>CM044009.1:30101793-30535930 GCA_024085815.1 Flaveria linearis | reverse complement strand
AAATGCATAAAGATAAATAGAAACTTCCAGATTGAACAGGTCATGGTCGTATCAACCTAAGTATATGTTACGTATAAAGTTTTCAGTTTCGACCCACAACAACACAACATGTTTTGCACCCTTATTCCTTACATAACAAAATTTTTGGAAGCAAAAGCTGTGCACTTTGTTAATACCTCTCTTTGTAGAGCCTCGTCGCAAGCTCCTGTCAATCACTGGGAGCATTGTCTTTGAATACAAATGCGCTAAGCCATTTCAAATTCTATAAATGATTCATGATGTATACCATGGTATTAGCAAAAAATCCAAACTAGAGAAAGAAGAAAAATGCCTATGCAGGTCACCCAACTTGCAAGCGGTGTCATTTACAATATATGAAGCAAAAACATTGAAAATACCCATGAAATTATATTTTACATGAACTTCAGTCTATACACTTGATCGATTTGGTATAAATGGCATTGCGTTGCAAACTTTGGTGGCATTATTTGCATTGAGTGTCATTCACACAAATCTAGAGGTGACAAAAGAAGTCCAAGGATGTAATTTGAGTCATAATGAGTGTTTTAAAAAGAAAGATGGATTAGAATGGATTAAGAAAAAATACAAGGGGTCAAGATGGTTAAAATTCTTTTTGGGAAAAAAAGAAACATAGGTCAATGGATTTTCAAAATTAGATCTACAAGTCACAATAAGTCAATGTTTATTCACTCAAATTGATTGCCTCCGTCGCATAAGGCACCACCGCATCACCACCGGTCCACCACACCACCAACACACCTACAACCTCTCACCTCTGTCGAGTTTCATCACACATCACATCGGTCCGTCGCGTCGCCATGGTCCGCCACGTCACCACCGGTCCGCCACGTCACAACCGGTCCGCCACGTCACCACGGGTCCATCGTATCATCATCGGTCCACCACACCACCACCGCACCTACAGCCTCCCACCTCTGTCAAGTTTCATCGTGCACCACCACCGCACCTACAGTCGAGCTCCCATCAGTCTCCACTCCTCCTTTGAGTTTCATCGCTCACCACCACCACACCTACAGTCGGGCCTCCGCTTCACCACCGCATCATCAACGTTGATTTATTGAAGGTACCGACCCTTTATAGATGAAGTTGTATATGTGTCTCTTTGACTCGTATGTGCATCTGTCTATATGTGTTGTTAGACTGTTTTAAAATGATTCACCTGATCCTAACCCATTCTGATCCAAACTCATACTGACCCAAATCCATCCTGACCTTTTTTTCTAAATGACACATCATAACCCAAATCCATTCTAACCTAACAACTACCCCAATCCAACCACCCATTTTACCACCACTACACAAATCCATCAAAACTGACAAACAGTACCCACAGTTTATATTAAGGGACTTGAAGTGTACTTTTGTATTTTAACCAAAATAAATATAATAAAGGGTACAGGTTTTATCATTTTGTCAGAATTTGATGTTAGAACACTATTGTATAGTTGGATGTAATAGTGTCATACATTTGTGACATCTAATTTTTTACTTTCCACTATTCGTTAGAATTAAGTGCAAACCTCCCACGTTTTTGAAGTAAAGACCGATGATAGATTGAGTAGGATGTCAGTGAGGACGATATCATGGTTTGATTTTTCAAAGATTCAAACTTCTTGAGGGGTTTCTTCAATTGACCAACGAGCCTACTGAACGTCTCCTTGATATTAATTCAGTTGGTGCGGACGCTTCATCAGCCAAATCACCTCTTTTAAACTTGATTCTTTGCCTATATGCTATCTAAACTTCTTCAGCTAAGTTGGCTAAGTTAAGCATCTGGGAAAAAGACAGCCAAAAAAATTGAATCCCCAGCATCCAAACTTGTAAGCACTCTCTCAAGTTCATCTAGTTTTGTAGGGTCCATGCTACTTTCGTATTCGGCTGCAAGTTCATAACAGTCTTGTACGTACCACCTACACACACACCATAAACATAATGTAGGAACCGTTCATATAAAATAAAAATTCAAACAATTTTATTAATATACTCAATACAAATGAACATAAATAAATAATTATCAATCTCTTTTACTACGGTAAATTTACAGAAATAGAAGAAAAAGAAATGTAAAAGCTGAGGATCTTGTAAGTTTTGCTTCAACGCATGTTTCACATTTAGAGTTTGTGTCAATATGGAATGTAGGTATGCATTTTAATTTATTAAACGACGAATAGAATTATAATTTACATGTCCTAGTCTACCATGCCAAACATTTGAAGACTCAAGCATATAAAGAAAGTAGTAGTCTTATTCATTTCACTTTTAACAACGGTTACATTCATCTAAACATACCATTAAGGGCATAACCCTTCCCCACATACATTTCACGTTTAGTAAGGACAAACTTGTCCGACTCAAACACTAAAAGAAAACCAAACTTATTAACAACCATCCCGAAACAATTCTTGCGAATCTCCGGGACATACAAGGTGTTGCTCAAGGTGAGTTCCTTCCGGAAAGTCATCTTCAAGATCATATTTCCTTCACCTTTGATGTCGGCCGTAGCTTTGTTACCCATGTAAAGCTTTTCATCACCCTTACCTCTTTAAAAGTGTTAAAGAGGGTCTTGTCACCACACACATGACGGGTAGCTCCCGTATCAATGAACCATCCATGTGAGTTTTCTCCCACGAGATTGACTTCTTTCATCATTGCTGATAGCTCGGTGATCATTGCCACTAACGGTTCACCATCTTCCCATCATATGCGCACGCTCACTGCTTTGGTTGCTTGCATTGTCTCACACGTGTGCAAATACCTTGGAAAGGAGGAGGTGGAGGTTTCTTTTTCACAACTCCTTTCTTTGGTCCAAGGTTCACCTTTGGTTTCCCAATTGGCTTTTTCCCTTTACCTTTATACCCCTTGACGATGCTCATGTTCAACCATATTTGCCTTTTCCATCGGTTCCACACGGGTGCCTTTTTGAGCCATTTTGTTTTCTCTTCAATTCAAAGATGACAATAAGTTCATCCACAGTCATATCCTTTTGTTTGAGCTTAAGATAATTCTTAACTCTATCTAATTGGAGGCAACTTTTCAATCATGGCTGCAACTTAGAAGGTGTCATTGAGATGCATCCCCTCAGCATGATAATTTCATGAAGTATAACTTGTAACTCTTGAATTTGGCTAATCATAGTCTTGTCATCAACCATTTTAAAATTCAAGAACCGAGCCACAATGATTTTCTTGCTACCGGCATCCTCGGTCTTATACTTCTTGTCTAAAGACTCCCATAGTTCTTTGACTGTCTTTATGTTGCAATACACGTTATAACAATGAATCACAAAGACCATTCAAAACGTAGTTGCGACAAAGAAATTCTGAATGCTTCCAAGCATCAATGGCACTCAAGGCTTGAGCATCATCCCCTTCTTACGTAGGGGAGCCGCTTTCTCCAATAACTGTGCTTAGTTCAAGGTCGTCAAGTAGAAGAACATCTTCTGTTGCCATCTTTTAGAATGGACACCCGTGAACTTTTCAGTTTCTCGACGTGGTTTGCCACAGTGGTCGCTCCCATAGTGGTTGCAGCTAAAGGGGCTGATAAAGAGAACTTATAGCACTTGAAGACATGTTGTTTGTTGTTTTGAAGAACAGTTTAAGTTAGAACATTTTTCAACAAATTTAAATAACTACCAAAATTGAAAAATGTTTCAAACTATTTTCACAATTCTATAAAATTTAACGAGAGATGTTCTAAGTCCAACTTTGAAGCTCACTCGTGAATACGAAAGCGAAAACAGTTTAACCACAAACTAATTTGAAAAAGGAAATTAAACTACTTTCAGAATTCTATAAAATTCAACGTGAGATGTTTTAAGTCCAACTTTGAAGATCACTCGTGAATAAGAAAACGAAAATAATTTAAGAAAATTAACCTTTTTAAAAAAACTCAGATTAATATATAACGGTGTTTTTTTAATATGTTTTAAGTTTGTAGGAAATGTTCATATAAATAAAAATTCAAAAATTTTTATTAATATACTCAATATAAATGAACATAATAAATAATTATCAATCTCTTTTACAACGGTAAATGTACAAAAATAGAAGAAACAGAAATGTAAAGCTGAGGATCGTGTTCAACACGGGGCCCTTAAAACAAATTCCGAGCCTCCCAAGAGAACTCGTTTTGTTTCTAGGGTACAACAGCCGAAGCAGTTTGTACTGCCGGGATTGATCTAGAACCCGAACTTGTTTGTAGAAGAGAATCCAGAGAGATAGAGAACATGTTTTGCTGTAGGTTTTGAGTTGTGTTGGTGTGTTTTTCTTCTGAGCTACACAAAGTATTTATAGTGGAATTCGAACCATAAAGCCACCCAGCCATTAATCCGAAATTGTAACTGCTTATTTTATTCATCATTAGTAGTCGTCGGTTTCAGTCAACGTGTAACGGAAGCTGTTACGAGTCATATCTCTGACCGCGCAGCACCAGATCAGTCGCACCTGACCAGACCCTCAAACCAGCCTTCAAAAATACTAAGGCAGCTCTCAATTGGCTCGCGGTGATGCGAAGTGCAAAGTGCTCCATCAAGCGCCACATTACGCCCACATGCCCACGCCGCGCGCGCGTGTTGCGAGTGCGAGTGCGAGTTAAGGGTGCTTCGCACCCTTCGTGAATCCACTTAGTGTAACACCTTAGGAAATATATAAACAAGTGGTTAGAATATAACCATTTTATATTCTTTCTTTCCACCAATGTGGGACAACTTCCCACACTATTAATTCCTAATGTCATTAAGCCACATTAATTTTCATTCAACACATTAATTTATTGATTAAATAATAATAACCATATTAATATTATCAATAAATTTCCAACAATCCCCCACATGAATGAAATCACTTCTCCAAAAAATTCAGCAGTCAAGTGTTGCAGGATAGGTAGGTCTTCTTCTTTTGAACCTTCCTTTGTGATGTAACTTAGTCTCCTAGTAGTGTGTAGAGATGATGTCTTTGAACAGACCCTGTTTTATGTAGATGACAATACAATCACACAACACTCTTCCTGGTTTGATCAACCCCTCATTATCGTGTCCGTTAATGGTCATGGAATACTTTCCTGGTTCTGCGAGAGCTCTAGGATTTGCGCCTCCCCACAAATCCATTTGTAGCGACCCCACTTCTCTCTAACATAGGTGATTTGATGAATCATTAAAAGCATCATAGTTATATGTATTCCCATGAATCATCTAACCTTAATATGCTTAACCTCACTTTGGTCACTTGTTCGGGTTACTCCCCAGAGTGAATGGAATAGGAAGTTCTTCGCTCCCTATAAGTTTTAGGGTACTCCCTCCCCTATAGTGACTCCGTTAGTCATATGATTAAGTTGTCCTATTAAACCTAGATCTTGGGATCTCCAGTCAACTAGGTTAGGTTTCCCTCATATTCCCCTTTTCCGTGGGCTTTAGTCCCATTCCTCTTGAAAACTTATAAACTATTTCTGTGCTTAAGCCTTTTGTTAACAGGTTTGCAATGTTATCTTTTGACTTGACATGGTCAATCGTGATAACACCCGTTGATATTAGTTGTCATATTGTGTTATGTCTACGCCTGATGTGCCTTGATTGCCATTGTACATTGAGCTTTTGGCTCTACTAATTGCCGACTCACTATCACAATGTATGCAAATAGCCGATAATGGCTTTGGCCATCTTGGAATGTCTTCCACAAATTGACTGTAACACCCGAATATTTTTTTTAGAAATAAATAAGAAGATAAAAGAGGAATAAAAAAGAAGAAAGGAAAGTCAACCCCAAAGTTGAGGGGTCAAAAGTAAAAAAGGGCAAAAAGGTGGTAAAAGCTGGTGAAAAGGTGGTATGGCCGCCCATTTACCCTGCACAACACCTTCCATTCAGATTTTAGAGAGAGAAAGAACAAGATACGAGTGTTTTGAAGAAGAAACCAGAGAGTTCGAGTTTTTGGTAAGAACTCTCGAATTTTGATGCTTTAGATGGTTCTAGACCTGTTTATGTGCTTATAAATGTGACTTGTGTGTTTGGTTTGTATTGTGTGTGTGTTAGGTGTTAGAACCCCTTTTTAAGGAAGGGTATCAAACCCGAAAAAGGGGGCTGGAAAATACATGTATGTATGTTTTTATGAGGTTGGGTATTTCACCCGTAGTTCATGTGCATGTATGTGGGTGGGGTATGTTTTGGGCAAATAATTTGATTATGTTAAGTTCATGCCTAGAATAGTATGTGTATGTTTAGAACTAGGTAATATGATGTTTGGGACTGAAACTACTTAGAAATATGTTGAGCAGGTTGCTAATGCGCTTATATAAGGCTTATATGCCTAAATAGTCCTCATACTCCCAGGATCTTGAGTAAAAGCTTAAGTGTTGGGCTTATGCTCCCCAACAGTGCTTATGCGCCTGAAGTTATGACCTAGAAAACTAAGTACAGGGTAATGAGCCTAAACAGTGCTTATGCGCCTGAAGTTATGACTTAGAAAACTAAGTACAGGGTAATGAGCCTAAACAGTGCTCATGCGCCTGAAATTATAACTTAGAAAATTATAGGGTATATGCCTAAACAGCACTCATGCGCCTGAAAGGATGACTCAGAGAAACAAGTATAGGATACTATGCCTAAACAGTGCTCATGCGCCCAACTAGTTCTCATGCGCCCAACACTTAGAATTTAATGCGGAATTTCGTGGGAGTCTGTGCATTTAGGGTTTTGGACAGATGTTACCTAAGGTTTATTTAATGCATACGATTATGTTTATTTGTCATCATGACCCTTATTATTAATATTGTTATCATTATATGATTAGGGTTATTATTATTGATACCATATTTATTATTATTAATATATATGGCTCTACGTGGTATGATCATGATCAAGATATAAATTATTATCATTAATGAAGCGAAAGATTAATGATAAAGAAAATGGAAGTAAATAAATGAACGGAAGTCTTGCAAGCAAATGTAAAGAGGTGCACGGCCATGTTGTCGTTAACTCAACTGTGATGCGGGTTAGCTACCCCGAAGGATGAACACAGGGTCAATCTTGAGATTGACAATGGGGTGAGCAACTTTGTGTTGAAACAGACCTGAAGACTTACGATCCTTGAGATGGTAATGGGTGAGTGACTCTGTGTCGCTACAGACCAAAGTCTTGCAATCCTTGAGATTGCTAATGGGTGAGCGGACCTTGTGTCGGAACAGCTGGAAGAATAATGGAAAACGTACGAATTGAACGACGATGAAGATAATAATAATATTACCTATGTGTACGTACGATGTGTGATCACATACGAAGTAATGAACGGTTTGAAATGAAAAGTAAAGTATTTTAATTATAAAACTAGAACTCACTCAGCAACGCTGACTTTTATGTATTTTCCAGTTGGCAGGTAAAACGTTGCTGAGGATGGCATGCGGGGATGGCTACTCGCGGGGCAAGACTTACATTCGTTCTCCATAGATATCACTGTTGTTTTGTAATGCAGTTAAATTATTCTTTTGACCTGATTAAACTAAGGTGTATTGCTTGGCAACAGTTGTTATAATGAAGTGAATGGCTTTTGTTAATTATTCCGCTGCTTAAATTTATAATATGTAATGTTTTATGCTGTGAATGACCAACTGTGAGCGTCCCGGGAACCGGGCCTTACAAGTTGGTATCAGAGCCAAAGTTTAAGTGTGACGGGTAAATATTTTTAAAAGAAACCTAAACTTAAACTTAAAATGGGACAGAAGGAGGGATGTCAGCCCGAGTAGCTACGTGCCATCAGGTATTTCTTTTCTTTAAGTTAACCAGAATTATGCATGTGCTATTTGGCTTATGTGTTCTTAGTAGATTTAGATACTGATGTAGTCAGGATAGGAAATGCTTGGGGTGTGAAAAGTAAAGTAAGTGGCTAATCGCAACTGGCATGTAATTAGGGACTTACTATACTTGACATAAACTGAGCTATTACCTTGAATGATTGTTCTAGTGTTTGAATCTTATAGCGCTTAGGAAATGGCTGGGAAAAACCTTCCAAGGATTCCAAAGGTAGAGGTCGACCGCGTGTGACTAGGAGCAGTGCTAAAGCTCCTAAGGCGACCCCTGTGAACCCTGAGGTTCATGACCGGACTGAAGGAAACGAGAATGCCAGCCTAAATGCCTCAGCTCGGGAGGCGATTGCTGACGAGGTGCACCAGGTCATGCAGGCAGTCTTACCGTCTGTAGTGACTGAAGTTATTCGAGTTGTGAGGAATGAGGAGAGAAAGGAGAAGGAGGATAGGAGAGGTCGACTGGGAAGGAAAGCAACAGAGAGGAGGAATGGCAGGATCCGGCGACAGTAGTTTTCGACGAGGAAGAGGATGATGCAGTAGGGGTAGCGACCAAGGGATGCAGGTATGGGGCATTTCAGAGGTGCAAGCCCCCACTTTGGATGGCAATGGAGATGCTGCTGCCGCTCACCGCTGGGTGAGGGAGATGGAGGCAGTGTTGGAGATCAGTGAGTGTCGTGAAGATCAAAAGGTGAAGTTCGCGACTCACTCCTTTGTCGACTAGGCCTTGTGTTGGTGGGACAATATTGTCCAAGCTGAAGTTCCAGGGCCATCGGGAAAATGCGATGGAACGAGTTGAAGAAGCTGGCAATTGAGGAATTCTGTCCTCACAGGGAACTCGATAAGATCGAGAGGGAGTTCCTACAACTCGAGGCGGGAACCATGACCACCAGCAGTACACCACCAGATTCAATGAAATGGCGAGGCTGGTGCCGGATCAAGTGATGCCGATGTCTTGAAAGATTAACTGGTACATTCAGGGGCTGCCAGCTGACATTCGTAGGCACTTGATTGCTGCTCGACCAAGTACTTTTATGATGAGAGAGAGGTAGCAGATGTGGAGGTGAAGAGGGCCGGTGGTGGTGACCGGATGGGAACGGGAAACGATTCGAGCATGGTGGTTTCGTCCCAAACAACAAGAGGATGAGAATGGATGACCGTAGGGCGGGGTCATCAAGCTCGGGACCCAAGAAATGTGGCAAGTGCGGGAAGGAGCATACGGAGAGTGAAGGATGGGGCTCAACGTGTTCTTTAATGTGGAAATCCGGGCCACATCTCCAAGGACTGTAGGCCGTTGAGGTGTTACAACTGTGGCGGGGAGGGCCATATGAGTAGGGATTGCAAGAAGCAGAGGGCGGAGAGTTCCGGGGCAAAGAAAAAGGCCGGGACTGAAGGGCAGAAGGCAAGTGCCAGAGCTTTCAAATGACCAGGGAGGAGGCTAGGACGGACCCCGATGTTGTGTCAGGTACGTTTCTAGTAGATCAAACTCTTGCTTCTGTGTTATTTGATTCTCGTGCTAGTAGGAGTTTTATTTCTGCTAAATTCTGTGCTAAACTGCCTCTTAGTAGTAAATGCATTGATGAGCCTTTGACGTAGAGACTGCTATTGGTAAGTCCACTAGGGTTCGAATACGATAGAGGACTGTGCCATAGAGTTAGAAGGTCATAGGTTTGCTGCTAAGTTACATGTGATGCCCCTAGATGGATTTGATGTAGTACTAGGGATGGATTGGTTAGCAACATATGAAGCAAATATCATGTGTCGTAAGAAGATGATTACACTGACGGCGCTCGACGGGAGTACGGTGACGATATACGGCGATCGAGTTACAACGATTCCGAAAGTGATTTTGATGGCGGTGGCGGGAAAGTGCATGAGACGTGGATGTAGCGCTTATTTGGCCTACGTGAAGGATGTGGACACGTCAACACCACAATTGTCCGATGTGTCGGTTGTGTGTGACTTTCCCGATGTGTTTCCAGAGGACCTATCAGGAGTGCCACCGGATCACGAAATCGAATTTCAAATCGATTGATACCTGGTGCCCACCTATCGCCAAGGCACCATATCAATTAGCTCCGACTGAGATGAAGGAGTTAATGGAGCAACTGCAAGAGTTGCTCGATAAGGGTTTCATCAGACTGAGTATCTCTCCTTGGGGTGCTCCGGTCTTATTTATGAAGAAGAAGGACGATAGCATGAGAATGTGTATCGACTACCGTGAGTTGAACAAGTTAAAGATAAAGAATCGGTATCCGTTACTGAGAATTGACGACTTGTTCGATCAGCTCAAGGGTGCCAGTTGGTTCTCAAGGATAGATCTTTGATCTGGCTACCATCAGTTGAAAGTGAAGGAGCAGGATATTCCTAAAACAGCTTTTCGTACGCGTTATGGACACTACGAGTTTCTCGTTATGCCCTTTGGTTAACCAACGCGCCAGCTACTTTTATGGATTTGATGAATCGAGTGTGTCGGCCAATGTTAGATAAATCAGTGATTGTGTTCATCGATGATATCCTGATTTATTCAAGGAGCGAAGAAGAGCATGCCGGTCACATTCCGGAGGTGTTGGAGACTTTGAGAAGGGAGAAACGTATGCTAAGTTCTCCAAGTGTGCTTTCTGGCTACGCGAGGTGCAATTTCTGGGTCACGTGGTAAATGCGGAGGGAATCATGGTGGACCCAGCAAAGGTTGAGGCTGTGATGCAATGGAAATCACCAAAGACGCCATCCGAAATTCGTAGCTTCTTGGGATTGGCGGGCTACTACAGGAGATTTATTCAAGACTTCTCCAAGATAGCCTCACCGTTGATGAATTGACTCGCAAGGACGTGAAGTTCGTGTGGGGTCGAGAACAGGAGGATGCCTTTGAGGAGTTGAAGACGAGACTAACACAAGCTCCTGTCTTGACATTGCCCGAGGGAAATGATGACTTAGTGGTCTATTCGGATGCATCTTATTCTGGGCTAGGCTGCGTGTTGATGCAACGAGGAAGGGTAATAGCTTATGCATCTCGACAACTGAAAACCCACGAAGTCAACTATCCCACGCACGATCTAAAACTAGCCGTGGTGGTTTTTGCGTTGAGATTTGGCGGCACTATCTATACGGATGAAGTGCACCATCTTCACAGACCACAAAAGCGTGAAGTACTTCTTCGAGCAGAAAGATCTAAACATGAGGTAGAGGAGGTGGTTGGAGCTCATAAAGGATTATGATTGCGAAATCCATTACCATCCGGGCAAGGCCAACGTGGTGGCAGATACCCTTAGCCGAAAGGAGGCCTGGCCGATCCGGGTGAAGGCTTATCAGCTAATTATGACCTCCGATGTGATGACACTGGTTAGGGAGTTTCAAGATGAGGCTTTGAAAGAAGATCGTCTTAACTACGAAAGGATGCGAGGTCTAGTTACGGAATTGGGTGAGAACACTCTTGGTGTTAAGACCCATTCGGGCGAATGTGGATTCCTCTATACGGGATCTACGAGGAAAGATTATGGACGAGGCCCATAGACTCGATACTCCATTCATCCCGTGCTACCAAGATGTATCACGATATAAAGAAAGATTACTGGTGGCCGGTATGAAACGCGACGTAGTGGAGTACGTGAGTAAGTGCCTTACTTGCCTACAAGTGAAGGCGGAACATCAAAACCATACGGGAAAATCAACCGTTGGACATACCCGAATGGAAGTGGGAACACATCACCATGGAATTCATTACTAAGCTGCCTCGCACGTCGAGGGGATGTGATACTATTTGGGTGATTGTCGACCGACTAACAAAGAGTGCCCACTTCCTACCGATCCACGAGACGTATTCATCCGAAAGATTAGCAAATTTGTTCATCAAGGAATCGTAGCTCGTCATGCGTTCCGGTGTCTATTGTGTCGGATCGTGACACCCGGTTTACGTCGAAGTTTTGGAGAAGATTCCATGATGCAATGGGAACGAGGCTACACATTAGTACAGCTACATCCTCAGACGGTCGGGCAGTCTGAGAGAACGATACAGACGCTTGAGGATATGCTTCGAGCATGCGTGATCGATTTTGGAGGAAGTTGGGATGATCACTTACCGTCAGCAGAATTCTCGTACAACAACAGTTATCATGCCCAGTATTGGCATGCCACCCTACGAGATGCTATACGGTAGGAGATGTAGGACGCCCGTATGTTGGGGGGACATTAGGCAGAAAGAGATGGGAGGTGTCGAGGTGATCGAAGCTACGACTGAGAAGTTGGAAAAGATCAAGGTCTTCATGAAGGCGGCGAAAGATAGACAAAATCGTATGCTGACAAGAGGCGAAGACCATAGAGTTCAAGGTTGGAGACCGAGTCATGTTGAAGGTCTCACCTTGGAAAGGGATTATCCGATTCAGAAAACGAGGTAAGCTAAGCCCGAGGTATATAGGACCTTTCGAATCATCGCACGAGTAGGAGAGGTAGCCAATCGACTTGAACTGCCAGATGAGTTAAGTGGAACTCATCACACATTCCATGTATCTCATCTGAGGAAGTGCTTAGCTGGTGAAGATATGATTGTTCCACTGGAGGATATTGAAGTAGACGAACCGCTCAATTACTTAGAGCAACCAGTGGCAATCATTGATCGTAAAGAAAAGAAGTTAAGGAATAAAGTGGTTCCTCTTGTGCGTGTACTGTGGAAGCACAGAAAGGGATCCGAATCTACGTGGGAGACTGAGGAGGAGATGAGACAGCATTACCCTCATCTGTTTGAGGAATAACAGGTTTCGAGGACGAAACCTATATAAGGGGGTGGACTTGTAACACCCGAATATTTTTTAGAAATATAATAAGATAAAAGAGGAATAAAAAGAAGAAAGGAAAGTCAACCCAAAGTTGAGGGGTCCAAGTGTAAAAGGGCAAAAAGGTGGTAAAAGCTGGTGAAAAGGTGGTGGTTTGGCCGCCCATTTTACCCTGCACAACACCTTCCATTCGGATTTTAGAGAGAGAAACAACAAGATACGAGTTTTTGAAGAAGAAACCAGAGAGTTCGAAGTTTTTGTTAAGAACTCTCGAATTTGATGCTTTAGATGGTTCTAGACCTGTTTATGTGCTTATAAATGTGACTTGTGTGTTCGGTTTGTATTGTGTGTGTGTGTGTGTTAGGTGTTAGAACCCCTTTTTAAGGAAGGTATCAACCCCGAAAAAGTGGGCTGGAAAATACATGTATGTATGTTTTTATGAGGTTGGGTATTTTACCCGTATGTTCATGTGCATTGTGTGTGGGTGGGGTATGTTTTGGGCAAATATAATGTTATGATTATGTTAAGTTCATGCCTAGAATAGTATGTGTATGTTTAGAACTAGGTAATATGATGTTTGGGACTGGAAACTACTTAGAAATATGTTGAGCAGGTTGCTAATGCGCTTATATAAGGCTTATATGCCTAAATAGTCCTCATACTCCCAGGATCTTGAGCAGAAGCTTAAGTGTTGAGGCTTATGCTCCCCAACAGTGCTTATGCGCCTGAAGTTATGACCTAGAAAACTAAGTACAGGGTAATGAGCCTAAACAATGCTTATGCGCCTGAAGTTATGACTTGAAAACTAAGTACATGGTAATGAGCCTAAACAGTGCTCATGCGCCTGAAATTATAACTTAGAAAATTATAGGTTAATATGCCAAAACAGCACTCATGCGCCTGAAAGAATGACTCAGAAAACTAGTATAGGATAATATGCCTAAACAGTGCTCATACGCCCAACTAGTTCTCATGCGCCCAACACTTAGAATTTAATGCAGAATTTTCATGGGAGTCTGTGCATTTAGGGTTCGGACAGATGTTACCTAAGGTTTATTTAATGCATACGATTATGTTTATTTGTCATCATACCCTTATTATTAATATTGTTATCATTATTATGATTAGGTTATTATTATTGATACCATATTATTATTATTAATATTATATGGCTCTACGTGGTATGATCATGATCAA
Source organism: Flaveria linearis (assembly GCA_024085815.1). NCBI lineage: Eukaryota > Viridiplantae > Streptophyta > Magnoliopsida > Asterales > Asteraceae > Flaveria > Flaveria linearis. Next base: position 30,522,133 of record CM044009.1, on the reverse strand, counting down.
GACAGAAATTATTATCATTAATGAAGCGAAAGATTAATGATAAAGAAAAGTGGAACGTAAACGAATGAACGGAAGTCTTGCAAGCAAATGTAAAGAGGTGCACGGCCATGTTGTCGTTAGCTCAACTGTAATGCGGGTTAGCTACCCCGAAGGATGCACACAGGGTCAATCTTTGAGATTGACAATGGGGTGAGCAACTTTGTGTTGCAACAGACCAAAAGACTTACGATCCTTGAGATTGGTAATGGGTGAGTGACTTTGTGTCGCTACAGACCAAAAGTCTTGCAATCCTTGAGATTGCTAATGGGTGAGCGACCTTGTGTCGCAATAGACCGGAAGAATAATGGAAAAAGTACGAATTGAACGACGATAAGATAATAATAATTTTTACCTATGTGTACGTACGATGTGTGATCACACGAAGTAATGAACGGTTTGAAATGAAAAGTAAAGTATTTTAATTATAAAACTAGAACTCACTCAGCAATACTGACTTTTATGTATTTTCCAGTTGGCAGGTAAAACGTTGCTGAGGATGGCATGCGGGATGGCTACTCGATGGGGCAAGACTTACATTCGTTCTCCATAGATATCACTGTTGTTTTGTAATGCAGTTAAACTATTCTTTTGTAACCTGATTAAACTAAGTGTATTGCTTGGCAACAGTGTTTTAATGAAATGAATGGCTTTTGTTAAATTATTCCGTTGCTTAAATTTATAATATGTAATGTTTTATGCTGTGAATGATCAACTGTGAGAGTCCCGGGAACCGGGCCTTACATTGATGTAGCCATTCAGCCTCTTCTTCAGCTTTATCCAGCGATAAATTCCGATTCCATTGTAGATCTAGCTATAACGGTTTGCTTGGATGATCTCCAAGATATTGCTTCTCCACCAAGTAAGAACACATACCCAGTTGTTGATTTGGAATCTTTTATATCCGATATCCAGTTTGCATTAGTATACCCTTAAATCACAGCTGGATGACGGGTATAATGCAATCCATTATGTATCTTATGTATCTAAGCACCCTCGTTATACTCTTCCAATGTTCTGAGCTTGGATTACTAGTATATCTGCTTAGCCTACTCACCGCATATGCTAAGTCGGGTCTAGTACATGTCATTAGATACATTAAACTACCAATGATCCTTGAATACTCTAACTGAGCAACCCCTCGCCTCTATTTTTCTTTAGATGTTGGATAGTAGCAATAGGAGAATGTGCTACACGCGTGTCTCCCGGGTTGAATTTTTCAAGAATCTTGTCCACATAATGAGGTTTACTTAACACAAGACCATTTTGGGTTCAAATAATTTTCACTCCTAAAATTACATCCGCTAAACCCATATCTTTCATGTCAAATCTTCCAACATGTCCTTAGTAGATTTATTATTTTATCATTACTCCCAATGATAAGCATATCATCTACATAAAGACACAAAATTACATAACCTCCCGGTGTATCTTTCACATATACATATTTGTCACACTCATTTATTTTGAAACCGCTGTCAATCATGACACGATCAAACTTTTGGTGCCACTTTTTTGGAGCTTGCTTTAAGCCATATAATGACTTGACCAATTTACATACTTTACCCTCTTGACCATGGGCAGAGAAACCCTCAGGTTGCTCCATGTAAATCTCTTCTTTAAATCACCATTTAGAAATGAGGTTTGACATCCATTTGATGTACTTCCAAATTTTTAAATGCCACAATAACAAGAACCATTCGTATGGAGGTTATGCGAGTCACGGGTGAGTAAGTATCAAAATAGTCTAGACCTTCCTTTTGTCTAAAACCTTTGACTACTAGCCTTGCTTTGTATTTATCAATACTTCCATCGGCTTTCATCTTCGTTTTGAATATCCAACGATATCCAAGAGGTTTACAACCAGGAGGATGATCTACTAGCTCCCAAGTATGGTTGTGAAGAATGAATCAATTTCATTCTTGATTGCCTCTTTCCATTGAGGTCCTTCCAAAGAAGATACTGCTTTACGGTAGGTATTAGGCTCACCCTCAACCATATAACTTACGAGTCTGGACTAAAGGATTTCTCAACCCTTGCCCTTTTACTTCGTCTAATTTCTCCCTCTTCAACCTCAGGACGTTCATGTTGACTATCATGAACTATGTCATCAATTTATGTTGATGAACTTGCACCTCCATCCTCGAACCGTGATGATGAAGATACATGTTTTTGTCCTCGCATTGGAAACACATTTTCAAATATGAAGCATTCCCCGACCTTATCTCCATGATAGTGTTCTTTTGTACATCGGGATTCTTGGACTCATGTACAAGAAATCGATATGCATTACTGTTTGAGCATATCCAATGAATATGCAATCAACAGTTTTGGGTCCTAGTTTTTGAGCTTTAGGCGGTGGTACAATCACCTTAGCTAGGCACTGTGACAACCCGAGTTTTCAGGTTAACCTCGCTCCCTTAATCTAATCTCTCTCCGTTAAGTTATGATTAGTCAAATTACGATTAACAAAATTTTTACAACAAATAATAATGATTTATTATTATAATTTCTAACTAAACTTAATAATGATTTAGTATCATAATTTCTAACTAAACACAATTAACCTACAATCATTAATTAAGCAAATTAACCTAAGGTGCAATTTATGTAAACTAGAAGGGTCATGGTGTAAGTGTGTGCAAACCAACCTCATGAAGAAAACCGTAACCCCACCCCTTCGGCACTTCTCCACTTTCAAACCGTACAAAAAAAACTCTTCTCCCTCTCAAACCTTCATAGAAACCGTAACCCTAACCCATTGTCGTCGTCTCTCCCGCAAAAGCTTCACATCTCCGATCACTTTTCGATCACTCTCGATTGCTTGCCGTCTAACTCACGTAGAGCTCATCGTGGTAGCCGCGAGTGGAGGTACAGTTCTATCTACGGCCGCCTCCCCTCCATGACGGCGTAGTTCCGACGAGTTTTGGTCTCATCGACCACAGCTTTGTCTATCAATAAGGTACGTTCATTAGACTTGTGCGATTGGTGACGGTTTCGATTACGGTTTCAACCTTGGGTTCGTTGCGGGCTGCGTTGGTCGGTTTTGTATGCATCCTGCGTTTGTGCGTGTGCTTAAATTGTATATATACAAGTTCGACGAAGTATATATATATATGTGTGTGTGTCCTACCTTTCATGTACATTATGTTCCACGTTATGTATAGATATACGTGGGATCTGCGAAATATATATATGTATATGTGTGGGTTGCGACAGTGTGTGGATTCATTGTAAATATATATGCATATGTATTTATATGTTAGTGGGTTAGATGTGTGTGATCTGCATGTGTGTACATGCCTTTGTAGATTTCATGTTTGTGCGATATGTAGTTTTTTTTTGCAAATGTGATTGTGTGTGTTTGTTCTTTATAAGTGTAGTATGTATGTATGAAAAATATATATATGTATATATTGTGTATGAGTAATATATAGTTATTCAATATATGTGAGTGTGACACGTTGAGTCGTTACGCGTTTATAATGAGTTTTATATAAAATAAGGGTTATATAAATTAAAATGTATAAAATGTACTTTATACGTGATAATTGAGTTTTATGTATTCGGTGCGAGTAGGCACTGCGTTGTCAGTTGTGTTCATTGAGTTAATATGTATATATATACTACACTATAGTAGGGGTGAAATCTAATATGTCTAATATGGTGTCTAAAACACATATTGTGTTGGCGTAGTAATTATATTTAATATGTGATGTGTAGCACGTATCCATTACTTGTGTGTGAGTAATATATATATATATATATATATATATATATATATATATATATAATATTTAGTACATATACGTATGCTACGTATAGATCATGTTATTAAACATGTGGCTTAATAAAAATAGTAATCCTTTGATATGTGATAATCGAGTTTAATGCACATGGAGTGTTTTGGTTTTGAGTGTGCCTGCATGTGAATGGAAATGTCGATGACCCATACCTAACCGAGTCGTGAAACGCGAAACCGTACGATCACATTGTTAGTATTTAATATTAATTAAATATTAAACGTACATTCAGGTTAATCGAAAAACTAAATCTTATGTGATTTCAATTGCTTGTTGCTCTGCATTCAAGGTGAGTCTTCACGGCCCCTATTTTACTTTCTTTCCTTTTTGGGGGACAAAACATGCAAACATATTTATAAAATGGTTTTGCTATTATTGTTTATCGCCTGTTACGTTAGTGCAAACATACTTAAAAGTCCTTACATTCTCGAATTGTTAGTAATGTGTAGCGAGGTAATTCTGAGTAGTACTACTGGGTTGGACAAACCCCGCCCGGGCTAGTCGCGCTAGCTTGATTGGAGGTCAAACTGGTGCATTATTGACCTAACATTTGTCACTGTCTGGGTTAGACGTGACGGGAAGGCAACAAACAGTCAGCTTCGGTTCGAAACGCTAAGTAACATGATTATAGGCTAGCTACCTATCGATATACTTTAATAACTTTACCATTCAAATATTTACAAACATATTATCTGTTATAAAACCAATGAACTTACCAACTTTATGTTGACACACTTTAGCATGTTTTCTCAGGTCACAAGAACGCACAAGGTTAAGAACTCAGCTAGGAATGCATTCATGGCCTACATCATCATTCGATCAGTTTATTTTGTTAAACAATCATTGCTTTAAGGTTTAAACACACATTGACTTTGTTGAATTGTTGACTTACTGTTTTCGAAACGCTTCCGCAAGTATAAAACATTTATGTTTGATTCAAAAGTCTGATTTCCTAATGAGTTGTTTTACGACTATAATCTACGGTGTAACTGGTGCTATCTGAGATCCTGGTGTGTCACACGTCTGACGGTAAAACCTCGTTAGTGGTTTTTGAGGGTGTGACAGATTGGTATCAAGCCCCAGTTATAGCGAACTAAAATGAGCATTCAGATGCATTGCATTTTAGACTATAGCTAGATTGCATTAGTTACACACACGTAGACTATTAAGTTATGCATGATTGTTTCGCATGCTTGAGAACTGTCTGCTTTGGCGTATTCCTGTGAGCGTTCGATTACAAGGATGGTGATTTTATTTTCTTATGCTAAGTCTAAGGGAAAAGGCCAGATTTTTCTCATTCCCTGTTGTTTTCTTAACCGAATCTTTTGTACAACATTGGTTAATTGACCCTTGGTTTAACAACTATATCTTTGATACGTCTATCATTGATAACACTCGGTACTCGATAAGGTATGTTAGCTCGGATGGGAGGAACTAGGGGTGACCATGCAAAGCAAATTAGAATCACGGGTACACACGTAATTGTAATTTGCCGTGCATGAGAAGTCTGGTGAACTCTGTCGGGTGATGACAGCCATAACCTACACAAATTTTCATTTCTATACTTTGAGACATGAGGTCTCGGTTCTCATAAAGCTTCACTATTAGTATGAAAAAATTCTTCATTTCTACTTGTATGAAAGTTCTCATCTACCTCGAGCCTTAATAAGATTCATATTATGGCATTAGTCCTAGTCTCTCTGAGGCATTACTCTTTCTAGCATTTCAGTGATCGTGCATTACTATCCACCTACAATGTGCCAAATCTTCAAAAGTTGCAATAGAGTGGTGATACTCTCTGCGTATGTAGTCCTTGTTCATTGGATTGATCTTAAGACTTAGAGTCTTGGTAATTTGAGCGTTCCAGCATTCATTTCATTTGTTATCTATCATGCATAAGCGTACGTTCATTTGTTTGTCTCCCTAATAGTGGGATCCAATCGGATTTTTCTAGCTGATTACGTTTAGCGTAGGACTGAATAGCAAGATATTATGACGAACTTGTCAATTACATCTCCACCTTTCCATTCTAAACAATGAGTGCAACTATAATCGCCATGGGCTGTGCAATAAGAACATTTGAGAGCGCTATGGGGAAACTTGGCCATACCTTCAAGAACCGTCATGTGAACATCTAGGCCAAGCCATATCAACCACAAGAAGCACTGATAGGATGCTAGGAGTACAGACAACTTATGCATTTAAAAAGAAACTGCTCAAGGCGCAAGAAGATAGGAAACCGATAGAAATGGGAGTTCTGCTTCAGCATTTTCTCATTCGGGTGCCGATGGAAGTTTCATACCCAGTAACTTGAGTGGACTACTAGAGATAGTTCTTACCAGCTTAAGTTCCAGAATCTGCCATAGAAGTAACCAATGGTAGAACTAGAACCGCCACCCATGTGCTTGACAGTCGTAATCTAGGTTTTCCTAGACATTCGTTCGATATAAATCTGATTTCTATTACCCATGGTAGCTTTGATGTCATGGTCGAAATGAATTGGTTGTCCAAAACCAAACAGAGATCAATTATGGAAACAAACTAATTAAGTTACCTTTTTCTTAGTGATGGGATCCTTACAATAAAATATGCCAAGGTTGGTGTTGTGTTTGGCGTCATCTCATACGTGAAGGCGCATAAGTGTCTCGAGAAAAGGCATTTCACTCTACTGACATTGGTTATAGAGAAGAAGGCGGATGAGAAATGTGTTAAAGATATTCTAGTTGTCAAAGACTACTTGGAAGTATGTCCAGAAGACTTAACTAGCCTTCCTCCACGCAGACAGGTGTAGTTCCAGATAGAGTTAGCATCGGAGTTGCTTCGATCACTCGAACGTCGTACCCGCTGGCACCGAACGAACTATAAGAGATGCCTAAGCAATTGCGGAAATTATTAGACAAGGGACTCGTACGTTCCAGCTCTTCACCTTGAAGAGCACATGTACTATTTGTGAAGAAGAAAGATGGAACCTTTCGTACGTGTATAGACTATTGGGAATTGAACAAAGCGACGGTTAATAATCGTTATCCTCTTCCGTGCATTGATGATTTGTTTGATCAGATTTAAGGGTCGAGTTTTTATTCCAAGATAGATCTAAGGTCGGGATATCACCAACTGAGGGTTCGAGATGAGGACATTTGAAAGACCGCATTCAGAACTAGATATGGTCACTATGAGTTTTTTTTAGTTATGTCGTTTGGGTTGAACAACTCACCAGTGGTTTTCATGAACCGAGTGTGCAAACCCTATTTGGACAAGTTTGTCTTTTTCTTCATTGATAACATCCTTATTTATTCAAAGAATGAGGAAGAACATGAGGAACACCTTAGACTGATCTTGGAGCTGCTGAAGCGAGAACAATTGTATGCTAAATTTTCAAAGTGTGACTTCTGGATACGAGAAGTCCAATTCTTAGGTCATGTGGTCAACGAGAATGGAATACATGTTGACCCGGAAAAAATAGAAGCCATCAAGAACTGGGCTACGCCTAAGACTCCGACTGAGATACGACAGTTTCTTGGCTTGGCTGGCTATTATCGACGATTCATCGAAGGGTTTTCAAAGATTGCTCAACCTCTCACCGCATTAACTCACAAAGGCACTACATACAATTGGGGTGACAAACAAGATACGCCTTTCAAGTTCTGAAGCAGAAACTCTGTACGGCACCGATTCTATCCTTACCTGAGGGAACAGACGACTTTGTAGTTTATTGTGATGCTTCCATTCAAGGTCTCGGTTGTGTGCTAATGCAACGCGAGAAAGTGATTGCTTATGCTTCCCGTCAATTAAAAGTTCACGAGAAAAACTACACGACACACGACTTAGAGTTGGGAGCCATTATGTTTGCACTCAAGATATGGAGTCATTATTTGTAAGGTATCAAGTGCACCATATACACCGATCACAAGAGTCTCCAGCACATCTTTGAACAGAAGGAGCTAAACATGAGGCAACGTCGTTGGGTTGAGTTAATGAACGATTATGACTGCGCGATCAAGTATCATCCGGGTAAGGCTAATGTAGTCGCTGACGCCTTAAGTCGAAAGGAAACACCTAAGCCAAAACGAGTTCGAGCATTACAGCTTACCATCCACACCGGGTTACCTGATCAGATCCGTAATGCTCAACTTGAGGCTTTGAAGGAAGGAAACTTGAAGGCAGAGTCCATGCGGGGTATGGAAAAACAATTAGAGGTCAAACCTGATGAAATTCGTTAGTTCATGGAACGAATATGGGTTCCTTTGTATGGAGCATTACGAGAGTTGGTAATGGATGAAACTCATAAGTCATGATATTCTATTCATCTGGGTTCGGATAAGATGTATCAGGATTTGAAGACCCTATACTGGTGGCCAAACATGAAAGCTGATATTGCCACTTATGTAAGCAGATGTTTAACTTGTTCTAAGGTTAAGGTGGAATATCAAAGGCCATCCGGTTTGCTCCAACAACTGGAAATTCCAGTGTGCAAATGGGAGAATATTTCCATGGCCTTCGTCATAATGTTGCCTCATGCGCAGTCTGGAAACGATACTATCTGGGTGATAGTGGATCATTTGACCAAGTCGGCACATTTCTTGGCCATTCGTGAGACTTACAAAATGGATAAATTGGAACAAATTTACTTGAAGGAAATTGTGTCACGGCATGGCGTGCCACTTTTGATCATCTCTGATCGCAACGCGCGATTCACTTCACACTTCTGGCAGTCATTGCAGAAGTCATTAGGCACTCGACTGGACATGAGCACGGCTTATCATCCAGAGACAGATGGACAGACCGAACACACAATTCAAACCCTAGAAGATATGCTTAGGGCGTACATCATTGACTTTGGGAATAATTGGGAAACCCATCTGCCTTTATACATAAATCGGTGAACGGTGCAACATATTCACCACCTCTATCGCTTCGCACAGCTTTAGTTTTCTTGTTTAGTTGATTCTCAACTTCGTTTGTATACAAGATAAATTGTCGATGGCCTCATCTTACTTTTAAGTAAGTATACATAACAATATCTAGTGCAATAGTCAATAAAAGTGATGAAATATTTGTTGCCACCTCTTGTTAGGTGTGCTTTTAAAGAACATATGTCGGTGTGAATTAAACCAAGGGTTTCGGTTATTCTTTCAACTGGTTTGAATGGTGATCTTGTAAGTTTTGCTTCAACGCATGTTTCACATTTAGAGTTTGTGTCAATATGGAATGTAGGTATGCATTTTAAATTTATTAAACGACGAATAGAATTATAATTTACATGTCCCAGTCTACCATGCCAAACATTTGAAGACTCAAGCATATAAATAGAAGTAGTAGTCTTATCCATTTCACTTTTAACAATGGTTACATTCATCTTAAACATACCATTAAAGGCATAACCCTTCCCCACATACATTCCACGTTTAGTAAGGACAAACTTGTCCGACTCAAACACTAAACGAAAACCAAACTTATTAAGCAACCATCCCGAAACAAGATTCTTACGAATCTTCAGGACATACAAGGTGTTGCTCAAGGTGAGTTCCTTCTCGGAAGTCATCTTCAAGATCACATTTCCTTCACCTTTGATGTCGGTCGTAGCTTTGTTACCCATGTAAAGCTTTTCATCAACCTTAACCTCTTTAAAAGTGCTAAAGAGGGTCTTGTCACCACACACATGATGGGTAGCTCCCGTATCAATGAACCATCCATGTGGGTTTTCTCCCACGAGTTTGACTTCTTCCACCATTGTCGATAGCTCGGTGATCATTGCCACTAATGGTTCACCATCTTCATCCATCATATGTGCATGCTCACGCTTTGGTTGCTTGCATTGATTAGCACGGTGCCCCGTCTCATTACAATTATAGCAAATACCTTGGAAAGGAGGATGTGGAGGTTTCTTTTTCACAACTCCTTTCTTTGGTCAAGGTTCACCTTTGGTTTTCCAATTGGCTTTTTCCCTTTACCTTTATAACCCCTTGACGATTGCCCATGTTCAACCACATTTGCCTTTGCCATCGGTTCCACACGGGTGCCTTTTTGAGCCATTTTGTTGTCTTCTTCAATTCGAAGATGACCAATAAGTTCATCCATAGTCATCTCCTTTTGTTTGAGCTTAAGATAATTCTTAAACTCTATCCAACTTGGAGGCAACTTTTCAATCATGGCTGCAACTTGGAAGGTGTCATTGAGAGGCATCCCCTCAGCATGAATTTCATGAAGTATAACTTGTAACTCTTGAATTTGGCTAATCACAGTCTTGTCATCAACCATTTTAAAATTCAAGAACCGAGCCACAATGAATTTCTTGCTACCGGCATCCTCGGTCTTATACTTCTTACCTAAAGACTCCCATAGTTCTTTGACAGTCTTTAAGTTGCAATACACGTTATATAGTGAATCACAAAGACCATTCAAAACATAGTTGCGACAAAGAAATTTTGGATGCTTCCAAGCATCAATGGCACTCAAGGCTTGAGCATCATCCCCTTCTTTAGGTAGGGGAGCAGTTTTCTCCAAGAAGTGTGCTAAGTTCAAGGTCGTCAAGTAGAAGAACATCTTCTGTTGCCATCTTTTAAAATGGACACCCGTGAACTTTTCAGGTTTCTCGGCGTGGTTTGCCACAGTGGTCGCTCCCACAGTGGTTGCAGCTAAAGGGGCTGATAAAGAGGAACTCATAGCACTTGAAGACATGTTGTTTGCTGCTTTGCAGAAACAGTTTAAGTTAGAACAATTTTCAACAAAATGAAATAACTACCAAAATTGAAAAAATTTTCAAACTACTTTCACAATTCTATAAAATTCAACGAGAGATGTTCTAAGTCCAACTTTGAAGATCACTCGTGAATAAGAAAGCAAAAACAGTTATAACCACAAACTAATTGGAATAAGGAAATTAAACTACTTTTAGAATTCTATAAAATTAAACAAGAGATGTTCTAAGTCCAACTTTGAAGATCACTTGTGAATAAGAAAACGAAAATAATTTAAAGAAAAATTAACCTTTTAAAAAAAACTCAGATTAATATACGAACGGGGTTTTTTTAGTTTGTTTTAAGTTTGTAGGAACCGTTCATATAAAATAAAAATTTAAACAATTTTATTAATATACTCAATACAAATGAACATAAATAAATAATTATCAATCTCTTTTACAACGGTAAATTTACAAAAATAGAAGAAACAGAAATGTAAAAGATGAGGATCGTGTTCAACACGGGGCCCTTAAAACGAATTCCGAACCTTCCAAGAGAACTCGTTTTGTTTCCCAGGGTACAACAGCCGAAGCAGTTTGTACTGCCGGGATTGATCTAGAACCCGAACTTGTTTGTAGAAGAGAATCCAGAGAGATAGAGAACCTGTTTTGCTGCAGGAATTTTGAGTTGTGTTGGTGTGTTTTTCTTCTGAGCTACACTCAGTATTTATAGTGGAATTCGAACCACAACAGACACCCAGCCATTATTCTGAAATCGTAACTGGTTATTTAATTCGTCATTAATAGTCATCGGTTTCAGTCAACGTGTAATGGAAGCTCTTACGAGTCACATCTCTGACCGCGCACCAAGGTCAATCGCACCTGACCAGACCCTCAAACTAGCCTTCAAAAATACTAAGGCGGCTCGTGGTGATGCGAGTGTGCGAAGTGCAAAGTGCGCCATCAAAGCGCCACATTGCGCCCTTATGCCCACGCCACGCGTGCGCGAGGGCGAGGGCGAGTGTGAGTTAAGGGTGCTTCGCACCCTTCGCGAATCCACTTAGTGTAACACCTTAGGAAATAATATAGGTAAGTGGTTATAGAACATAAACCATTTTATATTCTTTCTTTCCACCAATGTGGGACAACTTCCCACACTATTAATTCCTAATGTCATTAAGCACATTAATTTTTCATTCAACACCTTAATTTATTGATTAAATATTAATAACCTTATTAATATTATCAATAAATTTCCAACACATAAAAAAAGAACAAAGATCGGATATGTTGTAATAACTAAGTTAATATGATAAGGGTAAAAAGTTTTGTATTAGTGATAGTAAATACCGTTTGACGTATGTCCTCTCCATGCAAGTCTTGAAGGATATCAAGAAATCGATCTAACAACAAAGCATCATACTCCACCAGTTTATCATCATCAGAGACTTTAACAGGTGCCAGCAACCTCAGTTGTGCGACTATCATGCATCTTCACCAGTCACGACTTCCGATCAATCTGTGATGTTTTAAAGCTGATGGTTTCAACCGCAATCATGGGTTCAGAAGGCACATGAAATCTCGTGATACATACGTAAAGATTATACGTGTTGGCTGTTGCTCTTCTTCAAGCTTCGTCCCTTTTCCTTGGAATTCTCTCGTTCATTCTTATATTATTATTTTCAGTTTCTAGTAATTTAAAGTATTTTTATATTACTTTTAAGTATTCTTTAATATAATAATATATTGCCGTATACTCTAGTACAAGGCTACAAGCCAGTAAGGCTGTGTTTGATTTCGGCTGACCGGACTGACCCGGCTGACCCGCTGACAGCTGACTGGCTGACTCGGTCAGCGGGTCAGCCCGTTTGTTTTGTAAAAATGATGCTGCTGACCGAGTCACCTAGGCTGATCACCATTTGTTTTGTGGCTGACCCGTCCTTGTTTTTAAAGGTGCTGATCGAGTCAAGTGATGGTTGACCGAGTCAAGTGATGGCTGACCCGACCCTACTTGCAAACAGCCCCTAAGCCACGACCTCGACGACTTAAATTTTCAAGGCAAATTCATTATACCATCTCCGATACTAAAGCGGGTTTGGGCCATACCCGAAACAAAGTACAACCCGGGTTAGGCCCAACCGGGTTTTTTTTGTTGAATATACCTACCGAGCTCACTTGTTCGGGTGTTACCCCTTTGTTGTTTAGCCATCACATCCCGAACAACATTCAACATAATCGAAAGCGGTTCTTTAACTGAGGTAGTACCACTTGAGGTTGATTTCCTTGGCGTAGTTATGTTTACGTTATGCCCATATCTATTTTAAAAAAATTATAAATTGTTTTTAAATATTCATTAAAATGTTCTTTTGCTTTGGTTAAAAAATTAAAGTTTTCGTCATGCATATTCAAATTGTCATTTATCTCGTATATCAAAATTCAACTCCCGCAACATTTAAAAACGGATCTAAAGCTGCGACACAAGTAAAAACGGGCGGAAACTAAAAATATTTGTTAAACATTTCTTTTATTGGTTCTATTATTTGTGTAAACATGTGACTTATTTTGAAAATTTTTCATTCAAAGCCATTAAATATAATTCTTAAAGCACCAAATAACTAGTGAGATAACAAACTCCCGATAATTTGGTAGTGAAGTTTTTAAAACGCCATGAAAATCGAATACACGTTGAATATTGTTGCAACCCACATCCGGTAATGGGTCGACTTCACCATTATCCGAAAGACTATTATGAAAAGTGTTGGATCGAAGGTTTTAGAATAACAAGACTTCTCCTTTGATCATAAGTTAACGAATGAGGAATCTAAGTAACTCTTTACTAACAAACACAAATAATTTTGATTAAAGATAAATGCCCAAGATGTTTTTTTAAAATATTCACTTGATTAATTGTTTGAGTACAAATAATGTAATCGGCAAATAAAACCAAGTGCCTTGAAAAGCTTTCCTCTACTATACAAGTGTGAGAACTTTACACTATGAAATCTAATCTCTCTCTCTCTAAAAAAATAATAAAAATAAGAATAAACTATTCTATGTTCAGAATGCACAACAAGACAACAATCGGCATATTTGAATTAGACAGCTTCAGTATTATGTTGTCTCCAAAAAGAAGAACACAGTAGCCGTCGGTACACACAGTGTTGTCTAGTGTAACAGTTGATTAGCAGCTCATGAAGTTTGGTGCTAATCAGCAGCATTCGATCAGCAACTCGTCTGTTAAATGTTGATCGGCAATTGTTCGGCACATGTTAATCGGCAGTCATTCAGCATATGTAATTCGATAGTTGATTCAGCACTTGGCATAATTTGCCTACTAGTAGCAGTGCTGAATTATTGAGTTTTCGGTAGCTTCATACTCTCCACAAATCAACAAAAAGCTTTCAAAGTTCCTTTCTTAAGCACACGTAAACATGTGACAAGTCGAACACCGAGCAGGTACATCTCAATTATGACCTAAAATCTAGATTTCATATACTTAAGAAGTTAATCTTGATATCTTTTTCTACTTTATTTAAGAATGCCATTTAACATAAATCAAAAAACTTAATAAAGTTATCAATAAATTTCACGGCTAGCCCGTCTTGGACTACTAAATTAATAATAGTACAACACAATGAGTATGGAAAAAATCACCGTTGACAATCAAAAGATATTTTCATTTTAATTTTTCAACTAGGGCTGTGTTGTTGGAGGCATCATCAATTGCAATTGAAAAAAGTTTATTTTATAAATTAAAAGTAGTTATTACATTATCCAAAAAGTAAAACAAAAATTCTCTGGTATGTGGATACGGAAATAGATCAAATGCAATCGTACGTTTTCATCTGCCATGATTTGGGATCTATCTAATAAGCGGTGAAGCAAAGATACGATTCGGGTAAACCATGTGGATGAAGGGTTTGTTAGAACATAAAATCATAGTTTAACCTTTTAAACTTTCTGAAAAAACGCAGCGGATATCTATTTTAAAACATGATTATAAAGCTGAAAAATCATCTTGTTTAGGTGATTTATATATGTGTAAAACAACCCCATATTATCAAAGGATCATTTATGTGAATAAGCATGCTATGTATGCATAAATCAACATAATATGACAGCCATAAAGGGCTGTCATAATCTACCTTACTGCAGCTCAAAACCGTGGATGAAAAGGAATGAGATGAAGATATGATGATGTCGAATATGCAGCCAAGACTCCAAGAAGAGGATCCCTTAAGCTTGTATACCCCAAGCCTCCTTGCAAACACCTCTTGTTAGGGAGATTCAACACCAAAACACAACACAAAATTGCTCTCCAAAACCACTAATGTTGCTGCCTTGGTCGTAGCTTTTGAGAGAGAGAGAGCGGATTTGTTTTGTGTTCTTGCATGTGATAATGAGATGTCTTGGTTGTGTGTTCAACTAGTTAACATTAGAGAGTTTCAAGAAAGGTAATGGTCCAATGATATTAGAGAGAGGGGGCGGCCGATTTTTGAAGTTTTGAGGATTTCCCCCTCAAAATTTTATCATCTTCAATATTAACTAGTTGAACAAATAAGTTGCACAATTAACATTTAATTGTATAACTTATACACCCAATTTATTATTTGATATTATTTAACTATGTTAAATAACATTTCAAATAATAATATTTGAACAAAGTATCTTAATAAGTTGTTCTATCTCATATGCATCTAATTTAGAAAAGCCATTTTTCTAAATTGGTGTTTATATATAATTGCATGATCATGTCATCAATTAAATATCAATTTGTGTTTGCTAAGCTTGTTATTGGGTATAACCAGACTTGGATCATAACGTCCTAACCGCATCAATATTCTATGTGTCTTGGGCATAAAGAATCCTACAATCTCCCACTTGCCCAAGATTCATAGACGATTGATGCAAGCAGTAAATACCGCCTAACAACGGTTTACTACCCTTAATACGCATGACTTATGGCCATTCAATAACATCATCCATTCAAGTACCCTAATTGAAATGATTTAGGTGAATCAATCATTTATCCTTTTGTTTCAGATGTCATGTTAAATCCAAGGACATAGAATGATCATTCCTTGTTGATTTAACTTAATCAGGCCTTAGACATATTGCTCTCAACGAATAAGAGGAACAAATTCCATCTTGACTACATACGTTTCTCACAAACACTTCGTGTCATACCTGAACGTACCCTTATGTACTGTTCACTATTTCAGGACAGTGAAGAATTAGCTCAAGGTATAATACTTGGTGAATATCAAAACCCAATATGTATCTCAGGTCGGAGGATACCAAATGATATTCGCCTTTACTCAAATTTACTTATGATCAATCAATAAGATTCCATGTAGTAAAATTTGAGATGCGGGTTAGTCCAATATTTGTATCCCACAAATATCTATGAACCTTGGTAGCAACCCATTGCTCTATATTCATCCTTATGAGTATCAACCAATCCAAGTTCATAATAATCTTACACTCACACTTGTTCCCACCAGTATGAACGACTATGGACATTTAGAGGAAACAATTTACTCATGGATTAAACATGCTAAATTGGAACATTAATTGAAACATTATAATCAAATAATTTTATTCAAATAATAAAGAGTTCCACATATCCAAATACAAAATTTACAGATCAAATCCAATCACTAGAATATCGAAGTCCCATGGCACGAGTATGACCTTCATGCTTTGTCTTTTCAAGGAGCTTCGTGAGAGGATCCACAATGTTTTGATCCGTGTGAACTTTGCGAATACGTATCTTTCCCTTTTCAACTTCATCTCGTATGTAGTTGAATCTCCGCTCAATGTGCCTAGTCTTTTGATGAGCACGAGGTTCCTTGATTTGAGCAATCGCACCCTCGTTATCACAAAAGATCTCTAGGGGGTCCTGAATGGAAGGGACAACCCCTAGATCGGCAATGAATTTCTTCAACCATGCAGCTTCTTGAGCTGCCAATGAGGCGGCGACGTATTCTGATTCTGTAGTTGATGGAGCCACCACATCCTGTTTGGAGCTCTTCCAAGAGACTGCTCCTCCATTTAGAATGAAAATATATCCCGATTGTGACCGAGAATCATCACGATCGGTTTGGAAACTCGTATCCGTGTAACCTTTTACAACGAGTTCCTCATCACTAGATCCATAGATTAGGAACATATCTCTTGTCCTCCTTAGGTATTTAAGTATGTTCTTAACATCCATCCAATGACTGTTTCCAGGATTTTACTGGTAATGGCTTGTCATGCTTAAGGCGCATGACACGTCCGGTCGAGTGCATATCATTGCATGCATGATGGATCTAATAGCAGATGCGTATAGGATTGCCTTCATTTTATCTTGCTCATCCTTTGAGCTAGGACATTGAGTCGTACTCAATATCGTTCCTCTTTGAATAGGTACGGTACCTTTCTTAGAGTTCTTCATCTTGAACCTTTTCAAGATCTTATCAATGTATGCACTTTGATTCAAACCAATCAACCGCCTTGATCTATCCCTATAGATCTTTATTCCCAGAATATAGGCGGCTTCAACATACAATACTAGGAAAGTTATTGTGCTCCCACTAGCCTTCTTATACACACAAGCCTCATCAGCGTTTTTGACGAAGTCAAATTTCTTTACTTCTTCATCAAAATGGTGATTCCAACTTCTCGATGCTTGTTTCAATCCATAGATTGATTTCTTTAGCTTGCATACTTTGTTAGGATGTTTTGGATCGACAAAACCTTCAGGATGAACCATATAGACATCTTCCTCAAGATATCCAATTAGGAAAGCGGTTTTGACATCCATTTGCCAAATCTCATAATCATAATGAGCAGCTATGGCAAACAATATCCTTATAGACTTTAGCATCGCAACAGGTGAGAAGGTTTCATTATAGTCAACCCCTTGAGTTTGAGTGAAACCCTTTGCTACAAGTCTAGCTTTATAAGTATCCAAGTTTCCATGCATATCGGTTTTCTTCTTGAAAACCCACTTACTTCCAACTACCTTGGAATTAAGAGGAGGTACAACAAGTTCCCAAACTTGATTGTCATACATGGATTGCATCTCAACGTTCATGGCCTCAAGCCATTTGTCATAATCCAAATTGGACATTGCATCATGGTATGTGGTTGGTTCATCTGAATCTACCACATAGCATCCATCCATGAAAAATCCGTATCTTTCAGGTGGATTACTAGTTTTACCACTTCTGCGAACGTTTTATGTGTATTGATCAACCGCTTGATCATCCTCAACATCCTCATGTTGAGTGCTAGTTTCAACCAAACGTGCATCGGGTTGTGGTTCTTGATCCTCCTCAAGATCCACTGTTCTACTGCTAGTTCCTTCCATAAGGAACTTTGCTTCTAAGAACTCACCCTTTCTGGCAACAAACACCTTTTGTTCCAGTGGATCATAGAAATAATATCCTATAGAATCTCTAGGATATCCAATAAAGATACACTTGGTGGATCGGACTTCCAATTTGTTTGGGGTTGGAGTCTTAACAAAAGCCTCACAACCCCAGACCCTTAAGTATGATAGGGATGGAACTCTTTCATGCCATATCTCAAAAGGTGTCCTTTCCACCTTTTTGGTTGGGGCCATATTTAGAATACGGGCCCCGGAGAGCAAAGCGAAACCCCAAAATAATAGAGGTAATGTGCTTCTAGCCATCATAGATCGGACCATATCCAATAAGGTTCGATTCATCCTCTCAGACACACCATTATGTTGTGGTGTTCCAGGTGGAGTGAGTTTTGAGACAATCCCACAACTCCTAAGATGATCTTGAAAAGCATCATTTAGGTATTCACCTCCTCTATCGGTGCGGAGAACTTTAATCGACTTGTTGAGTTGATTTTCTACTTCATTCTTGAAGATTTTGAACGTTTCAAAAGTTCATCTTTGTGTCTTAATAAGTACACATACCCATAGCGACTATAATCATCGGTAAAGGTAATAAAGTATCTTTCACCATTCCTAGTCATTGGCTTAAAAGGACCATATACATCCGAATGCATGATTCCTAATAAATCTTTTGCCCTTTCGTTAGTTCCACTAAAGGGTGCCTTAGTCATTTTACCTTGTAAACAAGATTCACATACATCAAATGAATCACATTCATTCGTTTTTAAAAGACCATTCTTTTAAAGTGTTTGTATATGTTTATTGTTTATACGACCAAGACGACAATGCCAAAGATAGGTATCACTCAAATCCAACTTGAGTTTCTTGGTGTCAGTATGGTACAATGAACTATTTAAAGCATTTTCATGAACCAATTCATAAATACCATTAATGGGAATAGCTTTAAAATAGAACATATCATTTAAGGAAACATGAATATCATTTTCAACAAAAGATAATACATAATCATAATGTCTTAATTAGGATACAGAAATAATGTTCCTAGTCAAACTAGGAGCATACAAAACATTCTTCAAAATAACATCCAAGCCACTTGGAAGTTTTAGGATGTAGTCCCCACGAGCTTTAACTTGGACTTTGGTTCCATTGCCCATGAAGAGACTAACATCCCCTTGATTGAAGTCCCTACTTCTTTTGAACCCCCTGCAACAAATTGCAAATATGAGTTCCACATCCGGTATCCAATACCCATGTGTTAGAAGATGTAACATTAAGATCAATATGAATCATGTATATTGTACCTGAGGTCTGCCCGGCATCCCTCTTTGCTTTCAACTCTTAGAGATGGACAGGACAATTCCTTGCCCAATGTCCAATCTCCCCACACTTGAAGCATGGGTCATTAGTAGCAACCTTTTGCTTCTTCTCTTGTGGTTTGGGTGGCACCCTTGCCACCCCTTTCCCCTTTCCCCATACGGGTCCCTTACCCTTGGCAACCTTCGCCTTGGGTGCGGGATAAGGCCTTTTCTTGTTCCCACCTTCATTGATGGTGAGAACGGGTAAAACCCTTTTACCCATGGCGCCTCGACTGTTTTAAGCATTGAGTGAAGCTCACCAATGCTTTTGTCCCATGCATTCATGTTGTAATTCAACACGAATGTCTCGAACTTCTTGGTAAGGCCATTAAGGATCAAATCCGTGGCCAATTCCTTCGACATGGGACAATTAAGCCTCTCGAGGCGGTCAATATGACTTTTCATCTTAAGTACATAAGATGAAACAGATTGGTTGTCGTCCATACAACATGCATGGAGTGCTCGAACCGTTTCGAACCGCTCAACCCTTGCTTGCTGTTGGAACGTTTCAGCTGGGTTATCATGTCATAAGCTCCGTGATGTTCATACTTCTTTTGGAGATCCGGAGTCATGCTCGCTAGCATGAGACAAGACACTTGGACGGAGTCCTCAGTGTACTTCAGCCAATCGTTGTAGGCCTCCTCATCATCCTCAGTAGGTTGATCGGGGATAGGGTTGTCTAAAACATATGATCTTCTCTCTTGCTTGAGAACGATTCTCAAGTTTCGATACCAATCAATGAAATTGTTATGATTTAGATGTTCCTTTTGGAGGATCGCTCGTAGTGATTGGGTGGACGCGGATGAATTGGATGAATTATCATGATTGTCATTATTGGTGGCCATCTACAAAATTTAACAAAGATCTATTTTAGTATTTTCGATATTGCCAATTTTAATAATTAATACCTTTTAAGGTTATTTTTATATTCAAATCTAGAACCCAACATTACATTTAAATTGTGGTTAGGTGACCTTTATCCCACGATTTAAATTAATAAGGTGGTCAACGATTGACGGTTGCAACCATTTGCAACTTCTAGAGGTATGAGATCGACTTTAAACATCATATGTAAAGTTGGCATGTTAATCCATCAACACCATTTGGAAACCATATTGTAGGTGATCCATTTAACATGGTTCGCAAATCAAGTTACCCTACTTTCACACACATGTGAGTTTACCAACATAAGTGGTTAGGTGACCTTTATCCCACCAATATGGTATCCCTACCTTAAGTCACAAGTTCCCTCTAAATGGTTAGGTGACCTTTATCCCATTAAGAGTTTCCAAATGACTCAAGTGTTGTGTAAAAGGACGGTCTTAAACTTGTTTGTCAAATGTTTAGAGATTTCATAATTCTAGTTTAGAAAACTCTATGTACTTGTATTTGCATGCTTTCAAATACAAGATACCCTATGGTCCTTTTAATAAAACCCATTTTATTATGTAATCATTAATCCTTTTAATAACCATTTATTAACACTTAATGATTAAGAACCATTTTATATTAGCTTGTTAAGATCATTATTATTAAGATTGTTTATCATATCCAAATATTATACAATCATTCACAAAATCATAATCAAACAAGCATAATATAAACAACCACAATGTGCATAACCATAGCTACTATTGTGACCACACTTGTTTGTCATCACAAGTGTGGTCATTTGGTCTTTCCTAAGGGTTGAATACAACACAAAATTGAGGTCTTCATAGACCCCCACTTGAACTTGCATCCATATGCTTCAAGTCCTTCTTTTGTGTCCTCCTCTTGTGCTTCCTTCCCAAGCATCTTCTTTTACAAAATATATATCCTAATACATATTTTCTAGTAAAAGAAAATTACTCCTATTCTATTATTACATCCCAATGAATAAATAGACAAAATACATTTTAAACAAAGCACAAATTAATATACAACCCCATTGAATGAATATAATCAAATAAATACATTAATCCAAACCAAACAACACAAGGTCTAAGCTAAGTTATGCACTATCTTGTGAACAATCATAAACATCATTCAACAAACAAAATAAACCCCATCAAACCCCATATTTTCAGCCAACACAAACTGAAAATTTGGGTTTGTTTGTCCAAACAAACAACAACCAAACATATCAATCAATTGACATTCCTATCTATCAAAGTTTAATCATAAGCATGAAGATATAACTTTGAAAGACATGGGGTTTATTGAATCAACCAAAATCAGCCTATTATGAGTTGATAATCATCCTTTAAAACTGATTTTAAAGGACAAGAGCAAGCAAGCTATCCACATAACCGGCTCTGATACCATTGAAGGGTTTGTTAGAACATAAAATCATAGTTTAACCTTTTAAACTTTCTGAAAAAACGCAGCGGATATCTATTTTAAAACATGATTATAAAGCTGAAAAATCATCTTGTTTAGGTGATTTATATATGTGTAAAACAAACCCATATTATCAAAGGATCATTTATGTGAATAAGCATGCTATGTATGCATAAATCAACATAATATGACAGCCACAAAGGGCTGCCATAATCTACCTTACTGCAGCTCAAAACCGTGGATGAAAAGGAATGAGATGAAGATGATGATGATGTCGAATATGCAGCCAAGACTCCAAGAAGAGGAGCCCTTAAGCTTGTATACCCCAAGCCTCCTTGCAAACACCTCTTGTTAGGGAGATTCAACACCAAAACACAACACAAAATTGCTCTCCAAAACCACTAATGCTGCTGCCTTGGCCATAGCTTTTGAGAGAGAGAGAGAGAGAGGATTTCTTTTGTGTTCTTGCATGTGATAATGAGATGTCTTGGTTGTGTGTTCAACTAGTTAACATTAGAGAGTTTCAAGAAAGGCAATGGTCCAATGATATTAGAGAGAGGGGGCGGCCGATTTTTGAAGTTTTGAGGATTTCCCCCTCAAAATTTTTATCATCTTCAATATTAACTAGTTGAACAAATAAGTTGCACAATTAACATTTAATTGTATTACTTATACACCCAATTTATTTTTTGATATTATTTAACTAAGTTAAATAACATTTCAAATAATAATATTTGAACATAGTATCTTAATAAGTTGTTCTATCTCATATGCATCTAATTTAGAAAAGTCATTTTTTCTAAATTGGTGTTTATATTTAATTGCATGATCATATCATCAATTAAATATCAACTTGTGTTTGCTAAGCTTGTTATTGGGTATAACCCGACTTGGATCATAACGTGCTAACCGCATCAATATTCTATGTGTCTTGGGCATAAAGAATCCTACAGTGGAGCCGACCAAACGTCACTAATTAATTTTACATCGATATTTAAAATTGTAAAAAGTACAATTAAATGATTTTTTTTTGCATTTCTCCATAATTTTAAACAATAACGTCTAAGTGTAGTACGACTTACGTGGGTGTAACGAGGTTGAAGCGTCTCTTCAATCAAGTTGGTCAAACGAGGATTGTCTAAGTGACTAAAAGGCAAACCTTCTTGAATCACGAACTTCGTCATTCGATCTCGAACCTTATTAAGTCGTAATTAAAGATTCCACCGTCTTCGCCCAATTGTGTTTGTTGCGAATCCGAATTACTTTTCAACAACTTACAAAACTTCTTGTTAATATGTTTGTTTAAAGTCGTGTTTGAATCTTTATCAAGCAAAGCTACACAAAATTTGCAACGAGCCTTTTCCCGTCACTCAACTCAATCATATCCCAACTGCACTAAACAACCATGTTACGATTATGTGCAAAAACACGAACGATGGTTGGTGTAGTGGACGAACCTTGACTAGCGGAAGATTGTGAGTGAGCCATATCAAGAGAGTGGAAGTGTAAAACGAGAGTTTTTTTGAAGTTTTTTGCGTTTGGGACTTCGGTACTCAACTATATCAACCGGTACTTATTTATACTAACTTATGGGGCAAAAACGACAAAAAAAACAGTCAAAAAATAATTGGAACGGCAAAATCGGTTCGAACCAGGCACAGGCGGGTCAGGTTCTCTTTAAAATCCTAAATCTAAAACCGGTTCCAACCTTACGGGTTATTAACGGGTCCAAACCGGGTCTTTAATCATCGGGTACTAGCTGTACCCGATTCCAAGTCGGGTCCACCGGGTCGGAGTCGTACCCGGTTTTTATGCAATAGAGATGTTTTTTTATGTTTTTAAGGAAAGAGAATGTAATATGGAGTATAGAAGAGATGATGGGGAGTAAAAAAGAAAGGGTTGCAGTTCTTGTTTAATAACGTTGATTTTTTGTGTATATGGGGGAAGGGAGGTGAAAGAAGAGGGGAGAGAAATAATTATTTTTATTGATTTTATGTGAGCATGAGAAAGAAATAATAAGATAGGTACCATCTGAGCTCGTGTTTACACTTCCCATTAATGATGCTATAAATATTATGGTGTCCTAATGGGGATACCGCAGGGGTTTTTGGGGGTAGGCCGGACCTAAAGGTCACGATTAGGGCAAAAGGTCACGTTGTGCAACCTAACCGTGACTGCAAGGGCTTGCGGTCACGGTTTCTGTATCAGTCATCTGACACCACGTGACAACAAAATGACAAAAGGACACGGATAAAGTGAAAACCAGTCACCAAACCGTCACGGTTTGCCCTAACCGTAACCTCTAGGGTACCAGGTACACCTTTACGGTATGAGGTACTCTGTTGATGTTGACAAAAGGCCCCGGATTCGCGTGTCACCTACTTCGAACCGTCACGGTTTGGCCAAACCGTGACGGTTTGAAGCCCAGAATTTCACAATAAATACCTTCCGATTTCATTCAACAACCATATTTCATTCAACAACCATGCGTCGCCCATATTTTTTGAAGTTCATTTTTTCAACAAATGCGTCCTTCTGTTTTTTAACATAAGTAGCCTTCGTCATTAAAAAAAACACATTAATTTGAAAACAATGTCGGGTTCGGGAGATCATTATCAAAAGTCGAAGATTCCAGATTTGAATGAGGAGCCACATATCGAAGATTCAAACCAGGTTGAAGTAGTATCTGTTTTATTATAACTTTTTATTTGAATATCTAACCATTATCTTTTTAGGAATATTACGTATACGGGAGTCACCCCTCGTAGGGGGAGGAGGAAACCAACCCGTCGAACACATTTGCTAAAGAGGCGTACAACTCTTTATTTGGACCGACGGGTTACGGTGAAGGGTACAGACATCACCCTTGCAATTCTTACGGGCATGTCTCGAATACGTACAACTCATCAACAGAGCTGGATTACGGACATCCCCCGTACCAGTTAGAACTAGAAATTACACATGTGTCGGATACTTTTAATGGGAATGACACAGAGAGAGTGACGGTTCGGTTCACCTCAAAAAAAACCATGGGGACACCGCCGAGCACGATGGGGATGAGGATCGAATAAGAGTCTACGGTTTCTTATAAAACCGATAAAGTATAAAGAGTTTTTATTCTTTTGTTTATTTTATTTTTTATTTGTTTTATATATTATTTTTTATGTCTAGCTTTATAATTTTTTCAGTATTTTGATTCTCGTGAGGACTTGGAGAAGTGGGCTAAAATGAGAGGCCGCGAGCATGGGTGCGTCATTGTGGTGGGACGGTCACGAAGAAAGGATGTGGAACTATTATGCAATCGTAGTGGTGAACCTAAATTCACTGGCACAAGTAGGCGTACCGGGAGCATAAAGAAAGGATGTCCCTTTAAACTCATAGGGAAGTACGTAGGAAAGAGTGACAGTTGGATGTTAGAGGTGAGAAACGAGACGCACAACCATGATCCTGTTGTGCACGATTAGGGCCACGCGCATCTTAGGAAGATGACCGCCGAAGAAATGATCTTGTCGATAAGTTACACAGGCAGCATGTGCGGCCACGACACATCCATTCGGCCGTAAGGGAGCACTTTCCCCACAGCGTCTGTGTTGTTCAGGACATATACAATCTGATGTCGAAGTTTAGGGCTGAGGGGAGAAAAGGCATGACAGCAATGCAGGAACTTGAAAACCTGCTACAATCTAAAGAGTTCGTGTATGAAACACGAAAGAATGCAGCTACTAAGGCCGTGGAAGATGTTTTCTTTTGTCATCCTACTTCGCATAAAATGTGGCGCGCATTCCCGCAAGTGATGTTGATAGACACGACGTACAAGACCAACATGTACAACATTCCGTTTGTTCAGGTTATTGGCGTTACGTCGACGTCGAAGTCGTTTTGCATTGCACATGCATTTATATCGAGGGAACGACAGGACAACTTCATATAGGTCTTGGAGCAGATCAGAGATATGCTTGATGGGTGTGTGGAGCCCCGCGTTATTGTCACAGACAGGGACCTGGCCCTGATGAGCGGGTGCGACACAGTGTTCCCGAGTGCTACTAAAAACCTATGCAGGTGGCACGTTAGGGAGAATATCAAAAGACGGTGGAATATCCTTTTCAAAACCGGCATGTTGAAGGATTTTTTATATTGGTGAAAGACCTTGTGTTCGTCTCCCACAGAGGCATTGTACGATTACAATTGCCCGAAGATGGAAGAAAAGTTAAATGAAGATGGTAAACATGGTAAGAATTTCATAGTTATTGTTACTCTAATAATTTATTTGTTTATTTTATAAAATTTGTTATTTCTTTCAGAGGTATGAAAATATATTTGGAATAATTGGTTGGTGCCATACAAAGAGAAAATTGTTACTTGTTGGATGTATGACCGCCTTAACTTTGGTGAATTTACAACTAATAGGGTTGAGGGCCAACATGCCAACTTCAAGAGTTACCTCACAGGGACCAATAATACGTTGCACACACTTGTCGGATATGTTTGTGACCTCGTGCGCGGCCTGGAGATTAAAATTTGTAAAACATTCAAGGTGTCCCGTGTGAAGATTAAAAAAGACCATTGACTGCCATTGTTTTCAAAATTATATTATATAGTATCCAGTTTTTGCCTTATCCTCCTTGAATCAGAGTTGACGAAATTGGAAATGATTCAGGAGTCTGGGGGTTCATGTGGACACCAGTTGTCCAAGTCAATGGGCTTCCCATGTGTTTGTCGTTTGGAGATATACATCCGAGAAGGTTATATTTTTCTTAATACATTTTTTTACTATTGTCACATGATTGCATATTTTTCACTAATATTTAACCTTTAAATCCAGTCACAAGTATTCCCTCGATGCGGAAGATCCACACTGGAGGAAGCTTAATTTCGAGCCAGCGTACATCGCGCCGCCTGAACCCGAGTACGATGAGAAATTTGATGACTTGAAACAAAAGGTTATGTCGTCTCCTAATCCTCAAGTAAAAAAAATTGTTTAAGAAATTATACGAGTCTTTGTTTTCAAGCAAGTCAAAACTTAAAGAACCTGAGGTGCGTAATGACCAACGTGGTCGTCCAAATATTAAGGAGCAACAAAGAAGAGCGGACTCCAATACATCACAGTATGAGGCCACACAGCTCGTATACTTCCTCACAACAAACTATGCCTGACCCGGCGAGGCATAGCTCATATACCCCCCAGTTTAAAATGCCCAACGACCATTCTAATCGGGCAAAGGCTGCTTCAAATGTACCGATTACGGGAGCTGGCCTAGGGTTTCCTTTAATAGTGAAACCAAAGGACGTGATAAAAGTTATGAAGTTTAAGGATCAGCTGCCCCAATGGATTCACCAGTACGTTTCGAGTATAAAAGATGTGCGACCTGATGGTAACTGTGGGTTTCGGGCGATCGCGGTGGCTTTAGGGAACAAGCAAAAAGAATGGAAATGGGTTAGGCGACAAATGTTGTCGGAGATGGACAGAAACATATGGTATTGGCGGAGCAATTTAAACCGCGAGATGCCTGGCTATTATGATTCTGTTCGTAATAGCTTAAATTGGTTTGGCACGACTCAACTCGCACCCGATACCCATTGGCTAACTTTTCCGGCCCATGGACTCGTAATTGCGGAAACATTCACTTGTATTGTGCATCTTATTTCTTCATTTGGCAGCCAGACATGGTTCCCGCTGAGAACAGCCCCTGAACCATTTACCTATCCAGTTGTCGCACTTGCTAATATTAACCAAGATCACTTTATTTGCATACAATTGGAAGGGGATTACCCAATGCCCAATGTGGGCTGCCAATGGACGAGATTTGCATATCAACAAGCACTAATATGGCAAAATATGTATCAGGATCGTATAAACAATTACGTTAGAATAATGGATCGTCAAAGAGGCACCAATGCCAAATGTAAGCTATTATTCTCGGAGACATTATAATATTAATCAAGATCACTTTATTTGATGATGATGATGATGATGATGATAAAAATAATAGTAAAAATAATAGAAATAATAAAAATAAAAATAATAGTAATAATAATAATATTAATAATAATACTAGAAATAATAGTAATAATAATAATAATAGAAATAATATTAGAAATAATAGTAATAATACTAATAATAATAATAATAATAATAGAAATAATAATAATAATAATAATACTAGAAATAATAATAATAATAATAATTATAATAATAATAATAATAGAAATAATAATAATAATAATAATAATAATAATAATAATAATAATAATAATAATAATAATAATAATAATAATAATAAACACTAAATCAAATAGGAGGATAAACTGTCGCGGTTTGACCAAACCGTGACGGTCAGGGTTTCTGACAACTAAAAGAGCAACTGTCACGGTGCGGCCAAACCGTCACCCTTTGCACTAACTCTATTTAAAAGCTTTTTTTCCATTCATGTCAGCGAACCACTCCCGTCCGGACCGGTTAAGACGGTAGAGCAACAAGGGAGTGGTGTGGGCTCGAAACCCACTAGCACCAGTTCATGGTAGGTATTTTTTGTAAAAAATATTTACTTAGAAAATATTTTAAAAAATAAGGCAAAAGGTCACGGTTCATGGTGGGTATTTTTTGTAAAAAATATTTACTTAGGAAATATTTTAAAAAATAAGGCAAAAGGTCAGGTTAGGTCTAACCATGACCTCTTTCCTGTTCAGGCGCATGGACCCTTGTGGCGTTGTTGAATGAAGTTGTCACAGTTTGTTGAGAAAATGGGTCACGTTGTGGCCTTGCCGTGAGAGTTTACATGGGTAAAGTGTCACGTGGAGGCCTAACCATGGCCTTTTAGGTTTTCCCAAACTCATATCTTAACCGTTTATGATCAATTCGGTATATCGAAATGGATATTTATTCATGAACATGCACACACAACAACATATATAGACAATAAGAACAAATAATCTTCGTAGACTTACATACAAACATGCGAACGTGTACAAACCGTGACGTTTTAATGATAACCTAAACAATCATATCGCAAACATATCAACATTTATATATCTTATATTTCGTAAACATATGTTCAAACATACATAATAAACTCCAATAATAATAATAATAATAATAATAATAATAATAATAATAATAATAATAATAATAATAATAATATACTCTAATAAAAATAAAAAATTAATAGTAATAATTTTAAAGTTGATACTAATAATAATAATAGTATTATTTTTTTATTATACAAAAAGAACAAATAATAATAATAATAATAATAATAATAATAATAATAATAATAATAATAATAATATATACTCTAATATAAAAAATATAATAATAATAATGATAAATAATAATAATGATAAATAATAATAATAATAATAATAAATAATAATAATAATAATAATAACAATAATAACAATAATAATACTAAAAATATTAATATGGAAACAAAAGGTCACGTGGAGGCCAAGACGTCACCTCTTTGGATATTTTTTGAATCTGAATTCCCCTCGATTAGTGCACCTGCCCTATCAGAAGGTGTGACGGTTTGGCCAAACCGCCACACTTTACTCATTTCATCTCTGATTTTTCCTCGATTACATCACCTGCCGTTGAACTAAAAGGCTACGGTTTGGTCAAACCGTCACCGTTTGGTTTCTGATTTCCGTTCAACCGTCCCCATCTCCCCATTTCACCACCATTTCCCCATTTCACCACCATCTCCCTATTTCACCACCATTTCCCCATTTCAGCGTCCCCATTTCACCACTATTTCACGACCATTCGTCCCCTTCGTCTTTCACCACCGCCAAACCGTCACCGCGAGCCCTCCCCGTGACAGTTTCATCCACCATCTCCCACCACCACCGCCGCTGCACCACCATCTCCGCACCACCACCGCCGCTGCACCACCATCTCCGCACCTCCACCGCCGCTGCACCACCGTTGCTGCACCACCACCGCCGCAAGACCGCCGCTGCACCACCACCGCCGCTACCCCACCATTTTTGGTATGTAAATTTATAAATTTAAACCATAGAAGTGAATATAGATTTGATAGCTTTTCCTGTATGTGTAGCGTAGTTTGTCGACGGTTTATTATTATTATTAGAAATAATAGAAATAATAATAATAGTAAATAATAATAATAATAATAATAATAGTAACAATAATAGTAACAATACTAGTAATAATAATAATAAAAGAAATAATAATAATAATAATAATAATAATAATAATAATAATAATAGAAATAATAATAATAATAATAATAATAATAATAATAATAATAATAATAATAATAATAGTAATAGTAATAATAATAGTAATAATAATAGTAATAATAATAATAATAAAATAAATAATAATAATAATTATAATAATAATAATAATAATAATAGTAGTAGTAGTAGTAGTGGTAGTAGTAGTAGTAGTAGTAGTAGTAGTAGTAACAGTAATAATAATAGTAATAATAACAGTAGTAATAGTAATAATAACAGTAGTAGTAGTATTAGTAATAATAATACTAATAATAATAATAATAATAGAAATAATAATAGTAATAATAATAGTAATAATAGTAATAATAATAATAATAATAATAATAATAATAATAGAAATAATAATAATAATAATAATAATAATAATAGTAATAATTTTAATAATGATAGTAATAATAATTAATAGTAATAATAATAATAATAAAAGAAATAATAATAATAATAATAATAATAATAATAGAAATAAAAATAGTAGTAATAGTAATAATAATAGTAATAATAATAATAGTAATAATAGTAATAATAATAATAATAATAATAATAATAATAATAATAATAATAGTAATAATAGTAATAATAATAAATTAATGACAATAGTAATTATATTAACCGTCAAGCATTAATTTTTTAAACATTATAAATAATAATAAACATGAATTTTTTCTCAGAGATGGATGTCGACGCTGCGTTTATTCACGGGATTGATGACTGCCCGCATCTGCAGTTCGACGAGGGGAGTACACCATACGAGCGGTTCAGGACCCTGAGAGGACGACCGCCAGCAATAGGGACTGTCTTGTCAGAGGAGTTCTTAGAGCTCATTGGGGAGCGCGAGTGATTTTTTGAGATCATAGGCGATGACAGCCCATGGGACCAGCTGTTCAGAATGGGCGACCCTGCCCATCGAGAGCTCACTGTGGAGTTTTACTACACGTTCATATTCCGTCCTTGTGCGCAGGAGCTTCCGGAGCTGGATGAGGACGACATCGCGGATGGTCGTCAGCCCGCGGAGGTTGCTTTCAGGATGTTGGCTCCCTCCACCGCATGTCACTTAGACGGGTCGTTGTCGTCAGCGACCTCTATACGGAGGTGGAGGTCTGACAGCCAATGTACACCACCGCCTTGATTCGTGGAGCTGATGAATCGGATCAGGTCTGGTGGCCTGCGATCGGTGACGGACCATACGGTGGCAATTCGAGGTCCTCTCACATACGAGACACTCTATATCGATACATTCACCGACTGATCGCCACGTCTGTCGCTGGTCGTGGGGCGGTGACCGACAGGGTCAACACCACTGACCTTTTCTTTCTCCGGTGTGTACTCACACACCGACATTGTCACCTCGCACATACCCTTGCGGACTACTTTGCTAGTTATTATCACAGGCAGGGGCGAGGGGTGTTGGTGGGCGGGAACATCGTCTCCCAGATCGCTCGGGGCCTGGGGTATGCTCATGCCATGTCCCAGCTCCCGCTACCTCCGATTCATGTGCGCATGGCAAACCGGGCCACCGCCACTGGGATGAGGATCGTCCGGAGGTTCCCCGACGGCACGTGGCACCTGCTTAGTAGATACCATGAGCTAGTGGCATGGGTGCCCGAGCCGTTGGTGGACCCACCCAAGTTGGCGGGTGCTGAGGTCCACGTTCAGGTTGCCCACGAGCCGCTTGGTGGCGGGGAGGATCAGCCTATTCCTCCGCCGCATGACCAGGACCTGCCTCAGCATCCTCAGCGCGTGTAACATGCCATGCGATTGCCTGCTCACCTTATAGATATGCTTCAGGACACACGAGCCAGGGTCACGAGGCTGGAGGATATGATAGACTGTGTCATCCAGCACATGGTCGCGGACTATGCCGCCTCGGGTACACCGTTGTTGTCACAGCCACCCAAGCGGTTAGGCCGTAACGGTGCTGGCCCTCTGGCGCGGGCGGGTCAGGTCAGGGCAGTGACGATGAAGATATGACAGATTAGATATATATTTTGTTTGTATTTTTTTTGTAATGTACAAACTCGTATATGTATATGCAGTTTCAGTTATGATGGCTTATATATTTGATTGTGTTTGTTTGGTTGTGTTTCTTTGTTTGTTTGTTTTATATTTGTAATGTTGATAATATTAATTGTATATGTTTGATTGGTTTCTTTGTTTGTTTGGTTGTAATATAACTGTAAAATAACAACCTACTTATAACAACAATCACATGTTTAATAAAAAAATTACTTGTAATATGATAACCGTGTGATAAAATAAACACGAAACACAAACTCGTATGTTATGATTAGGTTAACCGTGTGATAAAATAAAAATAAAAACAAAAACAAACTAGTATGATTAAAAAAATATAGAAAATATATACAATATGTCAAAAACAAACTAGTACGATTAAAAAAATATAGAAAATAAATACAATATGTCATGGTTTGGCCAAACCGTGACATATCTAACCTCAATTCCCACATTAATTATACACCCAATAATTGCAACTGATCCCGAGGGGTGTCGCTAGACACTAATGGTCACGATTAGTCCTCACCGTGACAGTTAGGTCTTACACCCAACCGAATGGTCACTGTTAGCCCTAACCGTGATCGTTTGGGCTGGTAACCCTAAAAAATCAGCGGTGTACGCAGAATTCCTGATATTATTAGGTAAATGACCTGCACTATACAATATTTAAATTTTTAACTTTTTGTTTATAGGATATTAGGATATACCACTTAATCACTAGATAGTATCCAACCTGATTTTATACATGTATATCAGTATATGAACCTAGGGGACTCTAAAAGTCAATCTGAAACTCTAAATACATACTTACTTAGCACTGTTAAAAAAAGGGCCAAGCTAATTACACGCCCTGTCAGGTGATTCCCGGACGCCCTTTGACTTTTCTCACGGCCCGTGACGGGCCTCACGGGCCGTGAGGTGTTCGAAATTTAATTTTCACAACTACATCCACTCACGGCCCGTGTAGGAACAAACGGCCCGTAAATGTCCACACCCACGGCCCGTGAACAAAATAACGGCCCGTTAAGCCCGTCACGGGCCGTAGTTGTCCTTCTGAGAATTTACTTTCCTCGATTTGCGTGCACTTTTAAATTTTATAATTATGTGACGCAACGTATTATTCCTTGATTCGATTTAAGATTCTATATAAACCGTTATATATATGACTTGTTATATACGGTTAGTGAGAAACGAAACAGTTAAAATGTCTTCTCGTGGAGGTAGTAGAAGACGTCAAAATGAGTTCTCTTCAAACTCACGAGATATTGTGGAAAGTATTCCTGATCCAATAGATAACCATAATTGGCAGAAAGGGAGGAACTGGTCTCAGAATATTATTCACTTTATACGTAACGGTGATTCCCAAACATGTAGAGTGTATTACATGGGTCATTCCGATATTCCGTTACAATTTTGGCGTGAATTACTCGGAAACGTGTCTTTAGGTACAGAGGTATGATTTAAAGTTTTTTTTGCACATTTATTTTATTTTAAAATTCTAACAATTAAAAAAGCTGTTATTTTATAGCATGTTCGGGCGTGGACAAATAGACTCACAATATGGAGATACGAAGAAATACGTAGAACCGAAGAGTTGTCGGGTAGTGATCGTTGGACGATTCTCCCATTTGAGTGGTTTAACTTAATATACTCGGGGTCTGTTAATGGTAACGAATATGGAGACGGGAGTGACTGTCTATATCCCGCGTTATGGGAAGTTGATACGGTAATACTGTTTTCATGTTTTACAATAAAAATCATGAATTTATAACCGTGAATTAAATTATTTGTAGGTTTACGTACCAATGACTGATGACGAAGAAAATTGGTATCTTTTTAAGATTTCTATGGACTCACTACAAGTACGTATATATTCTCCATACGAATGCCGACCAAATACGTGTGATGATTCATGGTGCATTCATCGTAATGCCCGAACGATTTTCGTACAATTCGAATCGTACTTTTTACATTTTCTGTCACGTATACACTATTGGCAGCACTCCGGACAAGAACAAATCGAAGAACTGGTGGTATCGGGTGAAACCGTTTGGCCTCCTAACGCCGGTCATATTGGTCGAGATTCAGGAGTTGTAATTTGTATGTTATTGCGTAGGTTGGTTCAAAATAGATCTTTAGAGTGGCAAGAGGTTAGCTTACAGGATGCTTGCTTTAGATTCCGAAGATTTATGGCAGACGAACTGGATGGTAGACGTGTAATGTAGAACAGTAATGAAATATTTTATTAAAACATAAACGTTTATTAGTACACTTTATTAAAAACGACAAACCGTTATTATCACACAATAATAAAACACACAATTTTTAATCTTCTTGATCTTTATAAAAGATCCAAGCCGCAAAATGGTTAAAAGAAATTCCAAAATTCTCCCGATATCTTTCTTGAGTTCTTGTCATAATATCCGTATCATTCCATAACGTATTTCGATTTTTGTAAACGTCTTTGTAGAGCTGGTGAAATGTCGTGACCTTCCTTCTCAAGTCAGACCACTTGTTGCTAAGTTCACGAGTGGTGCGATATTCTTCACGTTCGAGAATTTGATGAAAACGAGTTGAAACACGGTTCCAAAATATTGAATTTGGAGGGATAGTCCCTGAATTTTCGATACAAGATCTTACTAAAGTGACATCCTCTTCATCCGTCCACGGATTTTGATCACTTGTAGCACTCATCGTTTGGGTATTGAGTAAATTTGTGTGAATTGATTGTGGAAAGTGGTTGAATTTATAGACATAAAAAATTAGTATACGGCCCGTGAGGCCCTTCACGGGCCGTTTCGTCTCCACATTACGGGCCGTGTATTGTCAACGGGTGATTTTTAAAATTTACAAAGTCTCACGGGCCGTGAGGTATCTTACGGGCCGTGAGAAAAATATGTAACGGGCCGTGAGGGCCGTCACGACCGTGAGGCGGGATAATATATAGGACCTCACGGCCCATTTGTTCATTTACGCCCCCCTAAACACACATACGATTTACTCTGTCACGGCCTTCGTTTTTTCATCATTTTCATACCGTCGACTCATTACTACGGTACGTATGCAAATTCGTAATTTATTTTTGTGTATTTATCGTTTAAATATATTAAAATTTTATTTAAAAATTCTGAAAATTCTGAAAAACTGGGGGATACGGGCCGTAAATAGGCGTCACGGGCCGTAACCATTTGAATTTTTAAAGGGTTACGGGCCGTGTTCCCTCAACGTGCCTAGAATGTTTCGAGGGTCAATATTTTGCTCGGTCAGATTCTTTACAGTAGAAAGCTCATTTTCGGTGAGCCTCATTGCGTATGCATGTCCTTCCAGGTGTTCAGCAGGTTCATGGTTATGAGTATCATCCACAACAACTATAATCCACCCATCTCTCTGCATCTGGTACTTACCCTGCAATTCAAATTGACAGTTTGTTTTTTTCGTGCCACTTTTTCTTAGAGTGGATGCTCCCTTATATACACCACCCCGATCGCATTTCAACCAAATTTTAACCACCAAACCATTCGAATTTCTTTTTGAACGTTTGGTGACAATAACGAACCCATTTTCTCGTCCCACGTTAGTTGCCCAATCAACTAATTCTTCACGAGATGAGAAAACCTAATCAATTTAATATTTTTAGTTAGTTATTACTAAATGATAGTAAAATGAAAGTAAAATTAAATATGATATATCTTATAACCTGATTCGTGTCGTATAAACCCTTTTTACCGGAACCAGAACCGTCATTATCCCCGCTGCTATCGCCACCGTTATCACCCCCGTCATCGCCGCCGTCATTCCCGCCGTAATTGGCCGCGAACTGTCCTAGATAGTTTGAAGCAGCCTCATCGTAATAACCGTAACCCTCCTGAGGGTAACCGTAACCCTCCTGAGGGTAATAGTTAGATTCCGAACCGAATAAATAGTTGCTATCCCAGAAAGACATCGTAACGTTAAATATTAACGTTAATATAGCACTTGAAATGGAATATTGCGTTTATGTAGTAGTTGAAATGAAATGAATTTATATCGTAGAAATTTGAATTATGAAATGAATTTATAAACTAACGTTTATATAGTAGTTGAAATGGAATATTGCATCTCGTCACATAATTAACAAGAATATCGAGGAATATTACGTCATATCAAATAATGTTATAAATACAAAATTACACGACTATCGAGGAATATTACGTCATATCAAATAACATAATAAATACAAAATTACACGAAAAACGAGGAATAATATATCTCGTCAAATTATTAAAGGTGATACTAGGACCGTAAAGACGTTCACGGCCCGTATCTGGAATGGCACACGGGCCGTGACTGGCTTCACGGGATATGGATTAATACGACCGTGATCATATTCACGGGCCGTTACTTTCTTGAATTACGTTTTTGAATGACTGATTTGACCCATACGGCCCGTGAAGGGCCTTACGGCCCGTGAAGGGCCTTACGGCCCGTAAGTAGGGCGTCCATTTATCCCACAGGGCGTCTCTTTAGTAGGCCCCAAAAAAAACGTGGCACCGTTAAAAGATAAATAATAAAAATATAAAAAGGGCACTTGTTCCCTTATTCACCCATATGTTCCTAATTTCATGTTTTGGCTTTTAAATTTTTTGTTTTCTTTTTTAAATTTGTTTGAATTAGACGATAAGTTTGTTATAATGTGATTCTGTTAAAGTAGATTTAGCATTCACAGCCCGTATCCTATTTTATATGAGTTGGTATCTTATATTATAGGGGATGGTTGTGAGTGATTGTGAGTGAAGGAAAAATAAAATTTATGAGGGTTGTGAGTGATTGTGAGTGAAGGAAAAATAAAACTTATGAGGGTTGTACCGTAATTCTCCAAATATGGTGAATCACAGTACAAATATTTTAATATTTTAAAAGTGGTTATGAGTGAATGAGAGAGAAAAAATAGTGATAAAAGTATGAAAAAATATTATTTAATTAAAAAGAAAAAAGAAAAAATAAATATTTTTATTGTAATTATAAGAATAGGATTAAATCATGAGGGATGAATTTTGAATGCTCTTAGATAGCAAGACTATACCATCTGTGGTTCGTAAAAGATACTTAAAACATCAAGTATAAACTACATATAATAAATGTCAGTTAAAACGAAAAAATTATTATTTCACTTGCAAGAACGTAATATAATTATAATCACTTGAGTTTCAATGAAATTAGATTTTATAACTTTTCGAGTCCTTGCATACACAAAAAATAACTTTTTACAAAATGATAAAAAAAATTAATAAAACCCTTTCGTAGCCGTAACTTAACTGGTATGTATTTGATGGGACCAATTTATATCACAACTCACAAGCATCATAGTAGTTTAACCATTTCTCAAAATCTCGAAGGGTTGATATCTTAAACATTTCAACATAAAATATATAAAAAAATTGTTTTATGATATAAATTTAAATTTGTTACTACATGAACTAAAAAATCAATAAAAGATAAAATAGATAAAATATGTTAAAACAAAAAAATATTTGAAGAGCAATTGAATAGGAGAGCTGGAATAGCTATACCGATTCGATCCAAGCTTTCCTTGAAAAAACTTGAAAATATCCCGTTAGAGAATATACAAACTTGAACCTACTAAAAATGGCAAAACATGATGAGACGTGATCCCTTAATGCTAATGGCCACGGGAGAGATTTTTGAGTTGATATCTTCAACACAATCTAAATCACAAAAGAAAAACATAAACATGTTACATCATTTTTACGTAAGGTAGAACCATGCACAATCCTGCCACATAACCGGGATAAACTATCTATCGCGATAGGCGTGTTTTTTCCTAAAAGATTGATATAACTAAGATATGCTCCAACCGATGTGCCGGAGGATACTGTTTCTGCAGAACATAAAACACTAAACTAAGCTTTAATCCCTTCAACTCCCCTAAAACAAATGAACCATCCTGTTACATAATTTACGTGCCTCGAGAACTAAACATATCTGATCTTCCAAAAGCCTCAGCTGATGCTAGCCGAGTCATAATCTGCAGATGGACAAGAAACATAACATCATTAGAATTCAATTTTAAAACTGACCGACCAACTAACCACAATGAAGATTTTTAATTTTACATGATTACAACCTCTTAGACCATAATAGTACTTTAAAGACCAACACCCAGGGAGCACGTGTGCGTGTGTGAGTGTGAGTGTACAGAAAAACATAAGAGAGAAAAAAACAAAGATATAAATTATGGATATAATTAATAAAATAATAATGTTAAAAAAAAAACAAGTATCTTTTAAGAGAAGTACACATGGTTTCTGGCTGTATAGCATTGAACCAAATATGTCTTGTAAAGGATGGTATTCAGCATAAACCATAACCAGAAGATGGTAAAAGCGGACGCATCAAAACTGAAAAATCCATAAAAATTTGAAAGTATGAGCTGTGTTCTATGAAGTGCTCCCTAAGCGTGCCTATGAGAGATGCACATCAAAGTGATGAGGAGATCACATCATCTTAGGCAAGGTGACGAGCATACAGGAAGCACACAGAGGTGAGGGCCTTTTTTAGGGCTTTCCAGTAAGGCGTTTTTGTGCATCAGGATGCCTCAGGTACTAGGCTGCTTTTTTCCAGAACTTTTTTAGCACATGAGTTTTTAATGAAATAAATGGGCCATTAGCTTTCAAGTAAAAAACGTAGAAATCTAAGCAACAGTAGTTTCAAAATTTTCATGTTTCCACTAACATATTTACGTCACCTATATATAATCTGTTTTGTGAGGCTACATATAATATTCACTTGTGTGCAACATGTGAGACTATGCCTCTAGCCATAGGGCCCTGGGGACCGTTTCGCCTCAAAGCACGTCACGCTTTTATAAAACACGATGTGTGAGAAAGGTGTGTTGTAAAATTATGTACAAAACACAGGTAAAGGGTAACTAGGTGACATAAGCATAACTTTGGTTTTTATTTCATGTTGGGTCATTTGACTACCTTAGCCTATGTGGTCTATTCTATGAGTTAGTATCGCAGTTTACCTTATTGTGACTCTTGTAGGCATATACCACCTTTTATAACTGAATATTGAAAACTTTTGAATGTTTAGGGTCTCAATTCAACTTATTTTGCACCAAAAATCATCCGTTCACCCATTTTAACCAGTTACCTAACCCATTGAATTTGGCAATTTGCAGCCTTAAGTTTTCCTCGTCCTCCACCAAAACATCATGGTTACTCTACTGACTACATAGATGGTAGGATATCGCAGGAAGACATGACTAACAACTATCATGGTATCTGTCATCAAGCCCACAGGCAGAACAGAAAATAAGAAAAATAATGAGCCTTAAATATTGACACCAAGAACATGATGTCCCTGTTTTGAAACTTGTCATTTCACAAAGGTTGATGAAGCTGCATGCAAGTACACTGAAGTTTGAACCCAACTCAACAAACAAGTGTTTGATTACTGGTAAATAGGAATTATAGCTGCAAATAAGACTAAAAGATAAAGAAAAGCATACATCCAAAGAGGATGTAACTAATCACTTTGTCAATATGGTGACAGGACTAGGTTTTATGAACTTATAAACCATACAAGGTAGAATTTATCAAAAACCAAAAGAAACAATATAAATAATGACTCCTTTGTAACTGTAGAGAACCCATAACCATCTGTAGTCAAACGCTCACAAAACGCACACCTAGATGCTAGACAAGGCGACTAGGTAGGTGCAAGGCGTACCTTCCTCTAGGCGCAAAGTGAGGTGCAAGTTTGTTCTTTTTAGGGTTATGAACATGATTACTCCGCTCATATGTATATTGCTTTATGCATAGAGTTGAGTTCTGAATATTAAGATCGACGGATGGTCAAGCAATTAAAATTATGTTTGCTTACATTTCTTAGTCTTGTATGCCTATTATATGCTTCTAAATTTTCCTATTAATGTGTTTTCTTCAACTCAGGTGTGCGCCTAGGCAACACACAAACCCTTTTACGCCTAGGCTGCTGTTCTGCGCCTCGCAATATAATATGGAGTAGTGTGTGTAAACCCTAACTTGTCAACTGTGAATGCTATATTCCCATACCCAAATTCTTGATAACCTAAACAAATATTTGATACAAGCATTGTTTCATGATAAACTAGTAAATGTAAATGCAAGAGAACAGTTGTCAAACAGAATCATAATGGTGGATTGTGAGGTAAAAAGTTACCTGGTTCTGAATTGCTCTTCAATCGCTTCAATTTCCCCAGCTGCACCTGTGACTCCATCAACAGCTTCATCCTTTCAAGTTCCAAATCCTTAGTAAACTGCATCCTCTGCTTCTCCAATTCAACCATCTGCCTCTGTTTCGCCTCTTCAACCCTCTTATACACCTCCCCAAAACGCCCGATCGCTTCCGCCAGTTGATGATACGGATCGCCACCACACGCCTCATCGTCCTCCTCCTCCACCTGCCGTTGCACGTCGCCGTTCCGGTTCCAGCTCCGGCACCGTTTCCGGCTGCCACCGCTAGACATCGACGTATCGGAATCATCCTCCGCACCGTCAATTGCAGCAGCAGCCGCCGCCATCACGGAGAAATTCCGCCGGAAGCTGTCCGTCGCCGGAGGCGGAGGCCGTTTGGACCGGCGGCCGACGGGGACCGACGACGGCGGAGGAGGCAGCGCCGGGAGCGAGGGCGGAGGCTTGATCCGTTTCCTTGGTGGCGGTGGTGTCGGTGTCTTCGTGGAGGGTTTGAAGGACGATCCGATGAGTGAATCAAGCGGTGCGAAGAAGGGCCACGGGGAAACGTAACGATCGGCACCTAACTCCAACACCAAGGCCTTCTCGACCTTGTACTTCTTCTTCAAAGTGTCGATGCGGTTCTTACACTGTACGTCACTCCGGCGAGCTTTTTTGACGTGGCCGTGACGGGCGTTGACGGCGTCGGCAACTTCCGACCAGTGTTTCTGACGGAGGCTACCGCTGTTAAGCTTCACGATCCTCTCTCCCCACGCTTCAATCAGCGTGAACGTCGCCGCCTCCGACCAGCAGTCGTCCCTCACGGGAAACGGTGTTTTCCGACGAGGAGGTGGTTGCTGTTGTTGCGGCGGTGGTGGTGCCTTTGGTGGCTTTGCGTCATTGCGGTGTAGGGAAGCGGTGGCGGCGGTTTCCGATTGGTGGCTGGTGGTGGAGTTGCCGTCGGAGGAAGGGTGGGTGGTGGGAGTAGGAGGTGAGACGGCGGCGGTGGCGGTGGGTTTGAGTGGGGGTGAGTTGTAGTGGGAGTGACCACCGGACATGTTGGCCGGCGACGATGACTTGTGAGGGTTTGTGAGGAGTCCGATAGGCCGTCGTCTTTATAAATGCGTTCAGGTCGCCGTCGTCAAGCCCCTCCGGGGGTGTTTATCATATTTGCACTTCTTACCCCTTCAATATACTTTATTCTCTGATTCGTAAAACTTTTTTTATAATCGCTTGTTTTGTTTTAGGTCTCTATATTTGATGATTAAACTATGGATTTCATTCACGGGTATAGATTAATATATGACTATACTTTTAACTAGTAAAATTTACTGTGATAAAGGTTTTCAAATTTCAAATCCGGATTAGTTATGAGCTGAATATCCTTTTTCTGAAATAAGGAACTGAATTGACACTATTTCTCTTTTGAACCATGTATTTTTTTGTACTTGAGCTAGTGTTCTATTGTATGCATTAGTGATTGTGTGACCTATGCTAGTGAGTATTGGTGATAACAGTATATATGTTAGTGTTTGAATTGGTGATTGCACTACATGTGTTATCCCATTGTATGAATTGGTGGTTATACTTCATATGTATTTTTGTTATAATGTATGAAATTGTACATGCGTTACTGAGTTATGCATATACTACATGTCTTAGTGATGATATGCTCTCATTTGATTTGTTTTGTTATGATATGTTCTTAATTGATTTGTTCTCCATCGATGTGTAGTAAATAGAAAGTTAGTGGATGCTAAACTCATGAAGGAAGATTGGTGTCATGAAAAAAGAAAAAAAAATATAGTAAACAATGTTTTCATCTCAATTGTTTCTAAGTATTGCTACTAGTTATTACGCCCACTACTTTGGATCCATCAATACCCAATCATGATAGACAACACAAGTGCAATTTCTATCTTGTTGCAGCACTCTAACAAAATATACATTGAGATTAGGTTTAATATTATTAATGATGGTGTAGAAGAAGTACAAGATTGATCAATTTTATATTCCTACTAATGATCTGTTAGCACACCTTTTTCACGAATGCATTTTATCTCATCAGGTTTAACTATCTAATTTCATTACATGAATAATCATTATGTGTTATCTTTGTGAACATTAGCTAAATGTTGTTGTGGTAGTGACCTTGTTATTAGTATTGATACAATATGCTTTTTGGATATCAATAGGAACTTGTTCCTTTGATAACAAATAAAAATATCAATATTAACATGTTATATTGATGTCTACGGTGTTAATCAGTATGAACTTTTTTCTAGTGATAACCTTCTAACTTGTGTTTTTATTTTATTAAAACTTTATCCTTTTAACTTTACTTAAATAACGTTATTAAAAACAGAAATACTTTTATCCAATCATATTATATTATTATTAATAAGAAAAAGTAAGTTTTCACTAAAAAAACTGTTTTGGTAAATATTTTTAAAAACACTTGTTAAATTATTTTTCTACCAACCCTAATTCGAAAAAAGCTCATTACAAATGGCATTTATGATGGTTTCAAAATAAAAACCTAAAATAGATTGCAAGTTGATTGTTTTTCACACCCAAGAACAAGTTGACTCTATCCCTACCAGACATGCAATATAATGAGTTTTTACAGGTTGTATTACACTAAAATTGTGAATTTAAGCGTGTTGGATTATTGCTTATTCAAACAAGCAATTAAAGGTTTCCTAACTCACTCGTACTATGCAAATGAGAAGAAACCCCATATGCATCTTCTATTCCAAAACGATTTTAGATTTTCATCAAATCAAGAGTTTTAAATAATCAATTCAGGGTTTCGATTTCCTCAAATCATGATATCAATTTCCTAATGGAAAGATGAACCATTTCATGTCCTTTTCAATTTACAGGCATATCATGGTTTCGATTTACCTCAAATCACATTATGCTTCAAGTTCAACTCACTGATTTTTTTACGTCTTCATTGATCTATTTAATATCATTCACACCCCAAGTTTTAAATCACAACAGCTCTTCTACAAAGTCTCAATTCAATGTTCATATATACAAATCTCGATTGCAACAGTAAAAGTGGTCCGTAAGATTCAAGGATTTCTATTTTAGTTTCAAGATAAATTTTAGTACTTTGGTTTTTTTACATCAATTTGACAGATTTATGTTTTGTTTATGAAAGCATGAAACTTTGATTTAGTTTTAATTTATGTAAGCATGAAACTGATTTATGTTTTTGGTCAATAAAAAGAGAAAATTACATAATGCCCCCTGTGGTTTAATCAAATTGCATATTTGGTCCCCAAACTTAAAAATTACAAAGATAGTTCAAACTTTTGTGTAATTATTGCATGTTTGGTTCCTGACGTCAATTCAAGCTCTACGTTGAATTATCTCGAGTTACAAGTATATATGAATTAAAATTACTAATATTAGACAATGATGGTAAAATTGCAAAAACAACATCAAATTTTATATACAAAAAAGTTTTCGGATGTTTATGGATGTTCTCATGTTCAATATAATTTTGTTATTACCTAAAGTTCTTATTTATAAGTTCATTTCATTTCATAGTATACACTATTTATACTTATAAATAATGATAAAGAAAAGCTATTAATATTAGATATATATGATTTTAAAAAATTAAACATAAAAATCGATATACAAAGTATTAATAATATTAGTATGACTTACGAACCTTTTTAATCAAAAGCAATTCTTAACGATTGAACCCGTGTATTACATGAGTATTTAATCTAGTTATATATAAATTGTTGGATCATTATAAGGCTGATGCAACCAAAACCACTTCACATAGTCAATTTTGGTGCTACATTCAAAGGCTTTTGAAGCCAAGTGTGAGAGCTTTCGAAGTTTGAAGACATCTTCCGAAGACAAAGTCCGAAGACAACAGTTGAAGACATCTTCCGAAGACAAAGTCTGAAGACAACAGCTGAAGACATCAGCTGAAGACATTCTTCCGAAGACAAAAGCTGAAGACATCAGCTGATGACAAAGTCTGAAGACATCTTCCGAAGACAAAGTCTGAAGACAACAGCTGAAGACATCAGCTGAAGACATTCTTCCGAAGACAAAAGCTGACGACATCAGCTGATGACAAAGTTTGAAGACATTCTTCCGAAGACAAAGAAGACTCCAAGCCTCGGAAGAAGCAGTCTTCCGAAGTATAAGTGGCTTCGGAAGAAGTTATTCTTCCGAAGCAATTTATCCTTCGGAAGACATTGCTATGACCAGTAGACATAAGTATGGTCTCTGACAATCCGCTGCAGACCTCTGATACAGCATGGCTTCTTCTGATACAGCATGGCTTCTTCCTAAAGAGCCATGTTGTTGACCATACTTTATTCTACTGTTCACCTTTTTATGATAGTACATGTTACCAACTTTAGTTGGTGACAAAAGGTAAGTCAGGGACATGTCCTGACTACCAAATCTCAGATAACATGTCTGAGATACCTTAACCTATAGTCTTGTAGTATAGGCATTTGGTTAGAGGTTTCCAGCTGGTATCAAAGTATATCCGGCTGTAGGTAGTATTATATATGTATTCTCATTATAACTCATACGGTAGAGAGATTAAGCCAGAGCTTGAGCTTGTAAGAATCTTGTAATCCTTTGAGTTGAGAAGCAATATATAAAAGTACCTTGAAAATTTAATTTCTGTGTTCATTATCATTTGTTAATTGTTATATTATGATCAACTC
Organism: Flaveria linearis; assembly: GCA_024085815.1. NCBI lineage: Eukaryota > Viridiplantae > Streptophyta > Magnoliopsida > Asterales > Asteraceae > Flaveria > Flaveria linearis. The sequence goes on along the minus strand of CM044009.1, from coordinate 30,477,360 downwards.
TTGTTAGACTCTTTCTGAGTGTTGTTCAAGGTGAGTTTAAGAGAAAACCACTTGTTGAGTGATCGAAACCGATCCTGTAATTGGTATCAGAGCTACCAGGCTCTTGATTGTGAGATCTTACCATCCAAATCAACTTGTTTTTCACTCCTCCCTACAAACCACTCACTCAAATGGCCGCTCTCTCTAAAGCTGATATGGAAACCGGTACCATGACCAAGTCCCCATTGATTACCCCTGAAGACTTTGACATATGGTGCACAAGAATGGAAGGCTTCATCAAGTGTCAAGACTCAAGGATGTGGGACTCCATTGTTAATGGTCCTTTCATACCAAGCACTACTTCTGCTACTGGTAATCGCATCATTCCAAAAGATGTTGATGATTACTTGGAAGAAGATAGGAAAAGAATAGAGCTTGATCAAAGGGCTATGACTTCTCTTCAAACTGCTCTTCCATACTCCATCTACAGAGGCTTCAAGAAGTACAAGACAGCTAAAGACTTATGGGATGCATTGAAGCTTATGTATGAAGGATCCAAGGAAACTAAAGAGAACAAGAAAGATCTCTTAAAGCTGCAGTTTGAAAACTTCACTTTCAAGGCTGGAGAGACCTTGACTCAAAAATACTTCAGGTATGCTGAGATAGTGGATACTCTGGTGGATATTAAAGTACCTCTTGAGAACAGAGACATAGTTAGGAAGTTCATGTCTTCCCTTCCTAAACTATGGACACACTATTGTGTTGTAATCAGGAGGACTTCGGACCTTATGACTTTCCCTCACAGAGTTGTATGGTATCCTAAGTGCATTCCAGATGGAGATGAGCATGTAGAACTCCTCTAGTAACTCCAATAACCAACTGAGTTCAGCCCTTCAAATGGTTGAAAGGGAAATCACAGAACCACAACATCAGTTGTTGTGCTACCCTGACAACTCACATAATGGACCCTACATTACTCTACCTGAAATTCCAAGGTCTCAAAAGGCTCAACACAATTCCTTTCAGGATAGTTGTGCCTTTGTCTCTGGAAGTGGACACTCTGGTGAATTTCAATACTGCTTTGATGATCTTGAGTGCTTCAGTCCAGATGATATAGAGTATGTGGACATTGTCCAACAGATGGCTCTCTTAAATTACAGAGCGAAGAAGTTCTTCAAGAGAACTGGAAGGCAATTCCCTCAAAATCCAGTCAACAGCAAGTTTGGGTTTGACAAGAGCAAAGCAAAGTGTTACAACTGCAACCAACTAGGTCACTTTGCTAGGGAATGCAAGGCTCCCAAGAACAACCCGGGAACCCCACAGGCCTCCACACATCCCTCAACCTCAAAGCATGAAGAAAAGACAACTGATACAGCTGTAATAGCTCAAGAAGTTGACTGGAGCTTCATGGTACAGGATGTGACTCCCGCTCAAGCACTCATGGCCGGAACAGATGATGCTCAGGTATATGAACATCTTTGTACTCCAGCTTGTACTGCTAAAGTTAAACTCTATAAGGATTACAATATGGAAATCAGATCTAATGTTGAGTCCTTAAATATCTTAAAATCTGACTTTAAAATAGCTGAATCTGACTATCAAAAGAAAATTGAGGAGTTAGAGAAAACTGTGTCTCTTTTAAAACATGAACAAACCAATTACAAGACTCAAATCAAAGATCTGATATCCAAGCAGTCTGAAGCACAAGCCCGGCTTGTCACTGCTGAGGCTCAGGCCAGGAAGCAAGCTATTGCTGAGCAAAACTTCCAAGCTATTCTTGCATCATCCTCTCATTCTAAAATGTTTTATCAAAACAAAGAAGGGTTGGGAACCAATGAAATAGCTCCACCACACTCTTACGAGTCTATTAGACTACCTAGATGTGGTACTGAGGAGCAAGAGGTTCCAACTGCTGACCCTTCTTCATTAGAATTAAAGGATGAGGCAAAAATATTGGCCACCACAGGGGAGAAACAGGAAGATACACTCATCTCCACCTGTGAAGATCAAATCCTAACCACCAAGGCAAGAAGAAGCAGAGCTAAAGCTGCTAGAAACACTACCAAGAAAGTTGCTGAGTCCAAGCTGAAGATTGACCCAAAACAAAAGGGTGTCTTCATTTCTGCTGGATTCCAAGTGGTAGGTACTTCTAATTCAGGAAAGGAGTGTAGTACCAACACTCCTGTCCTATCAAAGGATCAGAAGTTGAAAGGGAAAGTTGCTGATAAAGAAAAGAAATCCAAGAAACAGCAATCTTCAAATTCCCAAAAGACTAACATTGCATGCATAATGTGTGGTCTGCACAACCACATGGCTAAAGATTGTTATTACAATCCAGCAAGCACACATTATTCAAATAATTTTAGAAAAGAAGGAGTCAGGGAAGGTTTCACATTTGGACCATTTCAAACGGTCCAAGTGATGAAAAAGGAAAAGTTGGTAGCCAAGTTGCTTTCTGAAGAAAGTATTTCTTCCGAAGGGAAAATGGCTTCGGAAGCCAACGTCTCTAAGGTTTGGAAGAACAAGAGAGCTCCCTTGAAACCATCCCAGAAGAAGACTGCTTCGGAAGAACAGGTGGTGAAGGCTTCTTCCGAAAAGAAAGAAGCTTCGGAAGAAGACCATGCTGCAAAAGCTTTAACAAGCTCATCCTCCAAGATCAACCAAAGGATGGACTGGAAGATCAAGAAAGATGCTGCAGCCCAAACCTCTTCTTCAACAAACTCTATTGAACCCCAATGCATATCTTTTGGTTCAATTATGTCATTATCTTTGGAAGAGCCCAAGACCAGCAAGGCTTGGGCTTCCAAACAAAACTAACAATCTCATCTTATGTGCAGGGACATCTGTTTGACAAAAACAACAATGTCCGGATTGTAGATAGTGGATGCTCCAGGCACATGACAGGGAACAGATCTCTCCTTCAACAATTCCAGAACTATGATGGAGGGCCTGTCCAATTTGGAGGTGAGACCGGAGGATATATTTCAGGCAGAGGAAGTATATCCAATGGCAGAATAAACATTGACAAAGTTCACTTTGTCAAACAGCTTGAACACAATCTATTAAGTGTTTCTCAGTTCTATGATCAGAAGCATCAAATGCTTTTCACAGAACATGAGTGCATTATCCTCAAACCAGGGATGACAATTCCTCCGAAATTGGTGCTTCTTAGATCTCCTAGGAAAGGGGATATGTACAAGCTGGATATGAATAATGCTTCTCCTATGGGTGAAGTATCATGCTTTCTTTCCAAAGCTGATAGTGATGAGTCAACACTATGGCATAAACGTATGTGTCATGTAAATTTTAAGACAATGAATAAACTGGCTAAAAATAACTTGGTACATGGTTTGCCTAAAAAGGAATTTTTCTGCAAAGATAACTGTGTTGCATGCCTGAAAGGGAAACAACACAGGACATCTCATATATCCAAATATGTTAATTCTATCACTACTCCATTACACTTATTGCACATGGATCTCTTTGTCCCCACAAGTACAATGAGCATTGAAAGGGAATCATACTGCCTTATGATTGTTGATGATTTTACAAGATTTACATGGGTATTGTGACACCTCACAATATCAAGCAATGAACATTGTGGGTCTACTTTCACATTAGTGTGACAGTTCAGATGATACAGATGGATTTAATGAACAAAGTTTTAGAAACATTCAAGATATTCTCAAATCAGTAAGGAAACCTAAGATTCTTCTTGTTGAAGATCATGTGGTAAATGTGATAGGGTATAGCATCTGTCACCAATAGATCGTCAGTCAGCATTAAGCTCGTTAACTCACCGTGTGTGTATTAACGATCCTCACGTATGTTCATAGTCTATATATTGTTTTAGTTGAATTTATCGTATACACGTTCGTATTAGTAATAATAATAATAATAATAATAATAATAATAATAATAATAATAATAATATAATAATAATAATAATAATCATATAATAATAATAATAAAAATAATAAAAATAAAAATAATAATAATAATAATAATAATAATAATAATAATACTAATAACAATATTAGAAATAAAAATAATAATAATAACAATAATAATAATAACAATAAAGTCTAGGGGGCAATTGGTCATTTCTGAAACTTCAAAAGAAGTTTTAAACATAAAATAACAATAATATAAACCGCAGGGACCAAATCTGTAATTTCCAAACTTTCAAAACCAACCCCCGCATGTTCCCCGTGTTTCCGGCGCACTGTTCCGGCCGAAGTCCGGCAACACTCCGGCGACCACCAAAAACACATAAAAAACCCAATTTTTACAGCCCAAATTACACCAAACCGCTTCGTGGACAAGAATCGAACTCAATGCACCCACAAAACGCGTTGAAACGGTCGATTAATGGCTAAAACCTTTTTCACATTAATTCCCGAACGTTCAACGGCTAATTCACCCACTAAACATTAATATAATCAAATCTAATCGACACACTCGAACTTTATCAGCCTATAAATCAAATGTAACCCGTAATTCTAATCACAAACACATAAACAAGCAGATTCGATCATCACCTCTGTTCGAACCTGCAACTCAATCAACCATCATTCTCCGACCCATATACACTGCAATTAACATAGGGCTTTCAATCATTAGCCTCATTCGAAGCTGTCCGTGCAATCAATTTGATTTTCATCTGTGTTTGATCATCACTCGTATTCAAGTTATATCGCGGCTTGTTCTTTATAGTTCTTAGCATCAAATCAATTCAAAACAGGTAATTGAATATACCTACATACTCGTTTTATCATGGGGAACAAAAGCCCCATGAAATTGTTCATTAACAGAATCGAATCGAGGGTCAATTTGACCCAAATCGAATTAGGGTTTATATCAATTTGGGGGAAGCGGGTCAACCATGTTTAAAAATAAAAGGAACCGAGAGTTAACGCGGCTGAGGCCTTTGGTTCACTGGTTGGTGCGTGGGATTTGGAGTTGGAGGTTCCGGGTTCGAACCCGGCCACCTACAACTATTTTTTTAGGCTTTTTAAGCCCCAATAAAATACAGAAAAATTCTTAAAAATTATAAAAATAATTTTTATAAACTTCCCTAATTTTAAATCTCATAAAATTATTTTCTGTAAATTTATTTTATTTAAAAACCTTAAAAATCTTTATAAAATATTGTTTATAAATATTATAAATAATCATTTTTATAAAAATAGGCATTATATCGTAATTAATTATAAAATAATCATGGAAAATCATAGAAATTATACATAAATTATTTACAAACGTAATTATAAGTTATATGTAATCGTAAGCAATGTTAAATAATATTTCAAAATATTATGACGAATTTATACATAATATATCTAAACATTATCACATATTAAACCCAAGAAACACTAAATTTATAATCGAACTTGAATACATATATCTAATCAGGTACGAGTCAAACCGAACCGACTCGAATTCAATCAAACATATCTATTCGCGCTGAATATGTTTTAAAGGCTTAGTTATAATCAATAATAGGTATTGATCGTGTTTGATTGTGCATTGCTTTATTCTGTGAAGTCTTTGTGCATTACATCAATTCAAGGTGAGTTTCGTGGCCCCTTTTTATGCTTATACAAGTTTTCAATGTTTTCAATCAATGGGGAAAAAGTATGCTCACCCGTTTTCAATGCTGTACATCATATATTCAATTTTCATACCTGGAATCAACGTGATACTGTTTTGCATACATACATGGTGTTATTCTATGGATTATTCTTACAACCATTAATTCTCGGTTTGGGAACCCGCGGTTAGGTATTGGTAGTACTATTGGGTTGACACCCCCACCCATTGACGATTGGTTAACTTACGAGTTACCAACACAGCTGCCAGCAAACAGGCCATGGGTGAATATATTCCGTCTAATTTATATGCATAACGTCATTAGGTTTGGTTGTATAAAACACATGTTATGTGGTTTTTGCTGCAGTATGATTCCACATCAAATTCTACACAGCATCAATTATATGTTTTCAATTTAAACCTGCGGAACTCACCAACATTATGTGTTGACATTTTTGAGCATATCTTTTCAGGTGATCATAATCAGAGAGGATAGCTAGAGCAGATGCCTTAGCAGAGACCCTCAGGATTTCAATAGATTTGCATTAGTATTGTTTGTCATTTGTTTTCATATTTGAACATTGTGTATCTTGGATTATAGAATCAATAAGACTATGATAGTCGTGGAACTGACTAACCACGACACAAGTCACCATTGTGTCGGGCGACGTCATGACACGAGGATTTTGCATATATTAGGTCTCTGTAATTATACCAAGTGTTATGACAATCCCGTCCATCGCATCCTCGTGTTTCCGCTATAAGCGAGGGTGTGACAGATTGGTATCAGAGCCTTGGTTATAGAGAATTAGGTGGAGAATTCGACCTAGACTATAACCTAAGAACCTTCATATAGAATGCATGCTAGGGACTGTGTGCATTTGATTTTACCTAAATGACTTTCATGATTTGTGTGACACATAGACACCTGTATTCTGGATTTCCTGGCAAAAGGCCTACGGGCTAAGGCAAGCGTATTCGTATAAATCTCATTGCGAGACCAGTTACGCTACCTGGGGATTTCTGGGATGAGTGATAAACTATGGTCAATACACAAAACTACAAGACAAATGGGTCAAGTATATTAAGTCTACGAACTTAATATACAGGTATGTTCCTACATACTTGATTTTATACATATACACGTGTTATCTAAACATCCCGAGGAAGACACTATTACTCTTAGTCTTTCTCCAGGGGATACTTTGATACTAGAACTTTACGTTTGTATGCGCACAACATCATATTATTAGGGAACTTCGGTGATCACGCGTAGCGTCGATCTCGGATATTGAATCCGACCCTATCATGGTTATGACTGAAATCCTGAAAGTATGACAGATATGCAGTTATCATTAGACATAATGTGCTTATATGCTTACTTGCTATTACATGCTACTATTGGAATACTATTGGCTCGTGGACAGGAGGACATCATATAATTTGTGCTTGTTGAATCTAAATAATACTATGATGTTAACTTGGGGTAAGTGAAGCTAAGGGTGATCATTCAAGGTAAATTACCATTACGGGTGCACACGTAATTGCAATTCACCATGCGTGAGAAGTCTGGTTAATCTTACCATGAGGTAACGATCATGAGTATTACACGTTTCTATTCTATACCCTAGGGTGCTAGGGTCATAATTCTAGTAAGACCTTGTTGAAGGCAATCAAACATTATCAACACTTACTCAAGTCCTGTCCTACTTAGAGCCTTCGTGGTATTTTCAATCACGATATTGACCTTATGAGACATTCCTCCACTTAGCGTTTCAGTAACTACTGATTAATGCTTAGAATGAAAATGGAATACATGAATGTAGAGGAGTAATGATACTCTCTACCCATACAAAACATTATTCTTTGAGTAGGTGCTAAGGAAAATTAAGATGTTATGTAACTAGTTTAAGTATTATTCAAAGTATATCGTGGATGTGGTGAGAACGCTGCGGGGAACCCTATATATAAACATCACCGGTATACTAAGAATGTGCTTAATCTGGGCTACATAATGATCTTGATGGACCGAAGCATAGGTTATTAGGAATTGATAAGTGAAATCATACGGTAACTAAAGTTCACATCTTTCTGTAGTTAGAAGATAGCGCCTAAAAGAGTCACCCGTAGAACAAACCAAGAAGCTGAAGCCCCGCAAAACAGGAGAAGGGGTAGACCATCAAGAGCTGGTGGTGCTCCAGCTGGAAATAATCAGGAAACTGGCACCCCTGATATAGCTGCTATGATTGCTCAGCAGCTAGCTGCATTGGTTCCTACCATTGTGACGCAAGTAAGCGACGCTCTGCTGAATCATCCTCTCCACGGAGATCATAACACCAATGGCCAACATAACCAAGGGTAGTGGATGATACTGGCATTGGCAGAACAAATGGAAACGAAACTGGTGTCAACCATACCAAACGGGGGTGCTCATATAAAGAATTTATGGCTTGCAAACCCCACGAATTCGATGGAAAAGGCGGAGCGATAGCCTTGACCAGATGGATCAAGAAGATGGAGGCAGTAATCGACATTAGTGAATGCCTCGACAGTCAACGGATCAAATATGCCACCTGCTCACTGCAAGGCAGGGCATTAACCTGGTGGAACACCCAGGTTCAGGCTAGAGGAAGGGAGTCTGCAATGCAGATGACCTGGGATGAGTTTAAAGCATTAAATTCTGAGGAATACTGTCCTCTCAATGAGATGCAAAAACTCGAGCAAGAATTCTGGAATCACGCGATGGTGGGAGCTGGGCACGTAGCGTACACCGATCGATTTCATGAATTGGCAAGATTGGTTCCGCATTTAGTCACACCAGAATCCAAGAGAATTGAGAGGTATATTTGGGGACTTGCGCCTTAAATCCGAGCACTGGTGACAGCAGCTGCTCCTCCTACAATCCAGAGCTCAATTTTGAAGGCTGGCGCTCTTACTGACGAAATGGTGAGAACCGGATTGCTGGGGAAGGGAACCGAGAAGAGAAAGGAGTTCGAATCTAACGCTGGAAGATCCGATAAGAAGGCTAAAACAGCCCGAAGTTTTGTGGCTGTAACCCAAGAAAGGAAGGATTACACTGGATCGCACCCCAAGTGCAACAAGTGTAACTATCACCATTCCCCAGCAAGGCCGTGTCAGGAATGTACAAACTGTAGGCGCTTGGGTCACTGGGCGAAGGATTGTAGGATTGCACCAAACCTGGTAGCGCCCATCAATGCGGTTAACCCCGCCGGGAATGCCAGGGCATGCTATGAATGCGAAGGTCTCGATCACTTCCGAAACAAGTGCCCCCGACTAAACAGAGCACCCGGTCAACAAGGCAATAACCAGCAGCAATTGCTGGCCATAGCTGGTAACCCGGGACACGGCAATCAAGGAAATGCTGCAAGAGGACGAGCCTTTGTCATTGGAGCCAATGATGCCCGTCAGGATCCCAATGTCGTCACGGGTACGTATCTTCTCAACGACCACTTCGCCTCTATATTGTTTGATACAGGAGCAGACAATAGCTTCATATCTTCTGATTTTGCACGCATGCTTGACTTGAATCCTAGTAGGCTAGAAACTAGCTTTTCCGTAGAAATGGCCAACGGTAGATTCGTACAAGCAGATAAGATCATTAGACAGTGCTTCATAATATTAGAAGACCATGCCATCGACATAGATTTAATATCTTTCGAGCTAGGGAGCTTCGACGTGATTGTGGGAATGGATTGGTTGTCGAAGCACGGAGCCGAGATCGTTTGTCGGGAGAAAGTAGTACGAATTCCCATGCCTAATGGGGAGGTACTCAAGATTCAAGGAGAACGACCAGGAAGAACTCTAAGCTTATTTCCTGCATGAAGACGCGTCGATGTCTACGGAAGCAGTGCTACGCACTCCTGGCTCATGTTGTAGAAAAGAAGGAAGAAGGCATCAAATTGGCAGATATTCCTGTGGTGCGAGATTATCCGGAAGTATTTCCTGATGATTTGTCGGGTTTACCTCCTCTACGACAAGTGGAATTTCGTATCGAGTTGGTTCCTGGAGCTACGCCGGTAGCAAAGGCACCATATCGATTAGCACCATCGGAGATGCAAGAATTATCCCGCCAACTACAAGAGTTATTGGAGAAGGGATTCATTCGACCGAGTCATTCACCATGGGGAGCACCGGTTCTATTTGTCAAGAAGAAAGACGGGTCATTTCGTATGTGTATCGATTATCGCGAGTTGAACAAGTTGACTGTGAAGAATCGATACCCTCTTCCCATAATTGATGATTTGTTTGATCAATTACAAGGAGCTTCGTATTTCTCCAAGATTGATCTTCGTTCTGGATATCATCAACTGAGAGTTTTTGAGGATGACATATCGAAAACAGCATTCAGGACTCGTTACGGGCACTATGAGTTCTTAGTCATGCCGTTCGGGCTGACTAATGCACCAGCTGTGTTCATGGATCTGATGAATCGAGTGTGCAAACCATACTTGGATAAGTTCGTAATCGTGTTCATAGACGATATACTTATCTACTCTCGATCGAAAGAGGAACACGAGAAACACCTTCGAGCAATTTTAGAATTGTTGCGGGAAGAGAAGCTTTTCGCCAAATTCTCGAAGTGTGAATTCTGGCTTCAAGAAGTGAAGTTTTTGGGCCATGTGGTTAACAAATATGGAATCCATGTAGACCCCAGCAAGATTGAAGCGGTGAAGAAATGGATACACCCCAGACACCTTCCGAGATACGGCAATTCTTAGGATTGGCCGGATACTATCGTCGGTTCATCACGAATTTCTCGAAGATCGCACAACCATTGACCATGCTAACCCAGAAGGACAAGAAGTTTGATTGGGGACATACACAAGAACAAGCTTTTCAGATGTTAAAGGAAAAGTTGTGCAATGATCCAATACTATCCCTTCCGGATGGAACTGATGACTTCGTGGTGTATTGCGATGCTTCGCATCAGGGATTAGGATGGGTGTTAATGCAAAGAGATAAGGTGATTGCATACGCCTCACGACAACTAAAGGTGCACGAAAAGAACTACACGACTCATGATTTGGAGTTGGGTGCGGTAGTATTTGCACTTAAGATATGGAGGCACTATCTGTATGGAACCAAATGCATCATCTATACCGATCATAAGAGCCTTCAACACATCCTGAATCAGAAAGAGCTCAACATGCAACAACGACGTTGGGTAGAACTACTTAGTGACTACGATTGCGAAATCCGGTATCATCCGGGGAAAGCAAATGTGGTGGCTGATGCCCTCGGTCGTAAAGAACGCGTAAAACCACTACGTGTTCGAGCTTTGGGATTGACTATTCAAACAAACTTGAAAGGTCAAATCCAAAATGCGCAAAGGGAGGCTCTAAAAGAAGAAAACCTTGCGGGAGAAGAATTCCGAGGATTGGATAAACAGATGAATCGCAAGGATGACGGCGTATATTATTTCATTGATCGCATATGGGTCCCCAAATGGGGAGATGTACGCACACTAGTTTTGGATGAAGCACACAAGACTCGATATTCTGTTCATCCTGATGCAGACAAGATGTACCATGATCTGAAGGATCTGTACTGGTGGCCGGGTATGAAGAAAGACATTGCTCTATATGTGAGCAAATGCTTGACGTGTTCCAAGGTTAAAGCTGAACATCAGAAGCCATCAGGATTATTGCAACAACCCAAAATTCCTGAGTGGAAATGGGAGAACATCACCATGGATTTCATTACCAAACTCCCGAAAACGCCAAGCGGGCACGACTCGATATGGGTTGTAGTGAATCGACTAACAAAATCTGCTCACTTCTTGCCAATCCGAGAAGACTATAAAATGGATAAGTTGGCAAGATTGTACATCAAAGAGGTCGTGACATGGCACGGAGTGCCGGTGTCAATCATATCCGACCGAGACAGTCGATTTACTTCACGCTTTTGGCAGACGTTGCAGAAAGCGATGGGCACTCGACTGGATATGAGTACAGCCTATCACCCCCAGACAGACGGCCAAAGTGAACGCACAATACAGACGCTTAAGGACATGCTACGAGCATGTGTCATTGATTTTGGTGACAGTTGGGATACTCATCTACCGTTGATCGAGTTTTCCTACAATAACAGCTACCATACTAGTATTGGGTGTGCACCATTCGAAGCGTTGTATGGCCGAAAACGTAGATCACCTGTATGTTGGGCCGAGATCGGCGAGAGTCAGCTAACAGGTCCTGAAATCATACAAGAAACAACCGATAAGATTTTCCTAATCAAAGACAGACTTAAAGCTGCTCGAGATCGCCAAAAGAGCTATGCCGACAACCGTCGGAAGCCGTCAGAGTTTAACGTTAGAGATCGAGTGTTACTTAAGGTCTCTCCTTGGAAAGGGATCGTTCGGTTTGGAAAGAAGGGGAAGTTAGCCCCGAGATATATTGGACCATTTGAAATCACAGAGAGGATCGGTCCAGTGGCATATTGATTAAGGTTACCACAAGAGCTTGGCAGTGTGCATGATACTTTCCATGTATCAAACCTCAAGAAGTGTTTAGCTGACGAATCACTTCACGTGCCTATTGAGGATATCAAGATTGATCAAATTCTCCATTTTGTGGAGGAACCTATTGAGGTCATGGACCGAAAGGTCAAGAAATTAAGACGCAACAAGATACCCATTGTTCGTGTGAGATGGAATTCCAAACGAGGTCCGGAGTTTACATGGGAACGTGAGGATCAGATGAGACTCAAATATCCACAACTGTCGAGGATGACACCCTTGGACCTAGCACCAGTTGAATTTCGGGATGAAATTCCCTCAACTAGGGGATACTGTGACACCTCACAATATCAAGCAAAGAACATTGTGGGTCTACTTTCACATTAGTGTGACAGTTCAGATGATACAGATGGATTTAATGAACAAAGTTTTAGAAACATTCAAGATATTCCCAAATCAGAAAGGAAACCTAAGATTCTTCTTGTTGAAGATCATGTGGTGAATGTGATGGGGTGTAGCATCTGTCACCAATAGATCGTCAATCAGCAATAAGCTCGTTAACTCACCGTGTGTGTATTAACGATCCTCACGTATGTTCATAGTCTATTTATCGTGTTAACCGAATTATCTTCGTGTACATGTTCCAGGTGTGCTAACTATCCTTACGTATTTGTTATTTATATATATATATATATCTATATATATCGTTTTAGTTGAATTTATCGTATACACGTTCGTATTAGTAATAATAATAATAATAATAATAATAATAATCATAATAATAATAATAATAATAATCATAATAATAAAAATAATAAAAATAATAATATTAATAATAATAATAATACTAATAACAATATTAGAAATAACAATAATAATAATAACAATAATAATAATAACAATAAAGTCCAGGGGGTAATTGGTCATTTCTGAAACTTCAAAAGAAGTTTTAAACATAAAATAACAATAATATAAACCGCAGGGACCAAATCTGTAATTTCCAAACTTTCAAAACCAACCCCCGCCCGTTCCCCGTGTTTCCAACGCACTGTTCCGGCCGAAGTCCGGCAATACTCCGGCGACCACCAAAAACACATAAAAACCCAATTTTTACAGCCCAAATTACACCAAACCGCTTCGTGGACAAGAATCGAACTCAATGCACCCACAAAACGCGTTGAAACGGTCGATTAACGGCTAAAACCTTTTTCACTTTAATTCCCGAACGTTCAACGGCTAATTCACCCACTAAACATTAATATAATCAAATCTAATCGACACACTCGAACTTTATCAGCCTATAAATCAAATGTAACCCGTAATTCTAATCACAAACACATAAACAAGCAGATTTGATCATCACCTCTATTCGAACCTGCAACTCAATCAACCATCATTCTCCGACCCATATACACTGCAATTAACATAGGGCTTTCAATCATTAGCCTCATTCGAAGCTGTCCGTGCAATCAATTTGATTTTCATCTGTGTTTGATCATCACTTGTATTCAAGTTATACCGCGGCTTGTTCTTTACTATTCTTAGCATCAAATCAATTCAAAATAGGTAATTGAATATACCCACATACTCGTTTTATCATGGGAAACAAAAGCCCCATGAAATTGTTCATTAACAAAATCGAATCGAGGGTCAATTTGACCCAAGTCGAATTAGGGTTTATATCAATTTGGGGGAAACGGGTCAACCATGTTTAAAAATAAAAGGAACCGAGAGTTAACGCGGCTGAGGCCTTTGGTTCACTGGTTGGTGCGTGGGATTCGGAGTTGGAGGTCCCGGGTTCGAACCCGGCTACCTACAACTATTTTTTTAGGCTTTTTAAGCCCCAATAAAATACAGAAAAATTCTTAAAAATTATAAAAATAATTTTTATAAACTTCCCTAATTTTAAATCTCACAAAATTATTTTCTGTAAATTTATTTTATTTAAAAACCTTAAAAATCTTTATAAAATATTGTTTATAAATATTATAAATAATCATTTTTATAAAAATAGGCATTATATCGTAATTAATTATAAAATAATCATGGAAAATCATAGAAATTATACATAAATTATTTACAAACGTAATTATAAGTTATATGTAATCATAAGCAATGTTAAATAATATTTCAAAATATTACGACGAATTTATACATAATATATCTAAACATTATCAGATATTAAACCCAAGAAACACTAAATTTATAATCGAACTTGAATACATATATCTAATCAGGTACGAGTCAAACCGAACCGACTCGAATTCAATCAAACATATCTATTCGCGCTGAATATGTTTTAAAGGCTTAGTTATAATCAATAATAGGTATTGATCGTGTTTGATCGTGCATTGCTTTATTCTGTGAAGTCTTTGTGCATTACATCAATTCAAGATGAGTTTCGTGACCCCTTTTTATGCTTATACAAGTTTTTCAATGTTTTCAATCAATGGGGGAAAAGTATGCTCACCCGTTTTCAATGCTGTACATCATATATTCAAGAGGCCACCGTTCATTGGCCTTCTAAGGTCCTTTGGCTGCAGGTGTACCATACTTAACATAAAAGATAACTTAGCAAAGTTTGCTGAGAAGTCAGATGATGCTATCTTTGTGCAGGATCGAATGTGGGTGGTTTTTCTCTCAACTCACTGTGAACAACACTCAGCAAGCAGTCTATGAAGAGTTGATCACAATATAACAAGTAACAAGCAGTAAGAAAATTAACACAACAAGTAAATTTTCAAGGTACTTTTATATATTGCTTCTCAACTCAAAGGATTACAAGACACTTGGACTCAAAATCGCTTATCTAAAGAGTTACAGGGAGAAGATATATATAATACTACCTACAGCCGGGTATACTTTGATTCCAGCTGGACACCTCTAACCTTACATCTATACTACAAGACTCTAGGTGAGGTCTTTCAGACATTTTGCCTGAGAGTTGGTAGTCAGGACGTGTCCCTGACTTACCTTTTGTCACCAACTAAAGTTGGTAACATGTACTAACATAAAAAGGTGAACAGTAGAATAAAGTATGGTCAACAACATGGCTCTTTAGGAAGATGCCATGCTGTATCAGAGGTCTGCAGCGGACTGTCAGGGACCATACTTTTATCTGCTGGTCATAGCAATGTCTTCTGAAGGATAAAGTACTTCGGAAGAATAACTTCTTCCGAAGGCACTTATACTTCGGAAGACTGCTTCTTCCGAGGCTTGGAGTCTTCTTTGTCTTCGGAAGCAGACTTTGTCTTCGGAAGCTCAGACTTTGTCTTCGGAAGCTCAGACTTTGTCTTCGGAAGATGGTCTTCAGCTGTTGGCTTTAGCTGTTGTCTTCAGCAGTTGACTTCAGCTTTTGCCTTCAGTAGATATCTTCAGCTGTTGTTCCTCAGACTCTCGGAAGATCTCTTGCTTGGCTTCGGAAGCCCTTCAATGTAGCACCAAAAGTGACTATGAAGTGGTTTTGGTTGCACCAGCCTTATCATGATCCAACACTTTGTTGGATACTCTTCTAGCTCTAAAGCTTATAGAGTATACAACATTAAGAATCAATAATTTGAGGAGTCATCCAATATAGTTGTAAATGAGCACACTCCTTGTGTTAGGGGGAATGGACCTAATTATATCTTTGACTTAGAATTGTATCCAAACTATTCTAAACCATATTGTGAGAATGTTTTAGATGGAACAGGTGCTCAAGGTAATGCTGATGATGATGCTAATCAACTGTTTGAGCTACCCAGACCTCTTCCAAATTCTCCAAGAGCTGAAAGACAACAAGCTTCAACCATTCACAGATCTGATAGTGTAACTATCTCAAGGAATAATGAAGCTTTAATAAATGAATCACTTGATGAACCTCAAAGCTCTTCAGGTGATCCATTACAACACCAGGTTTTAAGAAGTAGTATTCTGAAGGAACAGGCAACTGTTAATACTACTTCACGGCCAACCATTGATGATGTTTCTCAGTCATTCAATCAGTCCTCATTAAATGACTTTGAAACAACAGCTGGACAGAGTGATCCAGTTCCTGATCAGAATATGTCCAACCTGGACCTATCTCTGCAACTGGAAGTGATTCCTCGTCTTAGGATTCACAACACTCATCCAACTGAAAACATCATAGGGAATGTCTCTGAAGGCGTGTGAACAAGAGGGCAAACTCATCATGGGAATGTCTGCTTGTACTCATGCTTCTTATCTCAGATAGAACCCAAGAAGTTGGAAGATGCCTTGAAAGATAGTAGTTGGGTTGAATCGATGCAGGATGAGCTGCTTCAATTCAGAAGACAAAAGGTCTGGAATCTATGCCCACTACTTTCTGGTTAAGTACCCATAGGCACTAAATGGGTATTCAGAAACAAGAAAGATGATAGAGGCTTGATTATCAAGAACAAGGCAAGATTAGTAGTTTAAGGATACACCCAAGATGAAGGAATCGATTATACTGATGTCTTTGCACCAGTTACAAGACTTGAGGCAGTTAGGATCTTCCTTGCTTATGCTGCATCCAAGAACTTCACTGTCTACCAACTTGATGTCAAGTGTGCTTTTCTATATGGGGATATAGATAGGGAAATCTATGTATGCCAACCTCCAGGATTTGAAGACCCACAGCACCCCAACTATGTGTGCAAACTGGATAAAGCTCTATATGGGCTACACCAAGCACCTAGGCTCGGTATGAGACCTTGTCTCAGTTTCTCTTGAAGAATGGCTACACCAGAGGTACCATTGATAAGACTCTCTTCATCAGGAAGACTGGAGAAGACATTTGCTCGTTCAAGTCTATGTTGATGACATCATATTTGGTTCTTCAAATGACCAAATGTGTAAGGACTTTGAGAGCACTATGAAGCAGAAATTTGAGATGAGTTCCATGGGAAAATGAACTTTTTCCTAGGAATTCAGGTGAAGCAATTGAAGGAAGGATTCTTCATCAATCAATCCAAGTATGTCAATGACATCTTAGAAAGATTTGAGATGAAGGACTGTAAGCCAGCCAAGACACCCATACCCAGAAACCATAATCTTTGCCCTGACCTTGAGGGGGAGGATACTGATCAACATCAGTATAGAGCAATTATTGGTTCTCTGATGTATGTCACTGCTAGTAGACCTGATATCATGTTTGCCACATGCATTTGTGCAAGATATCAGGCTGCTCCAAAGGTGTCTCACCTAGCTGCTGCAAAGAGAATCCTCAGATACCTCAAAGGAGCACCTAAACTAGGTCTCTGGTATCCAAGAAATAGTGATTTCAATCTCTATGGGTACTCTGACAGTGACTATGGTGGCTGCAATATTGACAAGAAATCAACATCAGGAGGATGTCAATTTCTTGGTGGAAGGATTATCTCATGGCAATGCAAGAAGCAATCCTGTGTCTCTACATCAACTGCTGAAGCTGAATACATTGCTGCTGCTAGCTGCTGTGCTCAACTGCTATGGATTCAGAATTAGATGTTGGACTATGGATTCAATTTCATGACTACTCCTATCCATATTGACAATAACAGCGCTATCTCCATTACTGAAAATCCAGTGAAGCACTCCAAGACAAAGCACATTGATATCAGGTATCATTTCATTAGAGATATTTATGAGAAAAATCTGATAAAGTTAATTAAAGTTGACTCAAATGAACAATATGCTGATTTGTTCACAAAAACCTTTGATGAACAAAGATTTAAATATCTCATATCAGCTAGTAGGATGATAAACATTGATTAAACAACCTCTTTTGAAAACTTTTTAATGTGTTAAGTCTTGTGTCAATAAAATTTAAGCCCCGTTACAAAAGATCTCCTTGAAATATTCCCAGTGTAAATTTCTTCCGAAGAGGAATTAACTCTCGGAAGATATTCTTTAATATCTTCCGAAGTCAAATTCCTCCTTGGAAATTTTCTTCTCGGAAGAGTTTTTAATCTCGAAAGAAGCGATTGATTTCATATCAGATCTACTTCCGAAGCTTATAAAGCTCTCCATTAAAACAATTCTTACCTTCGGAAGCAATACTTTGCTTCGAAGAAAGAATTGGCTTCGGAAGACAAATTACCTTCGGAAACGTTTTATATTTGGAAAAAGAGTTTTTACTGTGTAACATATATATTTTTGGGCCCCACTATGTAAAAGGTAAAGATTTTGTTGATGATGACTGATTATTTAAATTTATCCCTTACCGCCACTGTCATTTCATAACCGCAAACAGCCGCCCTACCACCATTACCGCAATTCTTCCCATTTAAATAATCCAGACTGTTCAATTTCATCTTCTTTTACCGATTTACTGCCCTAAACATTTCCTTCACTTCCAATCCTGCAAATCACCCAAGCTCAAATTTACCCTCTCTTACAATGGCGCTAAACCCTCAGCACAACCAGGTCGCATTACTTGATTCGTCAAAAGATGCTGACTTCACTAAAATCATAACCTTTCTTTCTGAATCGACCTACTACACGGCGCTTACTGTTAACCCCACCGTTTACTCCAACCACATGACTGAATTTTGGAGAAACGGTCAAGCAGAAGTCCTAAATGGGTTTCGCGTCCTAAGAACCCGCATTTATGGCCAGGAGTTGATCATAAGTAAGCAACTCATCAGAGAGCATTTAGATCTTCATGATGATGAAGCTCCTACTGAGTTTCCTAAAGAAGACTTGGATGGCACATACATCCTCATGGGATATGGTGGAGACGTGAGCAGGTCAACCGTCTACAAATTCAACTTCGCATATCATTGAAAGTTTCTCCTGCATATCGTTCTTCACTGCCTATCCAACAAGTCCGGGGGATGGGATCAAATCCCATACAAACTAGGATGCCTAGTTCACGGGTTGGTGCGAGGCCTGCACTTCAATTACTCAAAGTTTGTGTTTACCAATCTACTTGGGAATCTTAGAAGGAAAACATTTTTCATGTATCCCCGATACATTCAACACATCATCAACTGCGAGTTGGAACAGAGCAAGCTTATTTGTGCAGCTGCTCTAACTGTTCCTCAAATGCGGCCTGCCATCTTCAAGACTTTAAAGAAGGTGTCCATTAACTTCACTGGAAGGTATACTCCTTTACCTCTAGATATGATTGAGCGCATAGCTCCTGGTGACATCCCTGTTGACCCCACAGGTGATGAACCCACACCAGCAACCCTCACCACAAATGTCCCAATACCTTCTCCACCCATCAAAATCACATATCAGAGACGCCCCAAACGAACCCTTGTTCAATCTACTCTGATTAAAAGCTCCTCCAGTTCAATCCAAAAGGACTAGAGTGGAAACATGGGCTCCCACTCAGTCCGAGGTCACACCATCCTTCACCATTGACCTCAATTTGGGTTTTGAGCCTCCTCAGTCTCAAACCCAAGAGCCCGACACCCAAGCCTTTAGCCCACAGGGTGAATATTTACACTCCCCTGTGCAGCCAACAAGGGACAACCCCACAAGAGGCTCAATGCCTATAGACATTGATCTAGGTCCCGGGTCAGTAGGTTTAACCTCTTAATCCTTCACTGACCTATTAATCCGAACAGATGAAGAGATAACATCTCTCCACGACCATGAAGTTGATCTTCAACACCCTCTCAATGATCAACATAGCCAAGAGAGATCCCTTATCTCTAGCCCCCATCAGAAGCCAACTGAGGTGAGTCCCACTGATGTGGAGGGGACTCATGTAGGCTCAGCAACCACTACTTAGAGTCTCTCATTGAGCTCTCAGGACAGTGGTAACATCAATCAGACTGAGTCTACGACAACTTTGCCCATTGATATATCTGAAAGAGATGACTTTGTGCAAAGGTATCCTGGGTGCCAAGAAGCCACATCTGGTGGTGAGACTGAACATACTAGGTATGTTATCTCATCTCCTCGTGATTCTTCACATGAAGATGAGGGAAGTATGCAACTCATTCTTCAGTATCTCATCTCTAAGGTCTCAAACCTTGAATCTCAGGTTAAGAGCTTAGAGAAGAAGATAGCCACTCAGCAACTTGAGATTGACAATCTCAAGGCTAAACTAGCTAACAAACAGACGGAGAGGTCTGTTAGGCATGTACCTATCCAAGTCTCATTGACTTCTTCCTCTAGCTCATCTAGCTCTCAAGATGATGCTATCAAAAAGGGGGAGAAAGATCAGAGACAAACAACTGAGGAACCACCGATCCAGTCTTCTACTTCCCAAATCATTACCCTGCCTGAGTCATCTCAATCAATTCTCAAGATTGACTCACAAATGCTTTATGATCTCTACGAACTTTTCACAAAGTTTGTATTGAGATCCTCTTTAGATCAGCCCAGCCCGGAAACCACACTGATCTACTTTGGAGCTGAAGAGCTTCAAAGGCTGACTGCACCTTCTACCACTGTGGAAGAAGTTGGTCAACCTAAGGTCCACATGGAACCTAAGATTAACTTCGAAGGGGAAATGGGGACTGATGGCCCAGCAACTGAAACAATTGGGACAGAACTTGCATCAGTATCTTCTTCCGAAGCTCAGGTTGAAACTTCCAAAGCAAAAGTTGAAGCTAAAGAAGAACAAGACAAGTCTTCCGAAGCTGAGATGGAAGCTGCGGAAGGATTGTTCAAAATGTCCGAGGAGCTGATCATCACAGATGTCATTGCTGAGATAGCATCTGAGTTGAGCAAGGAGGACATCTCTGATCTACCTCCATCCCAAACACCAGCTGACCCTCTCTCTCAATCCGAACCATCTATCCAAGAACCACCACAGTCAAGTTCTGTAAAAGACAAAGGCAAGAGAAAATTGACTGCGGAATAGCTTCAGGAAGAAGAAAGGATTGAGAAATTAAAGAAGAAAGGTAGATTCCCTGCTGAGAAGCTGCTAGCTGCCAGTTCAAAGGCAGCTGCAGCCAATCAGGAGGAAATCAACAACAAGAGAAGGGCAGCACTCATTAATCAGCTTATCAACTTAGGAGCTGCCAATGAGGAAGTACTCCTGCTACCACTAGAGGAAGTACTCCTGCTACCACTAGAGGAGTTGGTGACTTTGGAAAGGACAACCAGGCTAAAACAACAAGAAGAAGCTAGGTTGGCCTTAGAGAGGGAAGAGGAGGAACAAAGGAAAGCCGCCTTGCAGCTGAGAGATGCTAGGATTAAATTCCTACTCTCTAAAGGCTTCAATCTTCCAGAGCTTTCTCCACATGATGATGATATGATCCTTTTGCTCTATAAAAAGAGCAGGATCAAATGGAGAAAGAAAGAAAGAAGGCTGCAAGGGAGAAGATAAAGAAGAAGAAGCAGAGGGTGGGAGTAGAAAGGGTCACTGTAGCCAAGAGGTCCAGTCACAAAGCCTGGATGAAAGACTATCTCTGGGCTCACGGCTTCTCTGGTAGGCAGGTGGGACCCATGTCCGAAAGGACACACCAACGGATAGTCAGCAAAATAAAGGCTGACATCCGTATGGGAAAGAGGAAGAGATGTATAGAAGGGGATAGGGAATGATCTTCACCCTAACCACTCAACCATAACCTACACCAGAAGAACCAATCCCATTTCCCATCAAAACTGAGCCCTTAGACGAAACTTTCACCCCTGAACCTACAACTTTACCCATACCTACTTCATCACCACAACCACCTAAACTTACCATCCTTAAACCTAAAACACAACCCAAAACCACTTAACCCAAACCTACCCAACAGAAACCCAGATCATCCCCTCAGCCTTCTCAACATCTCTCTCTTGAAGAGTTTAAGGAAATCAAGACGAAGCTCAACAACTGCACAACTCTGAGCAATATCTCCTGTGAGGAAGATCTCATCAACATCACCTATGTTGATGACTCTTCAAGTTCCCTCACATTAGATCAATTCCTTGATTTACCTAGAGGAACTTTGGGCCAGCTGCAAGACTTCTCGGTCTCAACTCTGATTCCCTAAATGCTGAAGAGAAGAGACTTAGAAGAAAACTGGCAACTCTACTGGATACAAGGAAGGAGGACAGGATTCCTAGTCAGTCTCCTGTGTCTAGGAAAGGTATAATCCAGTGGAGGTTTGATGAAACGTCTCACAACTTTGTTGTGGAAAGAGAGAATGGTGAAATCAACCGGCTCAATGCCACTTCTCTATTGCATCTCAGCAGATTTGACATTGCTGAGCTGCCAGAGAAGCCATTCTCAATCCCTCCAACTCTGAGACTGCTGCCGTAATCAGGAATCATCTAAGCAGTATTCACTTGGTTGAGCTAACTGCAAAGGCAAAGATCAATGAAGAGTTGAAGTTGAGAAGACAGGAAGAAAAGAAAAGACCTACCACCAAGGGCGCAGCCTTTCTACAGATGGTGGAGGGTCCGGAATTGGATCCTATAGTTAGATGGGAATATGACTATAGTTCCCATCAACTAACTCTTTTCAGAGGGCCACAAGAAAGGGTACATATAATCCAAGGTGACAGACTGGATGTTCTGTCTACCAAGGATTTGTATAAACTTCTCAGCACCACATCAGGGAAGAACAAGGAAACAGACAGATATCTACTTTCCTTGGTGCTGAAAATTTTAAGAAGAAGAGAGAAGTGAAGTTTTGGTAGCATCAGCCTAGGGGGAGATTGTTGGATCATTATAAGGCTGGTGCAACCAAAACCACTTCACATAGTCAATTTTGGTGCTACATTCAAAGGCTTCCGAAGCCAAGTGTGAGAGCTTCCGAAGTCTGAAGACATCTTCCGAAGACAAAGTCCGAAGACAACAGCTGAAGACATCTTCCAAAGACAAAGTCTGAAGACAACAGCTGAAGACATCAGCTGAAGACATTCTTCCGAAGACAAAAGCTGAAGACATCAGCTGATGATAAAGTCTGAAGACATCTTCCGAAGACAAAGTCTAAAGACAACAGCTGAAGACATTAGCTGAAGAGATTCTTCCGAAGACAAAATTTGAAGACATCAGCTGATGACAAAGTCTGAAGACATTCTTCCAAAGACAAAGAAGACTCCAAGCCTCGGAAGAAGCAGTCTTCCGAAGTATAAGTGGCTTCGGAAGACGTTATTCTTCCGAAGCAATTTATCCTTCAGAAGACATTGCTATGACCAGTAGACATAAGTATGGTCTCTGACAATCCACTGCAGACCTCTGATACAGCATGGCTTGTTCCTAAAAAGCCATGTTGTTAACCATACTTTATTCTACTGTTTACCTTTTTATGATAGTACATGTTACCAACTTTAGTTGGTGACAAAAGGTAAGTCAGGGACATGTCCTGACTACCAAATCTCATATAAAATGTCTGAGATACCTTAACCTATAGTCTTGTAGTATAGGCATTTGGTAAGAGGTTTCCAGCTGGTATCAAAGTATATCCGGCTGTAGGTAGTATTATATATGTATTCTCATTGTAACTCATAAGGTAGAGAGATTAAGCCAGAGCTTGAGCTTGTAAGAGTCTTGTAATCCTTTGAGTTGAGAAGCAATATATAAAAGTAGCTTGAAAATTTACTTTCTGTGTTCATTATCTTTTGTTACTTGTTATATTGTGATCAACTCTTGTTAGACTCTTTCTGAGTGTTGTTCAAGGTGAGTTTGAGAGAAAACCACTTGTTGAGTGACCGAAACCGATCCTGCATAAATATCTAGGAACTTATAATTCCTTATCACCTTAATATAAAAACATACACTAGTTGCAGTTAGTGAACGCAGGTCAAACATAGACAGTTAATGTGGTTACAAAAATCATTTACTAATAACACTTTTGTAACACATCATTGCCACAAGATGGAACAAATCTTTTCCTAAGAAGGTGAACGTTCTTTGTATGGTGTATGTTAATAAATCGTCTTCTCATGAAGCAAAACCTAAGTGATAAAGTTTGGATATTCCTTCTATATTATGTCCACTTTGTGATCAATCGATTGCGTCAGCAGACCATAGTTTTGGAGGGTGTGTGGTTGCGTCCAATACATCGGATGCAATTGCTCAATGGTTAGATGTGTCCTTTAAAGCATCAAGTGTTCTTACATCGATTTCTAATTAGTTGGATTCTATTTGCTTGAGCAAAGATAAGAAAGATGTTATCAAAGTTATTTTCTTCAAGGGTTAGTGGGTCCTTAAAGAGTTTGTAATGTAAGCATCTTTGGTACGAATTGAGAGTTTCTTTGTTCAGTTGTTATATTTTTTATTTTTTGGGTTTTGAGTCAGAACCATAAAGTTAACATTGGATGGGTTGAGTGGCTTCATAACACTATATCCGTCAAGTAACTCTTGTGTTTGGTCCTGTCTAGAATCTTTCTAGTCCGACTATCTTTTGTTCTTATATAGTTTAGCTATTAAAAATTGCAAAACGGAAGGGGATTAGGGTTAGTTCCTTTTAAATCTTTATTCATACATGTTTCTCCCCACTTTTACATCTTTATATTGTATATCATAGTTTTTAAATTACAGTTTTCTGTATTATGTTACAACATTAAAAAGGACATAAAATCTAATATATATATATATATGTATGTGTGTGTGCGTGTGCGTATTTATATATATATATGTGTGTGTGTATATATATGTATATAAGATAAAAAAATAATTGACATAGTTTTAAAAGTTTAAGTAATTAAAACTATTAAAACACATGAAACCAAAATAGGCTAAATTATCAAAATAGAAAACTAAATAATTATCAAACTACCTTTTTAATGATTTTTAATTGACTGTAACTTTTACATACATTGTTATATATATATATATATATATATATATATATATATATATATATATATATATATATATATATATATATATATATATATATATATGGTAAGGTTCCTTTGTTAACCCTTGTTTATTGCGATAGCCCGTTAACCTAATGTAGCGAACACTTACACCACTGTAACTAACATTTACATCGCGTTACACCACTGATGTAACGATTTTCCCTCAATTTTTAAAAAACTCCACCATTTTTTATAACGTCTTTTAACTTTTTTGTATGACGTTATTTTTTAAGCAAATTACACCATTAAATAGATCGTTTTAATATCTTTAATTTGAGTATAGTCTTGCTATATATTTTTTAAAAAAATTTTAATGTTCGTTTTGAACCACTAGTTTTACCACTGTAACTCTAATTTACAATGGTGACGTGGCTTGCTGTGGACCACTAGTTGGGTTAATGGGTTATCGCAATAAACAAGGGTTAACATTTGATCCCTTCCCTATATATATATATATATATATATATATATATATATATATATATATATATATATAGAGAGAGAGAGAGGGGAGGTTCCCCTAAAAAATAATTTTTGCCTAAGTATGCTAAGAAGTAATCTTAGCCTTCTAATTATCTAATTAAAGGCTAAGATCAAAGTGTAGAAAAAATAAGTAATCAAGGGTAATTTGGGTATTTTCTTATATTACCCACAATTGTTGACTTTTTAAAATTTCCCCCCTATTTTTTCAAATGCTCATAACTTTTTCATACGACATTATTTTTTTAAATAAATTACACCATAAAATCAAGCATTTTTTTTCTCTTTAATTTGAGTATAGTATTACTATAGTTTTTTACAAAAAAAATCAAATTATGTGAAATTGTGCTACATTTTTAACGTTTTTGTACTGCATTTTATAAAACAACACAAAGCTGTGCTGTATTTCATAAAACAGCACAAAGCTGTGATGTATTTCATAAAACAGCACAAAGCTGTGCTGTATTTCATAAAACAGCACAAAGTTGTGCTGTATTTCATAAAACAGCACAAAGGTGTGCTGTATTGCATAAAACAGCACAAAGGTGTGCTGTATTTCATTAAACAGCACAAAGCTGTGGTGTATTTCATAAAACAGCACAAAGGTGTGCTGTATTTCATAAAACAACACAAAGCTGTGCTGTATTTCATAAAACAGCACAAAGCTGTGCTGTATTTCATAAAACAGCATAAAGCTGTGCTGTATTTCATAAAACAGCACAAAGCTGTGCTGTATTTCATAAAACAGCACAAAGCTGTATTCAATAAAACAGCATGATGATATGATGATATGATGTATGAAATACACCACAGCTGTATTTCATAAAACGAAGAACACAAACAAACACATCTTTTCCCCCAATTTCTTCTTCATCCCCCTCGATTCCATTTAATTAGGGCTTTTAATCGTCTTCCAAACCCTAAAATCTCAAATGGATCCATCAACTCACCCTTCCGACACCGAAATGTCCTCCGCCGCCGCGGCTCCTCCGCCGCAGCAGCAGCCGCCCGTCGCCGGAATCGACAACATCTTCGGTAACATCTTCGAAGTGACTGCAAAGTA
This sequence comes from Flaveria linearis, assembly GCA_024085815.1. NCBI lineage: Eukaryota > Viridiplantae > Streptophyta > Magnoliopsida > Asterales > Asteraceae > Flaveria > Flaveria linearis. Next base: position 30,451,046 of record CM044009.1, on the reverse strand, counting down.
TAAGCCCCCTATCATGCCCATCGGCAAAGGCGCATACGGCATAGTCTGGTGGGTACTTCTTCTATATTTCGATCGGTTTGTGAGGTTTTTGGTTTGGTTGTGTGATTTTTTTTTGTCTGTGTGTGTTTGTGTGTATCATCATATCATCATCATATCATATCATCATATGATATGATACATCATATTTCGAATACAGCTTTGTGCTGTTTCATATCATATCAGCTTTGTTGTGTGCTGCACAAAGCTATATTTCGATGGGGATAAGTATGATGATATGATGTATTTAATAAAACAGCACATTACATTCGAATTTGTGCTGCATTTTGATAAAATACAAAAGGGACTAATGAGTGTGTTTTAGGACCATAATGCCCTTTAACCCTAATTTGAAGAGTGTCACATGTAATCTCCTTCTTCTTTCTTAGCATACTTAGGCAAAACTTATTTTTTAGTTGAACCTCTACCTATATATATATATATATATATATATAGGTGAAGGTTCAACTAAGAAATATTAGTTGCCTAAGTTGCCTAAGAATGAATCACATGGTGACATGTGGCAATTTTAATTTTTAGTAATGAACGGTATTTTTGGAAATAAGATATTATTCAAACTATTCAAAATCTACGTTCTTCAACAGAATTCACTATTTCAGCGTTGATCGACCTCAATTTCACACTCGAATCCACGATATTCAAATTGATTTCAATATCAAATCAGTATTGCAGCGGTTGAGACGAAATCATATTCTGATTTGTGGCGATTTTGATCGAATCAAGTTGTCATCGTCATCTATTTCACGAATCAAATCCAGAGATCGTGGGTTTTTATTATAACTTGCAATTCCAACCGATTTCAATTCCACAATGTCTTCTAATATAGTCAATGAAGGTTCCAATTACAATTTTAATATACTCAGTTTTGTTTAATTATGTACGTTGTTTTTATGAAATTGTGTTGTTTTCTCTTTGTGCTGTTTTCGTTATATGTGCTGTTTTGTGTTAAATACCTTTCGATGTGTGCTGTATCTATAAATGTGTTGTTTAGTGCTGTTTTAATTATGTTGTATCTATATATGTGCTGTTCTGTGCTGTTTTGAACAATTAATTATGTTGTAGATTATTATGTGTGCTGTTTTATTTATGTGTACTGTTTTATTATATTGTGCTGTTTTCCTCTCTGTGCTGTTTTCGTTAATGTGCTGTTTTGAGTTAAATACCTTTCGACGTGTGCTGTATCTATATATGTGTTGTTTTGTGCTGTTTTAATTATGTTGTATCTATATATGTGTTGTTCTGGGCTGTTTTGAACAATTAGTTATGTTGTAGATTATTATGTGTGATGTTTTAATTATGTGTACTGTTTTCCTTATAGGTGATGTTTTAAATTAAAAATACATTATGTGAATCGGTGGTTTTTTCTACTGTGCTGTATTTATATATGTGTTTGCTGTATTTGTTTCGCTGTTATATATGTTTGTGCTGTAATTGTTTCTATGTGTTTTCATTATATGTGTGCTGTTTCAATAAATGTGTTGTTTTCTTAAAGCGTGCTGTTTTCATTAATTGTGCTGTTTTCTTAGAGTGTGCTGTTTTTATTATTTGTTGTTCTTATTATGTGTGCTGTTTTTTCCTTATATGTGCTGTTTTAAATTAACAATACCTCCTGTAGATGTGTGTTTTAATTATGTGTGCTGTTACCAATTGTGCTGTATTTAAAATATGTGTGTGTTGTTTTTGTTTATATGTATTATTCATTAAATTATTATTTGTAATTCAATGTTATCTTTTTTGTGTTTCAGGTGTTCGTATGTCCCCTACTTCTAGAAAAAAGTATTATATTCCTAATGTTCCAGATTCATCCAAACCAACAGTTTGTATGAAGTTTTTGTCAATTGATGAAGCCTTTGAGTTTTACAAAAATTATGCCAAGTTAGGAGGTTTTGAGGCACGGAAGCATACTCAATGTACATCAAACGGTGTTGTTAAAATTAAATATATAGTTTGTGCAAAAGAGGGTCATAAGACATTTCATGACATTGACATGGTTAATGATAGTGATGGTTCTGATAAGAAATCAAAAGATCGAAGAAAGCGTCCATCTAAACGTACCGGTTGTAAGGCTCACATTCGTTTAGGGTTAAGTAAATGTAAGAAATACTATACCATTTATGGTTTTCATGAGGAGCATAACCATAGCTTTGTTGATCATGAGGACTACCATCTATTATGTGCAGCAAGAGATTTGTCATTCACACAACAACAACTAATTACCGATTTTTCTATAATGAATATTGGTCCTGTTAAGGCGTTTAATATTATGAGAGTAATGTGTGGTGGGTTTGAGAATGTTGGTGTGACTGCTGTTGATTGCAAGAACTGTAAAAGAGACCTTAATTTGTTTCTTGGTGAATTTGATGTTGATATGGCCGTAAATCGTCTTCTAAAGAAAAAGGAGTATTTACCCGATTTTTCTTGTGAATATTTAACTGGAGAGAAAGGTGCTCTTGCTGGTTTATTTTGGGCCGATGAGGATATGAAGCGGGATTATCTTTTGTTTGGTGATGTTATATCTTTTGATGCTACATTTCGTACTAACAGGTATCTTTTTTGTGCTGCTTTTTACTGTTTTTTAATTTTTTGTTTAAGTGTGTTGTTTTCTTTAAGCGTGCTGTTTTTATTAATTGTGTTGTTTTTATATGTGTGCTGTTTTCCTTATATGTGTTCTTTTAAATTAAAAATACCTCCTGTAGATGTGTGGTTTTTTCTATTATGCTGTATTTAATATATGTGTGTGTTGTTTTTGTTTATATGTTTTAAACCATTGAATCATTATTTGTAATGAAGTTTTTTCTATTTTTTCTATTTTATATTTGTTTAATTCACACTAATTTGTGTGTGTTGTTTTTATTGTTTTTAGGTATGACTTGGTTTTTGTTCCCTTCACTGGAATTGACAATCATCATCACAACATTACGTTTGCGGCTGGCTTGTTAGCATCAGAAAGCGCAGATTCATATAAGTGGTTACTTGCTGCTTTTTTGAAATCTTTTGGTGTAGCACCTAAAGTTGTGGTTACAGATCAAGACCCGGCCATGAAGATTGCAATTCAAGATGTTTTCCCAACTAGTAGACACCGACTATGCATGTGGCATATTATGACCAAAGTTTCATCCAAGGTCAATTTTACTTTTTGTAATGTTTTTACATATGATCTATTAAATGTGCTGTTTTCTTCAGTCCAATAAAATTATTTTTTTATAACAGGTTGGACCCAAGTTATCCCAAGACGAGTCCTTTAAGCGTAAGTTGTGCGACATTGTTTGGACTGATGCTATTCAACCTGCTGAATTTGAAAAATCTTGGACTGATATAATGGTTGAGTATAACATACAATCTTGCAAATGGTTGTTAGACATGTTCTTTTTGAGACAAGATTGGATACCTGCATATTATCGTCATGAACACATGTCTGGACTTATGCGTACTACATCTAGGTCCGAGAGTGAAAACCACTTTTTTGGTCAGATTAGCAACACAGAGTTGTCTTTGTTAGAGTTTTTAAGTCACTTTGATATTGCTATGGAATCTCAAAGGTTTACACGTCTTAAAAATGATCACAATACACGATACACTACACCTGAGATAAAAACTAATTTTGAGTTGGAATATCAAGCTGAAAAAATTTATACGAGAGAGATATTTTATGATGTTCAAGGTGAAATCATTGGTGCTGTTTATGAATGTATATGTAAATGCTTTTGTCACACCCTCGCTTATAGCGGAAACACGAGGATACGACGGACGGGATCGTCATAACACTTGGTATAATTACAGAGACATAATATATGCAAAATCCTCGTGTCATGACGTCACCCGACACAATGGTGACTTGTGTCGTGGTTAGTCAGTTCCACGACTATCATAGTCTTATTAATACTAAATCCAAAATTACACGGAGTTTACAAACGAAAACAAATGATATACAATCACTAATACAAATCTATTTAAAATCCTGAGGTCTCTGCTAAGGCATCAGCTCTAGCTATCCTCTTTGATTATATTCACCTGAAAAGATATGCTCAAAAATGTCAACACATAATGTTGGTGAGTTCCGCAGGTTTAAATTTAAAACATGTAATTGATGCTGTATAGTGTTTGTAATGGAATACCGTGCATACAGTTATAAGCAAGCAAGATCACATACCATGAGTTTTATACAACCAAACCTAACGACGTACACAAAGAAACTTGTCAGAATATATTCACCCAAGGCCCGTTCCTGGCAGTGTGATGGTACTCACAAGTAACCATCTGTCAAGGGTGGGGGTGTCAATCCAGTAGTACTACCAATACCTATCTGTTGGTTCCAACATCGGAATTAATGGTTGTAAGACAGTCCACACAGTAACATCATGTATGTATCAGATATGTACTCACAAAATAGTATCACGTTGATTCCAAGTATGAAAATTGTATGTATGTTGTACAGCATTGAAAACGTGTGAGCATACTTTCCCCCATGTTTGTAAAAGATTGAAACAATTGTATAAGCGTAAAAAGGGGCCACGAAACTCACCTGGTATCCTTATATAAATTCAGAGCTCGATAAAGAAAGTGATGATCATCAACAAAGCAATCCTAACTAGAACATATAAGATTCACGTTTAGAATTAGCATGATGTTATTACATTCGTGCGGTTGAGCTCTTTAGTTAACTTAAAGTTAACGATTAGTATGATTATTGTATCTTAGCTTTTTGTACAAGTATCAGTTGTAATGTGCTAATTTGTGCATATTAGATTAATCAATGTTCTTATCCGGGTAATGATTCTTAGTACATTAATTGTAACAATAATTTGTTGATTTGAAGATTTCAATCTTTAAAGATGATTATCATTGGTGACATTATCCATACGAGAGAGGGTTATACCACAATGTGTGTGTGTATATATATATATATATTAGAGTTTTCAAGTATTAATAACTATACACCAGCTGTAGTAACATCTTGTTCGGTTTTAATAACTATTATCTTATACTTATGTCTCGTGTATGAACTAACCATTTTAAGCAAACAATTATATCCATTGACGTTCATTTTCATCTTTATGATTTATGTATTTATATAATTAGAGCTCAAATAACACGCATGTAACTTATAATTAAATTTCAAATGCATAACGCGTGCGATTTTACCTTCCACTCGATTCACGTTCACTAACCCACTCGTATTGTGCTTGATCCCATCATGTTCTCGTTGTTGACTATCCGTTGACCTCGTTTGACCATGCTTGACCGACACCCGACACGCCATCATATCACTCTAACACCACTACCACCATTATCAACCACAACAACCACAGCCACACCATCAGGCCTAACCGAATTCTAGACAATCATCGAGGCAGCCAATGTCACAACTAGACTTGAGAACCCACAACCAAAATCACAATCACATCCATCTTTACCATCACCATCATATCGACAACCATGGTCCAACACACCACCAAGACCATAACCTAAACTAGACCATCCACAGTCGACATGCACACTGTTACCTCACCATTAACAGCCCCAAATCACAACCAATAACAGCAACAACCCACGACAGACAGAATCACAGCCAACATTCACCGAAACAGACAACAACACCAGCACAATCACAGGTTTACCTCACCATCGTCGCCTTACCATCACCACACAGTAGCAACATCAGCAACCAACATCGAGCAGCAACCACATGCAGCTATCGAGCAGCAACCACATCAACAGCAACATTCACCATCAAAACTGCAGCACAACCGCAGCACCGCCACCCGAGCCACCATCGATCTGTTCAACCGCGAACAAAACCACCTCCCTGTTGCGGCCCTGCACCACCAACACCACATCGCGACCACCATCGACCACCATCATCACCATTGGCCTCGTCGGCCCCGAATTCCACCACCACCATCGCCATCGCGACAACCACAGTCACCATCACAGCCGTCGCGACCGCACACCACCGTCGCGCAACCACAGCCTCCAAATCATCACCATCTCGCAACCACAGCCTCCAATTCGTTCTGCAACCGCCGACCTTGCCTTCGATTCGCGCTGATACGTTGCGATTTAAGAGGAATTGAAGCCTCCATTGCTTCCGATTGGATGAGAGGAGTCGAGAGGGGGAAGGGGGCTCGCCGGAGACCCGCGCAGGTGGCCGGGATTGGCCGGATTCGAAGAGAACAGGGGGGGAAAGGGGTGTCGTGCGCCTCTTTCTCTCTTCTCTGAATGTTTTGTTTCAAAACCCTAAAATGGAGAAGTGTTTGTTTATATACTAGGTTAAATGAAACGGGTTCGTAAAAGAATTCGGTTTGAACACGTTCGATCAAGTTTGTCACGTAGCGTTTAAATTTGTTTCTCGTTAGTTTCAATTTATATAAAACGTTATAAGTGTTCCGAGATTATGTATTTAAAACATGCCGGATAATCAAACGAGTTTGTAACTTATCGCGTATTTAACACGTTCCACGGTTTTACGTGTTTTTATCGAATGAGCGTTAATATTATCATTTTGTTATCAAAATATATGTAACTAGGTATTTAAATGATATTTTGAGCGTTAACTTTCTATGTTAGTCACGTTAAAGCTTTATCTGACGAATTCTCAGGTTTTACCAGATCGTAACCCGGTTCGCGTCACGGTCGCGTTTTGGAACGCAGTTATTCCGGACAACGTACCATTCATCAAATTTAATATGTTATGATAGTAACAATGATTAGATAAATATTCACGGAGTTACGAGACTCGGTCGTCATAACAGACGTCAGTTAAATGCCAGCGAAAATCGGTATTCGCGTTTCACTAACGTATTTCCAATTGGGCATATTTCAGAGGTGTTACAGCTTTGAACCGGCTGGTGACTTTGTCAAGTTTTCAATTAAGGAGTTAGATGCTAATGTCTCGGCCACCTTTGAGGTATTAATTCATTCTTTTGTGTGCTATTTATACAAAGATTTTAATGTTGTTTTTATTAAGCGTGCTGTTTTTATTATGTGTTAGATGATGTGTTCGTTATGCGCAATGTTTCATTAAGCGTGTTGTTTTTATTATATGTGCTGTTTTCTTTATATGTGCTGTTTTAAATTAAATATACCTCCTATAGATGTGTGGTTTATTCTATTGTGCTGTATTTAATATATGTGTGAGGTATTAATTCATTCTTTTGTGTGATATTTATACAAAGATTTTAATGCTATTTTCATTAAGCGTAATGTTTTCATTAAGCGTGCTGTTTTTATTATGTGTATTGTTTTTATAATGTGTGTTATCTTTCTTATATGTGCTGTTTTCATTAAGAGTAATGGTTTTTTCTATTGTGCTGTATTTAATATACATGTGAGGTATTAATTCATATTGTTGTGTGGTATTTATACAAAGATTTTAGTGCAGCACATATTGTTTTATCCATTAATGTGGTGACTTTTATATAATCATCTGTTTTTGTACTGTTTTGTTTTAGTTTTATAATACAGCACACATGTTTTCTTCCTGTGCTGCATTTTGCAATTGCTATTGACCGTTATGTTTTCTGATGTAGGTTCTGTTTAGAGAAAATGATATGATAATTACATGTAGTTACAACAGATACGAGCAATACGGTTTGTTATGTCGGCATATCTTCTACGTTTTAAGAGCTTGTGGTATTAAACAGTTTCCTGAAAGATATATTATGAGAAGATGGACCCGAGACGCTGCTCCAAATAAGTCAACGCGTACTGTTATTGAGCGAGATTCTGCCGGTGAGAATGTTGATTCTGTTGACAGCATTGTTCGTGATATTGCGTATAGGCATGATTATATTATCAACAAACTTGTTTCAAACATGGATCAGTTAAAAATTTACTTAGAAGAAGTAAAAAAAAAAAGCGAATGTGGATTCTTTACCTGTTCCTTCAGGACCAGTATCTAAGAATAAGAGGTTGGGGAATATTCTTGGTTCTGATCAGCCATCATCTATTACTTTTAGAAGACCTGTTGGAATTAAAAACAAAGGTTCGGGTTCTCATAAACGTTATAAATCTTTTCAAGAGATATCATCTTTAGAGAAAAAAATAGGGAAACAGACTAGGTGTTGTGCGATATGTGGAAAGAGCGGCCATAATCAGCAAAGTTGTACATTGAAGAATGCTGGTGGTGGTTCTGATAATCCAAATAATTCTTGATAATTCATATTTCAAATTCTTCATGTAAAAGACATCAATTATATTCTTCAATCATACATAGTTTTATAGTTGTGATTCAGTACAAAAATACAACACATGCTGCTACATATTCAACACATATTATGTGCCGCTTTTTTATTTTATACGTATGATGTGAATGAAATCAATTATATTCTTCATTCATACATGGTTTTATAGTTGTGCTTCATTTTTAAAAACAGTACAAAAAACCTTATATTATAATACAGTACATAATACAATTTAAAAAATACAGCACATGTTGCTACATATTCAGAACATATGATGTGCTGCTTTATATTTTTAAATAAAATACCTTTTATTACCGGATATCATTTCCAGTGTATACAAATAAATAAACCCATATAGAATGCAATTGTACTACATTTTTTTAGCATCTGTACTGTATTTATTATAAGGATTCAATTTCTAGCAAACCAAATATAACAACCAAAGTTGTACTACTTTTTACAGCTCTAACCATTCAAATGTATCACAAATGACAAAGTGTACTGCTTTCTGTTGCTGATAAACAAAATAAAAACATATTTTGATTATATAACTATTTCATTCAAAGGATTTCTTTAATCTTTCTTCTATTCTTTTCCTTGTTGTTTCCTTCAGTTTCTTCTTCTCAGCATCATCTTTTTTATCAAAGTTCAGTACATCAGATGCCACCTTTTCCTTCAATAAGTTGATATCCGATAACAGTATTTTTGTCAAATATTTGATTCTAAGATCATACAACTCAGCATTTTGTTGATCTGACTCTTCTGAAAGACCACAGTTCCATTTCTTATGTTTACCAAAGTATGTTTCCATGTGTCGCATTGCAAAGATGCCACAATCAACAAAGTTCTGTGTAGTTCCCCATGGTAAAGCTATCCTTCCTGGATTCAATTTTTTATTCTTTCATGCTTTTTAGGGTCTTCTTCCTTCAAGTATAGAATCATAATTGAATGCTGAAATCAGAATATTGTAAATTAGTACATAATTTTAAATTTTAGAAGATATGTTGTGTGATAAACAACATGAGCTTTAAATTAGTATATTACCACCATTTTAATGCGTGCGACTTGTTTCGGTTTGATTTTTCCCTTCATGTTGTCTAATATGTCAATTGAAGGTGTTTTGAAATCAAAACAGATGACATAAAAGTGCCTATCTTGGAGAATGGGGATGAACATCATTTCTACTTCTTTAATTGAACCATATGTTGAATCAAATAGAGTGTTTTCTACATTCATCCTGAAGTTCTGCAATGACTCAGTTTGCAACACTTTTTTACTCACATTAAAATCCCCCTGCATGTAAACGATGTTTCCAAAAATAATTAGTTGTACTGTATTATTATACATGATAACAGTGTAGAGTATGTACTGCATTATAAAACAATTATTCATGACAAGAAATGTATTTTCTAATATAGTACAACTAATTTATTGTACTGTAATTTAGATGCAGTACAATGTACATTCTAATTCAATTTAATAATGCAGCACATGCATTCTATTATAAATGCAGCACATGTTGTTTAAAAATCATACCACCATATTGCATGGACAAAAGAGTCTTTTAGGTGAGTTATTTACTCTGAATTGTTCCTCGTTGTTGAGTACAAATGACCAGCAACTCATGATACCGCAATGCAAATATTCATTTGGATAAAACGACTCGAAGCTTATTTTTGAGGTTTTATTCCCACTTGCAGTTTCAAAGACGAATTCCCTGCATTATATTAACAGATAAGTTATTTTAAAAATATGTGATTTTAAATGTGTTATATTATAAATCAAGATAGCCATATAATTACCAAATATCACCAATTGCTGCAAATATATATTGTGCTACAAGTTCTTCATCTTTGTGCCTTTTAAGATTCATTTGCACAACACGCTCTTTAAATGGCGATCTTAGAGCTTCAGACAACTTTGTTATGCGTGTTGTTTTTTCTCTTTTTTCTTCTCCTTCTTCAGCTCTTGTAGCTATATCCTTTTCTACTTTTTCATCGATAAAAGTAGATTTCTCAACCAAATTCTCTTGTACAGGAGTTTCCAATTGAGGATCATTTGTTTCCAAGAATTGTACTGTTTTTAAAACATTCTCAACATCATCTTCATCTTGTTTTCTAATCTCCTCCCGTCCATCTGCCTCATCATTTCCTTCTCCGTAAACTTTTTCTTTCTCAATAATTTGTGATAAACCAACTGAATTCTCAATATTATCTCCATCTAAAACTTTTTCTTGTTCTTTCCCTTCTTTATCTGCGTCCTCTTGATGTGCTGTTTTCTCCTGTACATCCACATTTTTCTTACTTGATCTAAATCTTCTTTTTCTTTATTGTCAACATTTAAATCAGCTTCTTTCATGATGATTTCTCCAACTGAATTCTCAATATTATCTCCATCTAAAACTTTTTCTTGTTCTTTCCCTTCTTTATCTGCGTCCTCTTGATGTGCTGTTTTCTCCTGTACATCCACATTGTTTCTTACTTGATCTAAATCTTCTTTTTCTTTATTGTCAACATTTAAATCAGCTTCTTTCATGATGATTTCTCCATCTAAAACATCTACATCTTCTCTTTCTGTATCCACATGTTCTTTTTCTTTATTCTCTTCATCTAAATCAACTCCCTTTTTTATGTTTTCTCCATCTCCATCTGCAGCTTCTTTTATTTCATTTTCTTTTCCTTTTTTTGATATTTTGTTAGCTTTGACATCCATCCTTCTAAAGCATTGGATATTTCATCATTTGAATCATACTTTGCAATGCATTCTTCGATTAAACGATCAACACCCTCAACAAATTCGTCAAGATCATTTGTTTTTTCCTTATAAGATATGCCCACTCCTAAGATCAAAAAAAAATTATACATAGTTAAATGCAGTACAATGTACATTCTATTTCAATGTAAATCGTGGCATATAATACTGAATATTTAAATGCAGTACAATGTACATTCTATTTCAATTTAATAATGCAGCACATGTTGTTTAATATAGTAGTGTGTTACACAATGTGCTGCAATTGTAAATGCAGCACAATGTACATATCATAATGCGGCACAATGTACATATTATAATCCAACATAATGTACGTATTATAATGCAGCACAATATACATATTATAAATGTTTTGTTAAATCCTTATACTCTTTTACAGAAGAGTTGTGTTTTTGTAAACCTAGTAGAATGAACAAATGCAGCTCTGATAACAATGTAAATTGTGGCTTATAATACTGAATATTTAAATGCAGTACAATGTGCATTCTATTTCAATTTAATAATGCAGCACATGTTGTTTAATATAGTAGTGTGTTACCCATGCAGCACATTTCAAATGTGCTGCAATTGTAAATGCAGCACAATGTACATATCATAATGCGGCACAATGTACATATTATTAGACATATAAAATGTTAATAAAAATAATAGATAGTTTTCATAAGAATACATATACCTTTTCATTCCTTGGATGTACTGGTTGGCTGCGTAACTGAAGTGATGCATAAGCAGACAATCCTTCTAGGGAACCAGTTGTTTCTTGAAAGAATGACTGTTTCTCCCAATCATCATTAGTTGGTATTATGTCATCCAGTTCATTACTTGCTAACCGTTTCTCCCAATCATCATTAGTTGGTATTATGTCATCCAGTTCATTACTTGCTATATTATCAATCTTCTGTTGTGTTGGAGATGGGAACAATTGATCATCATCACCCAGTTTTATTTCTTCTTCAACCTCTGATATTTTATCAGAGTTCAGCTCAACATCTTTCTTTTTAGCTAGCTTTATCTTGAGCTTCAGCCTTTCGTTTGGTACAGATTTAACGATGCTCAATTTCATTTTTTCTGGTTGCTCACTTCTTTTCTTCTTTTTAGACTCTTGTTGCACATGTGCTGGATCTTCTTCATCCCTCAACCTTTTTCCTACTTTTACAACTTTTCTTTGTTCTTTTTTGTCCTTCACCACCCTTGCTACCATGTTATTTTGTAAACCTTGTTTCTCAGCAAGATCCATAAGAGTTTCAGATGTATTATATGATATTGCGGGGATCCTTTTCTCTTTACGGTTGCTTCTTTTGTACGAGTCATATGCATATACCAACTGTTAAAAGATTATTTATATGTTAGTACACTGTACTAGATTCAAAAATGATAGGTGTATATAGTATGACGTACCGTAAGAATTGTAGCAGGTCCATTGTAGTGCTGAATTCCATTCCATTTTCTTTTCGTTTTGTTCAAACATGTTATTATATATGAATACCAATCCAATGATTTAATGTCTCTTCCTTTTACTAATGATGTGAGAAACTCCATGTTTACTTTTGATCCTTGTGTCATCCTTAACAAAACTGTAACAAAAACTACAAGGAAGTTGATTTGGAATAACCGTCTTGAATCATTTGATGATTTGACTTTTTTAATAACTTCAGCTACAGAAGGCAAACGAATTCCATGAAATTGACTTTTAAATTCTGCTACAACAGGATCTCTTCCTGTAGGCTTATTTATTTCAGTCACTTTTATGTTTCCCATTGGGATTCCAACAACTTCATGAATTAGTTCTCGTGTTATCTTAATAACGTGTGAACCGACATTCAAGTTGTTTGTGTCCGGATCATAGTTTGATATCAACCAAAATGCTAGGTTAGAAGGTAGACATTTTATGCAGTAGGAGTTTATGCTCCCAAATCCCATAGCTTCAACAGCCTTTTGTTGTGCTTCTGTTAGGCTCCCAATTAAATCACAAAGGCTTTTTGGTGGGTTTCGTATCCGCAGCCTATTGTTTTCTTCAAATTCCACAAATGGTTTTAATGCCATCTTTGTATTCTTGAGGCTTTTCTTAGATACAGAGTCTTTTATTGATTTCAATGGTTTTTGAAAATCATCATCAGAAACAGTCGGCTGTGATATCACAATAGCTGTAGATAGTTTATAGCATTAGCAATTGCATCATTGTTTTTGTAAATAATATAGTACATGTGCAACACAGAAATCTAACCCATAACATTAAAGCCTACCTAAAAGTATACTACTTATCTATTGAAATACAGCACACGATAACAAGATGTGCATGAGATTTTAGAATATACTACATATCTGTTGAAATACAACACAACATGTGCATATAGTGCAATAAATCCATGTTCATACTTTGTACTATCTTGAAACATAATAACACAACCTCTACAAATATCAATGTTATAATGCATATAGTGCATATAACATTATATATTCATGTGATGTTTAGAATATAGTACATATCTGTTGAAATACAGCACAACATCTGCAAAATGTGATGTACAAGTACATAATGGTGTTCATGCATGTACAGGTACAACCAATTTTATAATACCAAGAATACAACACATTCATGACAAACCTATGTACTGCATTATAAAATTGCAAATCAAGTTTATAAAGCAGTACATATCTGTTGAAATACAGCACAACATATGGCTATAGTGTACATATCTGTTGAAATACAGCACAAAATGTGATGTACAGGTACAACCAATTTTATAATACCATGAATACAGCACATCTATGATAAACCTATGTTCATACTTATAAAATTACAAATCAAATTTAGAATACAGTACATATCTGTTGAAATATAGCACAACATGTGCGTATAGTGTTCATATCTATTGAAATTATAATGCAGTACATTAATGATAGAAAATCAAGTTTAGAATACAGTACATATATTAAAATCCATTTGAAATTATAATGCAGTACATTGATGATAGATGCATCGACTTGGAAACATAATAACCCAATTTCGTTTGAAAATACTACATTAAGCAAGTTGTAGAATACAGTACATATATGAAAATAGACTTTGTAACTAACCTAATAATCTTATATAAACAAACAATGCAACAAATCAAGTTTAGAATGCAGTACATATATGAACCTCGGTTTGAAATTTAGTATTCACTACACATATTAATCGAATTTGTAATTGAATTCAAGACACTTACCGCCGCTATGAATCGTCGATTTCTTCTTCATTTTAGGTCGTTTTGATTCTGTTTTCAACAAAAAATCATAGAATCAGTACTATAACTTCTATAATTTAATGGATTTCACAAATGATTTGAAGAACTTACTTGATTTGGATTGTAGAATGACGATGCAGGAGAGGAATAGACGGAAGAAGATGTTTTCGAAACCGTATATTTGTGTTTTTCTATTTTATATTGTCAAATTACCATAATGTCCTTTTATTCCTATGTTTGATTTAATTACTAAGAATGCCATTAACATGTAATTAGTGGCTGAAAATGTTTCTTAGATTTCTTAGGGAATATATATTTCTTAGGGGAACTTTCCCCTATATATATATATATACATATGTTTAATTACATCATAAAACAATCATTTTGTTATTTGTAATTTGAGTATAATATTGTTACATGTTTTTTAACTAAAAAATACGTTCATCTCTGTGTCTCGCAGAAGCATGTTTTTAGTCAATATTAGCTATGCATTTAATGTTGATTTAAACCCTTTTCCTTTTTACTCAATTGTTTTATCAAATTAGCAACTGTTTAATTTAAACTATTAAAGTATAATTTTTACAATTAGCAACTAATTTAGGCTGGTATTAATTCATAATCAATTTTTTACAAGATTAGCAGAAAATTTAACTTTAATTTTTAATAAACATTGATTTTAATACGGGCCTAAATAATCATTTTAGTCTAAAATATAAACTTGATATTTTCAATCTAGTAGTTTTAATATGATATGACCATCCAAATGTTTGTCCATCACAAAACTAACGTGAGCTTAAATCTTTATACATATGATGTTAGACGAAATTATGTGTTGTAAAAAATTAAAAGTGAAAAAAATTAAGTTGAGACAGATTTGACTTAATTTTATGTTTTAATCAAATTGGCTACTGATTTAATTCGTTTTAAATTTTACGTTACCTTTTATTCCTTAGTTTATTTTAAATTTTTTAAATTTAATAATCTAAATTAATTTGTTACTAACAATTGGGACTGATGAAATTAGTCACTTATTCAATGATTTGGACGAATTCTTACTAGGCATATATTTTGCGACTCTGGTCACTGATTTTATGAATTTTAGTAGGTAAGAAGCACCATCAAGGCCACACCGTATATAAACAAAACATATAAAAATTAAGGTCTTGGTTATCTGGTTATGATAATTGGTCACTAAAGAGCTTATGGGGAAGGAAGAACTAAGAAGAAAAGAGGTGATATGCAACGTGAACTTGTATTAAATGGTTAGTCATGCGTATTTAGAGGAAGCTCAAAAAAACACTAGTATTCTTATTAGGCATATATTTTGCGACTCTGGTAACTTATTTGCGTCTGGAAAAATAGTCACAAATTTACGAAGAATTTACGCTCAAAATGATTTTGGTAGCAATCAACTAGCACCACAAATCTTGTCACAAAATCTTATGGCCCGCTGATAAAGAAAGTCCAACTTCAAAAGGTAGCAAAATTTTCCAGCCAATAACTAGTGCACAAACCTGTTGCAAAACTTCCGACCATCTTGTTTTGATCACATATCAATCACAACAATTGAGAAAATGTAATTCAAATCTAAAACAAATTATTGTCCAAAACCTACGAAAATTTTCTAAGGGTTTCTTTTCGGTTGCATATAAGTAGCAAAAAAGACTGAAAAACAAATAAACAAAAAATAAACTTAAAAAACGAGATCTCAAAATTTACGATCATTTTATTTGTTCTTTTAATAAATCACAAAAGAAGCCAAAATTAAATACAAAAAGAACTTAGTCACAAAATGGTCCCTAAATTCACGACCGCTTTATTTCAGCCACAAATCAGTCGAGAAAAGGAAAATAAATAAATCATAAATAAAAATGAAATATAATACCAAACTTATAGTAAACATCAAAAAGTAATTAAAATTATAAGATATTTATTATGTTCGCAAAATTGTCAAAAATAGAAACATTTTAAAATTTAAATCTAAAATATATATGAAGGTCACAAAAATCGTAGAAATAACAATTTAAATTTTAAATGTAAATATGAGTTGTATATAATTTAAATTCTCTCTTGGGCAGTCGCCGGTTTCCTATACCGGAGAAGTTTCAAGGGCGTATAACCAAGTTTTTTGTCACCAATCTTCCGGACAAATGTGGCGGAAAAGATCTTGCGGATGTACAAGGCATTTGGGAGGCATATATGATCTTTATATTGCTCGGAAAAGGGACAAGGTGGGTCTCCGTTTTGGCTTTATCTCGTTTTTGGATGTCAAGGATCCAGTCGAGATGGTTCGTTTACTGTGTGGGGTGAAGATGGGTGAGTATAGCCTGAAAGCGAATGTGACACGATTCACTTTTGAAGAAGGTGAGATTGGGCTTCCACCGCGAAATTATGGGAAACCAGTTCACAAAAATACGGATGAGATGAGTTCTGGAGATCATATGAAGGCTGGTTCTAGTACATTCAAACAAGATGGTAGGACGTTTCAAGAGATGTTAATAGGAAAAAGAAACATAGTGAATGTTGATAAGGTGGTGAAGGTTGATGAAGGCCTAGAGGTATACAAGGATGTGCATGGGAAGGCAATAATTATGCGAATGATTGATATGAATGCATTGAAGAGGATCAATATCATTCTGAAGGAGATTGAAGCTGGTGACTGTAGAGTGCAATACCTAGGGGGTTTGTCTGTGATGGTTACGTTTCGAAACGAACAGGAGGCGATGAAAGTGTTGACAAATGCTAAGGAGGTTATCGGATGTTTCTTTATGATCAATCTTTGGGGGGACAGTCGTTAGCTTTTGATCGTCTCGCATGGATTAAGCTGAAGGGTTTACCTATTCAATTACTTCATAGGTCGGTTATTGACGGTGTGGCTAAGAAAATTGGTCGCATTATTCACCGGCCACATAGAGCGAAGAGGATGCGGATTTGTCATACGAATATATTGGCGTCCTGGTAGAAGAAGGAAAACGAATTGAAGATGAAGTGACAGTGATGTGGCGTGATCGTGAATTCAAGGTAGAGTCCGGTGATTGGGTACCGAAATTTCTTGAACCAGATAAAGAAGATGAATCGATGGATGAGGATGTTAAAAGTCATAAGCAGAATGATGATGACATTAACGCGACAGAAGAATTTTCAGAAGAAGAGGTTGAAGAAGTGTACGTAGGTGATAATGATGGGTTCACCGGAGAACCAAAAACGCCGATGGGTGTTAATGTTCCGATTGGTCAGGTGACAGTTTTGGAAAATGATACCGTTTCCATAATTAGGGAGGAATTAAAGGAAGGTATTAATGACCAAGATTTTTGCCCGGGTAATAGGTTTAACTTTGATAACACTTTTAATGACTTTGATGGCAATGATACGGTTTCTAATATTAACAAGAGGAAGAAGAAACAGTTTTCGAAAATGGGCTTGGGCCATAATAGACTACAATACTCTAGTAGTCTTGAGAGAGACAAAATACTTAAAAAGAATAAAGGTGTGGACAATTCATTGGGCCTGAGTGATGGTCTCGTTGGGTCAATTAGTCATGAGAGGTCCGATTGTAATTTTGAGGAGGATAAGGGACAGTTCAGTAATGTTGCAAATAATTTAGAAGAAGTTAATACAATTGCACCTGATGTTACAGTGGATAGCAAAGTCAATAAGGTAAACAATGTTGCCGAACCATCATCTTCTAAAGAATCGGTGCCGAGAATTAACATGGACAAAGAGGTGGAAGAAACGATGAAGTTAGGAATAATGCTAGGAGCAGAATTGCAGAATCAAAGGTCGTTGGTTCAGGAGTCAGTGGAAGTTGAAGGTTTACAGGTTGGTATTAAATGAACTTCTTATCATTAAACATTCGTGGTTTAAGGGTAGGGGGTAAAACGGCTTGGTGTAAAGGGTTGAGGAAAAAACATGGTGTTGAATTTTTTAGCTTTCAGGAATCTTTGGTTTCGGGTTTATGTCGTAAAGACTTAGTGGGTTATTGGGGAGATGATGGTTTCGATTTTGATTGGGTAGACGCGACTGGTAGATCAGGAGGTTTGGTTAATATATGGAATAAGAAGGTTTTTCAGAAGATCGCTACAGTAGTGAACAGGAATTTTTTGCTTACCTCAGGTATGTTAATTGGTGATGGTTCGATTATTAATTTCATTAATGTTTATGCGCCACAACGGGTTGGCGCTAAATGAATATTATGGGAGGAGCTTGATTTGTTAGTTAGCGGTTGTGATGGTTTGGTCGTTTTATTGGGGGATTTTAAAGGAATGGTGGAAAGAGGTTTTGAAAAAAGAAGGGGAGGAATTAAAAACCTTGAAGGAGGACCTTGAAAAGTTGGAATTAGCTTTGGAAGAAAAGGATTTAGAGGAGGAGGATATTTGGGTTATGAAAGAATGTAGGAAGGGGATTGACTTTTTGAATCTTTGTGCTAATAGGGATTTGAAACAGAAATCTCGGGTGAAATGGGCTATTGACGGGGATGAGAATTCAGCTTTTTCCATGGTATTATAAATGGTAGGAAAGCTTCAAATGCGATTCCGGGGTTGCAAGTGGGGGGTTCGTGGGTGTCTAAACCTTCTCTTGTTAAAAAAGAAGTCTTTAGACATTATAGAAGGCATTTTGCGGATCATGTTAAACGCCATCCGAAGATTGCTTGTGATAATTTAAAACGTATTAGTGATGATTGTGCAGGTTTTTTGGTGCGAAGATTTTCTAAAGAAGAGATCAAAGACGCGATGTTTGACTGTGGATCGGATAGAGCCCCGGGACCGGAAGGCTTTAACTTCAGGTTTATTAAACATTTTGGCGTTTCCTTGAGGCTGATTTCGGTAAGCTGTTCGATCATTTTTTTGTTCGGGAGTTATCAGTAGAAGATGTAGCTCCTCCTTTATTACGTTGATTCCAAAGTCCAAAACACCGGTGGGTTTGAATGATTATCGTCCCATTAATCTTATTGGAGTTATTAGTAAGGTGATATTTAAGGTTTTGGCTGAAAGAATAAAACCAGCCTTAGATACGTTGATTTCAGACTCTCAGTCGGTGTTTTTGAAGGGTAGGTTTATTTTGGATGGTCCTCTCATGATTAATGAGATGGTGGGATGGATTAAAAAGTCAAAGAAGCGAGCGTTTTTATTGAAATTGGATTTTGCAAAGGCCTATGATAATGTCAATTGGGGTTTTCTCTTATCTACGATGGACCTTATGGGTTTTCCGGATCGGTGGTGTAGATGGGTGAAAGGGATTCTAGAATCGGCCCGTTCAGCGATCTTGGTAAATGGGTCTCCTACATTTGAGTTTCAGTGCGAAAAAGGGGTTAGACAGGGGGACCCTTTATCCCCTTTTCTATTCCTAGTAGTGATGGAAGTCTTGCATTGTATGCTTGATAAAGCTATCGCTTTGGGTGTGATAAAGGGGATCCATTTCGGGGGTGATTCCAAGGTTTTATCCCATTTATTTTATGCTGACGACGCATTAATTGTTGGAGAATGGTCGGAAGAAAATCTTATAAGTGTGGCTCGAGTTCTTAGAGTCTTTCATGTTTGTTCGGGCCTTCAGATTAATTTTCACAAGTTATCGTTATACGGTATTGGTGTGGATGGTATGGAGGTGGCCTCATTAGCTGATGTGTTTGGATGTACGGTGGGGGTGTTTCCGTTTGATTACTTGGGTATTTGGGTAGGAGCTAACATGAATCGAGTTATTTATTGGGCTTCGATGCTTGATACGGTTAAAAGTAGACTCTCTTCGTGGAAGGCAAAAACATTGTCTATGGGGGGAAGGTTAACGCTTATTAAATCTGTGCTGTCCAGCCTTCCTATATATTATTTATCACTTTATAAAGCGTCGATTTCTATTGTCGAACAAATTGAAAGGTTGATGAGAAATTTTATGTGGTCCGGAAATGAGGAGGTGAAAAAGATGCACTGGGTAGCATGGGAGGTCATTACTACCCCTAAAAAGGTAGGTGGTTTAGGTATTTCGAGTTTGGCTACGGTAAACTTAGCTTTACTCGCAAAATGGTCTTGGAGGTTTGTCACCGATGACAGTTCTTTGTGGAGAAAAAACCATTGAGGCGATTCATGGGGGGAGGGGTTTGTGGAATTTTTTGCCGGTCGAAAGAGCTTTATCGGGCTGATGGAAAGTGATTGTAAACTTGCTAGATTCAGTTAAGGTTCCAGGTAAATCGCTGCATCTTTTCATTAGGGGTTCGGTTGGGAATGGGGCTCAAATTCGGTTTTGGTATGATCATTGGTTGGGGGATACGGCTCTAAAAGATAGGTGGCCATGTTTATATCGTTTGGATAAGTTCAAAGGGTGCAGGATCTGGGACAGATTCATCTACAACAGATCGCAGATGTGTTTTAAAGGATCGTGGAGAAGATTTCCTAGTACTGTGGAAGAGTTGTCAGAGGCTGAGGACTTGACGAGGATGTTGAATGGTTTTTCATTATTGGATGGGGTTGATAATTGGAAGTGGGCTGGTAACAAGGAAGGAGTTTTCATGGTAAAAGATTTCAAGATATTAATGAGCAATGTACATGCTGTTGAGACGAAGCAGGCTAAGGTGATCAAGTGGGATTCTTGGGTTCCATTGAAAGTCAAATTGTTGTAATGGAGAGCCGTTAAAAATAGGTTACCAACTAAAGTTGCATTGAGAAACAGAGGATTGAATATTCCGATTTTTTTTTCTAAAAATATATAGAGTTCGTCCCCTCTAAATCAGTTTATTTTTGCCCCCGCCCTCTTTATGATGTGATCCAGACTTAACCACTGCTAAATAACAAAATGAAGGATGACGTTTTACGCATTTGATAGACTTGAGTTGAATTTCAACATAATTAACACATATCACATGTTCCTCTTTTAACTAATTTTATTTTAATTAGTCCCAGCTGTTAAGTCCTTGGGCTTTTCTATATTTATAAAACAAAGCAGGTTGCTTGACATATGTATGCGGACTTACCTTTGTACGTAGGTCCTCATTTGAGAGTGGGTAAAAGTAAAACAATAACACATGACTGTATAATTAATTCTTAGAAACCTTTTTACAATTTGTAATTAACTGTATGATTTAGTGCAATCATATGAACTAAGTATTTGTACCCGTTGCGTGTTGCGGACGCATCGTACGTGGTATGATAAAATAAAGACCGTAATCGACCCGACTTTTTTTCGAACTAAATTTACGTCAATACATGAGTTGTTTCCAATTACGTCCAAACGTTGATTAACCTGATTTTATATTGACATATATGCAAAAATATGAATGTAAGAAATTTTTTAAAGTGACATTTTATATAGTTTTTAAAAGGTTTTAGGGGGTGAAAGTGAAAAGATTGAAAGTAACGCGTATAAAATAGACACGTAGGCGTTTATATTTGCGTGCCACGTCGACTTTGAATATAAAAATAAGAAACTAAAAAAATTAAAAAATGTAAGTGGTTGTAAGTAAGATGTACATAAAAAAGCACTTAAATGTTTTATATTTGATCCGAGTAGCTTTCGTTATGTCCAAACATAAACATACTCGAAATTACAACGACACACATGAAAAAACAAACATAAGAAATTATTATTTTAGGTATACTTTTATAGGGGTAAGCATGAACTTGAGAAACTTGAGGAGGTGAAAATGATATATTACAAAGTTTTTAAAAAGTAAAAAACATAAGTTAAAAAAGAAGTTTGAAGTGTGGATCAAACCCACGACCACCAAAGCAAAATAAACAACTCTAACCACTACGACAAGCAAAGATTTTTTGTAATACCAGAAAAGCGCTTATATATACTGTATATCGTGAATGTGGAGAAAAAAGTTCAGGTGGTCCAATGGTTGTGTGTATTCAAATTTCGTATTTTATTTTTTATTTTTATTGTTTAAATATGTTAAAATTGTATTAAAGTTTAAAAAATTTGAAAATTGTTTGGGGTTACGGCTCGTGAAGATAACACACGGCCCGTAATCCTTTTCACATTCAAAAGCTTACGAGCCGTGAAGTGTATTCACGGCCCGTAATCCTTTGAATGTGCAAAGGGTTACGGGCCGTGAACAAACGTCACGAGCCGTGGATCTTTGAATGTTCAAACGGTTACGAGCCGTAAGTGTTGGTCACAGGCCATTTTTCTTTTTCATTGTTCTTATGCATTTGATTTTTTTTCAGATCATGCCGCCACGCAAGCATTCACGCCTAGAGACCGAGCCCGAGGGTCAGGGTGACTTCCTGAACCCGCATCCCCATCTTCGCTTTCCCGAGAGACACAGCCATGGCTTAGGCTGTGGGAGCTGATAGGACGGTCCCTGAAGGGGACCCACACCATTGACTGGACATGCTGACGGAGATTGGAGATTTAGCACGTGTCAAGGAGATCGTTGGCCTCGGGGGAGAGACGCCCTGGAGGCGTATATTTGATTTGGGCTCTAGGAGGGACTACAGGGAGCTGACTTTGGAGTTTTTGTCTACTTTTAGGTTTACTCCCGCGACGGAGGCTGACGACCCCTAGGTGCATAGAGCCGTTTGATTTTTGCTGGGGGTAGTAGGTTTGAGTTCACGCTATCTGATTAGGCGATGACCCTTTGTTTTTACACTCATGAGGAGACGCAGGATGTGTGTTTGTTCTGACGAGTTCCAGTCAGAGGCGACTCCTTTGGTCGGGTGGTGGCCGATGATATCCAACCAGCCGTGGGAGGGCGCCATTATGGTGAGCTCCATTGCATCGGTATCTGCACCGGTGCATTGTCGACACCATTACCGGCCAAGACCAGAGTATGGAGTAGGTGTCGCTCCTTGATTTATTTTTTTGAGAGCATTGCTTTCACCCCGACTGGTGAATCTTGCTCACTGTATGGCCAACTATTTCTTCAATGTCATTCAGGACAAAGCAAAAATTATTACATTAATTTTTTAATAAATAATTATAATATATTATTATATTATAATTTGATTGTTTTGCAAATGGATGACCCTATTGTTTGCGGGTCTTACATCACCGTCATTGCCTCACGCTTAAGGTTGTTTACCGACTCCTTACTTGCAAGGCAGATGACGGACACGCCGCCTAGGATTTTGGGACGACAGACTGTCATGGCCGTGGGTATTGCCGCCAAATTTGGCGACAACCTCCGATGGTCACTGACGGTGGTCGGACCATCTAGCAGCCTATAACGGTCGCTGGTGCAGAGGAGGAGGTGCAGTCGGAGCCGCAGCCGCAGCCACACGCCAGAGCACAGGGCCCACCGCCAGTAGCGCCTGTGGCGAGGACTATTATTCGCCAGTTTCCTCCAACGGGGGAGTTTATGTCCGAGTCACTCCATTTGGGGCACGAGATGCACGCCTTGCTTGTATGGTTGGTGGATCTGTGCAGCATGTGGGCTGCTTAGCAGGGTATCGACCCCCCTCGCCTGGAGTTGGTTCCTTTTGTTAGGCGGCCTGGGGGTGGTCATGATGAGGCTGGTGGTGGTGAGGAGGAGGCTACTGGTGGTGATGAGGAGGACCAGCCACCGCCAGAGTAATATTATATTTGTATTTTTATTTAGCTTTATGAAAAAAACTTTATATATTTTGATGATGTATGTAAATATTATTATCTCAAATCAGTTAAATTTAAATATTTATTAGTTTGATGACCTATTTATATATTTAGGATTTTGTAGAGATGATGTATTTGAATACCAGATTTAGTCTTACATATATTTATATTGTTCAAAAAATGTATAATTACATCGAAAAAATTAATAAATTACATCCAAAAAATATATAATTACATAAAAATTACTAAATTACATAAAAATGTATAAATTATATTAAATCTATTTGTTTAATCGTGTCTGCGGGCCTTAGTTCATGATATTTTTTAAATCGCCTTCCTTATATAGACTCCCAATCATTAGCGTTTTCTGTTTTGTAATTGATCTAATATCCACTCGGAAGAGGCATTGGATAGTCAACTACTAATCGAAGCCTAATGAAATGGCTACTCTGAACATAAGCAATCACAATCACATGGTGTTCACTGATATCACGAGCAGATAACCAGAAAGGAAAAAGTAGCGGAGCTACCGATAGATATAGACACTGAAACCATTTGAAACCTGTTAGCATTCAGGATTGCGGCAGTTAGCATTGTCATTCAGTTTTTTAATGGAGCAGCACCTAACTCGTTCCAGTCTAATGAGTCCCTTATTTGCCTTATATCGTCAAACATCGTAGCATACCTATGTGCGTTTTCATCCAAATCAATTATAAGTTCCGTACGAATAAAATGCCAGTGATTTTCACCATATCCCAGTGCGAGTGCTATAGCATGAAAACCACAGTTGCCGTCGGCAAAAACGTCATCCGCACCTGAAATATACGGGTAAAACAAGGATGGAATCCAATCACTAAACCAGAAACAATTGTTTTTTCTTTGTCGTCCGGGATATATGAAACCTGGAAGTCTGTAGGGATAATCCGTCTTTGCCTCTTGCTTTGGAAGACAATGATTGACTGCGTTGCAAAGACCCCTGCTTTGACTTCACCACAGAACTTGAATATATTGGCGGAACTTCAAGATTTTCTCTATTCTCCACATATGAACTATGTCGGGGGGGGGGTTCTAATATTGTGTATTTTTGCCTATCTTTTTTTGGACGACCCCGCATATGTGTTTGTACTTTAGGAGGTTTTGATCAATTTTTTAAGGATAAATGTACGATTTGAAAATTTTAATCAAAGATTTTTCATGTTTTCTGGTTGGACAAGTAAATGTTTTGTCACCATCTCCATCTCTTTATGTACATCTACTTAAATCTCCTGTATAATATACACGAGTAAAAAATCAAGCTCCCTCCAAAAAACATCAATGGCATCGGGCGGGATACATTGACCTATAAAAAATAGATTAAGTTATATATACCAAAAGTTTTCATGATAAAAATTAAAATGTAATAGAACATCCACCTGTTTGAAAGTAATTATTTAATTATAAGCACACGAAAGACCATAGCTGGTAAAAAGATGGCAGCCACATGATTCTTTGGATGTCATTAGATGATAAATCCTGTTTATCTCACTAACTAAGAGATCTAAAGCTGCAATATAAATGTTAGCTCGCAGCAATTGAAGCACTTTATGATTATACTGCACTATAAACACGATTTTACTTTTGGTAAAACTTTCTTTTATAGTAATTTCCTAGGTAACTAAAATATTTATGATAAAAGGAATAAATCTATCCAGAGTGCTATTGGTTGCTTGAGGTAACTTTTCAATAAATAATGTTGGCTTCAACTCCTTTCGTTCTGTGCTGACCGAAGTTACATTTACTATTTATCCACGCCGACACAAATCTATCTTTGTAGGGGTGCAACCAGTTATTTTTTAGGTACAAAAATAGTCCTATTTAAAATAAAATTAGTTATTTTATCTATATATATATATATATATTTAAGAATAACACTAGGAAACTTACTTGAGTGGTTGGGCACCAATCTGCGATAAAGGTGGTCGTAATTATAAGCGTATATGTACGCCGTGGCAGAGTTAATAAGTACCGACCACACATGCTCAAAAGCACCCCACTCTTCATTTGAAAAACTCGCCTTATAATGTTTAGCAATATTCTCCAAAATATGCAATCTGCAAAGTGATCGAACAGCATTTGGAAAAATTTCTTCAGACGCTTTCATCAGAATGAGGTCTCGGTCGGTTAGTATAACACGCAGCTCCATACGCTTTTCTTCCAACGTTTCTTTCAGTTGCTCTAATACCCATCTGAAGTTGACCTCACGCTCATAATCAATGAATGCGTGAGCAATAGGAAAAAATTTCAGGGTGGATGTCACACCAACCATTTAAACAAATGACATTTTATGCAAGTTAGTTTTGTATGTTGTATTTATCATCAACACGTGTGGGTAGACACGCCATAAAGTGTAAGATGTGGGATGTATAAAAAAACCTTATCTATGGTATTTCTCGGTTCATCTATGTACGGGGTGTAAATATATTTATGTTGTTGTAGTATAGAAAAAAACTTGCATTGAGGTTTCCTCAATTCTGGTAGACTTTTTAATTTTGACAGAACATTATATATGGTTCGTAACCCAGACACATTATTGATATTTTGTTCCCTTAACATGCCTAGAGGGTTTCGAGGGTTAATATTTTACTCGGTCAGATTCTTTACAATAGAAAGCTTCTTTTCGGTGAGCCTTATTGCGTATGCATGTCCTTCCTAGTTCAGCAGGTTCAGGTTATAAGTATCGTCCATAACAACTATTATTCACCCATCTCTCTTCATCTCATACTTACCATGCAATTTAAATTGACAGTTTGTTTTTTTGGTGCCACTATTTCTAAGAGTGGATGCTCCCTTATATACACCACCCCGATCACATTTCAACCATATTTTAACCACCACACCATTCGAGTTTCTTTTTGAACGTCTAGTGACAATAACAAACCCATTTTCTCGCCCTACGTTAGTTGCCCAATCAATTAATTTTTCATGAGATGAGAAAACCTGTGAATTTTAATATTTATAATTGTTATTAGTAAATGAAAGTAAAATTAAATATGATATCTTATAACCTAATTGATGTCGTATAAACCTCTTTTACCGGAACCAGAATCGTCATTATCACCGCTGCTATCGCCACCGTTATCACCCCCGTCATCGTCGCCGTCATCGCCGCCGTAATTCGACGCATGTTGTCCTAAATAGTTTGAAGCACCCTCACCATAATAACCGTAACCCTCGTCGGAGTAATAGTTAGATTTCGACGCAAATAAATAGTTGGTATCTCAGATAGACATCGTGACGTTAAATCTTTCAAATAACACGGTTGAATTTGTATTTTATGTACGATTTATCGTAAAATGATTTTATGAAATGAATTTATAAATTAACGTTTATATAGTATTTGATATGGAATATTGCATCCCGTCACATAATTAACACGAATATCGAGTAATATTACATCATATCAGATAATTAATGTAATAAATACAAAATTACACGAAAATCAAGAAATAATATGTCTCGTCAAATAATTAACATTGAAAAATAAAGCCCGTGAAGGACTTCACGGGCCGTTTGTTGGTAAAGTAACGGGCCGTGATAAGGCTAACGGACCGTGATCTAAGTTGACTGTAACGGAGGTTACGTGCCGTTAATATTATGAATGACTGATTTGATTAGCCGCAGTACTTACGTCCCGCAAAGTCCTTACGGGCCGTAAGCAGAGCGTCCAGATAACCTTCAGGACGTACCATTAGTAGGACTCAATACAAAACTGAATAATGACTTTTCGTGATTTAGGCTGTAAATGAATGGAAAATATTAGCAACATTGATTTATTTATTCCTGCGAAGATCGAAAATGTTCATTACAAAGGCAGTCTAATGTTTAGAAAATCTACTAATAAAATCACAAGTGATGATAATCGGTTTAGTTTTCTAGTTACTATATTAAGATATTACATTCTTAGTTTTTACTATAATAAATAAATAACTTTATGCGTCACGTATCATTTATATATAAGGTCAACTCGTATTTTTCCCATTCATTAAGCTCCTCTATAATCATTTACAATTTACATACATTTTATATTTATATCAGTCTATCCATTGAAATCAACAACTCAAAACAAACTAACAAACAAACATACCCAGTATATTCCACTCAAGAGCAGGGTCTGGGAGGGGTAGGTGGTGACGAGTCTTTTCTCTATCTTGGAAGATAGAGATACCGCTTCCGAAAAGACCCACGAAATCAACAACTCAACTAATGGTTAATAATAATTGTATAACATATATTATAGATCAAATATCCGCTAATTAAATGTTTCCTATTATACCTTTTGTAATTATACAAATCTCTGTATATGTATCGATGCTGGATAGTCAGTGGAATTATATATAGTTCAATGTAAATGTAATATTATTATATATATTAATGGTTGCTGGATAACGGTTATCAAATTGGTACAATCTGGATCGTCTATATGCACGTTCTTTGAATCTGAGCCGTATAAATTGGGAAGGTGGGATTTGCTCGGAGGTTCAGGCCCTCTCCGACCCACCCTCCCCACGTTCCTGCATCTTCGTCGGAGTAGCTTCTTGAGGCGGTTAGCATCGCCCTCTGATCTTCCCTCCCCACTTGCTCTGTCCGATCTATTCTCCCACGTCCCCCTTTCTTCTCACTGATAACCACCACATACCTTCTTATTTGAAGGTGGTTTCACACGCTCTTTCATATGCTCCACTTTGATGGTTTTCAGTTCCTCCTCACGTCTGGTTAGGAGAGATAAAAGGAATGAAGCTCTTATTCAATTATATTATATATGTTTGGGTTCGTCGAAGGCTATGGAAGAAGATGTTGCACCTGCAAGACAAATACGACAGAAAGCTGCTTTAGATTGGTGCTTAACTTTGGGTTCTACATACTCCGACGACGCGTTCCGGTGCTACTGTATTTGAACAATCATTTCGTTTCTTATTTTCATATTAGCATCCAAATCATTAAAGTTGCGGGGATTCTGATCATTTCGATGTTAATGAAGCAGAGTTTTCGATCAAATTCGATGAAATAAGGTATTAAGGCAAGTTCTGGAGTTTGATTTCTTAAATAAACCTGATGAAATTTAGTTTACGTTTATAGATATTGATTTCTTCTTTTATTGTTCTTATTCTATCATGATTTTTGATGTGTGATTTCTACTTTGGATATTAAAAGAGATACTGATGATTAATTGTATGTACACACATCCATCCCCTCAATTTATGTTGAAATAGATGTTCTTAAATTGCGCACACAAGTTGTTCGATCATATGCCTCAGCATATGACTTTAAGGATTTGTGGCCTCTTAACGATAGAGTTCTTATTAAGGTAACTTGCTTTGATAATTTGAACAATTGATACAATCATGGACCCTATTTAGTATCTACAATCATAGATGTTAAAGGCAGTGATGTTAACTTTTCATTTACTTTACTTCTAGGTTTTAACTTTTTGGTGTTTGGAAAGGAAGTTGTATACATGTTTAATAAATAATAAGAACATGGGCTTAACATTTCCTTGTCTTGCACATAGTTTAAATGAGAATGTTTTTACCATAAAAATGGTTCATTTCAACTTTGAAGTAATGTGGCATATTTGGTTGTGATGCAGACACTAACACCAGGGCATGATGTAGTCCAAAAGATGACCCTAGTCCCACATGGTTAAGCAAGAAAACCATGTGGTTTTTCCATCAGATGACCCTACATTGATTTTCAACAACATCTATTTGCATGAATTATAGGGTGTCCTTGGTAGAAGAGTTGTTGAAGAAGTGATCTTCAGTGTGAATGGGGTAACTTCTAACTATAGGTGTAACAACAAATCACGGGTCTTGCCAAACAGGTAAAGATCATGAATTCTGTTAATTAATGAAATAATAATTTTTCCTATATTGTATTTTACACTATATAATATTTTAAGGAAAAAGTCCTTAAAAGAAAAGGATTATCTACCTGGAAAACAAGTGGGTTAAGTAAAGAATAAAACATCTCGGGTCGGATTGGGTTGACCCACCAGGACTTCTTTATCTCAATTTACCTTTTCTAATGTTTACAAATGATATGTTATATCAAATGTGATCTAGATTATAGTTTTTAAATAATGCTATATTGTCTTTTCAAATAGAGTAATTTGAGAAGGCTGAGCACTTGAGTACGCTTTAGGTGGTCTTCTATGAGTTCAACCCATTACAACTGTTTCCTTTCTTTGATTCTTTGACCTACACAGAAGGTAAATTTCATGCTTTGCTCATATTTTTATTATATACATATGTGACATTGATTTTTTTGAATTTTTGAATTTTTAGTCAACTAATTCTGTCTGCATTAGCTTTACATTTTCTATATATTATCTTGGGTATAATATATAGATGTATGTATGAATATTATTAATGTGTAGTTATTTATCTCTTTGATTGCTAGGCTCTTTATAATCTTCAACACGGCCTTATTTATTCTAAAATCAAGTTTCATCATCATGGAAGTTTGGGTACAAAAGAAACATTACATGTGAATGGAGGTAAGTGGTTAGATTAATTTTCTAAGATGATATACACACAAATGTAATCCTTTTTATTGTTAAAGCTTTAAAAGTTTTAAAATAATATTCAATTTTATGTGAAGATTTCATGTTAAGTTTTCCACAATAATTTTCTTATTGATAAGTTCTGATTGCTTTTATTGAAATTACAAGAAAACTAACTTTTTGACAAGTCCTGATAGCTTTTATTAAGATTATAGTATATATATTAGTTTTTTTCTAGAGTACTTAGGTTGACTTATCAAGTCAAAACTTTAGCTCTTTGTTGTATCTATTCTCATGCCAATTTTCTATAATATAAATTTCATCATGTTATAATGTCCATTGCAACTTTGCCCTTAGCCTTAGAATCAACTATTCGAGGAATTTATGGATCTAAATCATGTTAAGGTGATCTTTGTTAGCGTCATAGGTTACTTGTATTTTGCATAAATGAAGGATGTTGTTGCACATAGTTGTGCTTCTATAGGATACAATTAATAATATTTTGCCAGGTTATCGTAGGATCAGTGGATTTAGCTGCCAACAATGATGTCATGCACACACCTTAGGTACTGTACGTAT
The DNA here is from genome assembly GCA_024085815.1 of Flaveria linearis. NCBI lineage: Eukaryota > Viridiplantae > Streptophyta > Magnoliopsida > Asterales > Asteraceae > Flaveria > Flaveria linearis. The sequence goes on along the minus strand of CM044009.1, from coordinate 30,420,165 downwards.
TCTATTTCTTATTATGTCATTTTTATATACGCCCATTGCAGACTTTTCTTAGAGACCGCTTTTGATTTTAATAACTAAAGCAATGAGATTTGTTACTTTTAAATATAGATGTTACCGTGTTAGAAGATGGAGTACATGGTGTTACCGTGTTATGAACGTTTATATATATATATATATATATATATATATTATCTTTTATGGAGCTTTTACACTGGTCTTTGTTTTATCCAAGAAGGAAGCATCCTGAGTGGAGAGTATGTTACAAAAAAGGTGCCTTTCTTTGCCCGTTCGTACTAATAAGCATACTTAAAGACCTTTTTTAATAATTCTTGCCAATATTATTTAAATCTTGGTTTAAAGGGTGGAAAGTTGTTTCCAATTGCAGTGACAACAAAAAGGCGCATACAAAGACCCTTCAGTTATTTAAGGACAACATACTTTTAGGATGAAAGTGTGAAACGGACTATGTAATTTGGGATTGATATTTCAATCACAAAAAACGAGCAAGAGACCGTAAAACAGACTTAACCTTTAAGTATTATGTTGGGTGATTGTATAGGTAGCTTTGGCATGGGTCAAGGCGGGTTAGATAATTGCATCTCATTATTTTTATATGCAGTAGCAGAATCCTATGTTACATTCAGATTTGTTAATACAATGGAAGAACAGGTTTAGTATCAGTTTAGCTCTGTGACGTGTGAGTTGTATTCTTATGGTTAAACTAAAGTATAATATGAATATCATCATTAATTGTACATGTGTGTTTGCATAGATCTAATTAGATTACGTTTTCAAAACAAATTAGGTTTTCCCGTTTTTAAAGTTACGGCTTTTGTAATGTAATCTTTATTGTGATGTTAAGTTTGGATACTTTTTAAATGGACATGAAAGATGCCTTTATCCCCAAATCCCAACGGTTTTAAAACCATAAGTGCTCCATACTCTTCCCTTTAATTTTTTTCATATATACCTGACATGCATATATGATCATATTCAAATGATCACACCCTTTACATCAACTGATGTTATAGAGTGGAAAGGATCCAGCTACACCTTTAAGATCTAATAAGAGGTGCTTAGTTTCACCACACTACTCTTTATTATCTATTTATTGTTCAAAACCTATATATTTTTGACATTGTTTTGGTCATTTTTTTACTTAGTTAAAGATATATACTTTTATCTTAGAAAAATACTATTTTCGTTTAAAAACGAAAAGAAAAATAGTTTTACCATTATGTGTCAGGGATGTAAGTAACATTGTGTTTTTACAATCGATATTGCGTTAATTGGGGTTTATGATAGTGATGAATTGAGTACAACTGTTATATTGTGTAAAATCTTGTATATCTGGGCTGCTCAGAGGTCCAAACTTATGCAATTTAGCTATAGTTCAGGTACAAACTTATGCAGTAACTTGGCTGCATGTTTGGGTTGTTTGTTGCTATTTCAGCAGGTGATTTGGGGTTATTTTCAGACTAGATTTGGGCTGCAAATAGCCGTGGATCTGATGTTTCTATTAATAATATTAGCAGTTGATGTGTTCTTTTTAAACCAGAATTATATTGCAACTAGTCGTGGATCTGATTTGCATTTTCTTGCATATATTGATGATTGAAACAAGTAATTAAATGTCAAGTTACTGATCTATGGCCACCATAATACAACTTAAAGAGGATGGTTGGGAATCGGGTTCAGCATGTTGCACCAAAATATAATGAGAAATTGAGTTGGTATATCGCAAATAGGTATGTGATCACTAGAATTGTAATGTGTAGTGTGATCACTAGAGCTATAATGTGTACTGTGATAAAAAAAAGTCTCATAAAAGGGTAATGTAAATTTAATTGTGGTAGTATACCTAAAGCTCTGTCATGAAATTTGTGTGTATTTACAAAGTGTTATGCATTCTGAATGAATAAGTGTACATATGAATTCATCATGGGTGAGACTTTTGAAGATTGGCAGATACCGGGAGATATACTTATCTTGGTGAATTGATAGGAAATCAGTATTATACATGGAAAGTTGCAGGAACAAATCGAAAATCCAAAAAAGCAGACAATTGTGAGCAGTGAAGACCTCAGGCCTCTACTGCCTCACTCCAGCTGCTACATCGGCTCCTACATTTTGATGGGCGGCGTATATATGATATGTTCTCTCAGGCGTTGTTTGTGATATTTGGGGTGATTTGAATACAAATTTTTTTTTTGTAAATTGATATTGTAAGGAGTTCTAACTCAGTGTTGTATAATGTTATTTTGATAATATTCATGTAGCGTTCATATATATGCAAGAACAAATATTGATACTGATCTTCTATTAGCTATTTATCTTCTATTAATTGTTTATCTTCCTGCTCTTTTTTGCTATTTCATTACACTCCTTGAATGGATGATCATGGAACTAATAATAATTGGTATATATATATTTATTGAAACTAATAATAATTTGTATTAATTTACACTAGGAAATTGGAGTATGCGTGTTTTAGATTAGAGATCATATCTTATTACATCATGTATTCGGTGTTCACAAGATTTACAAAAATAGACACCAAATTTTGAGAATATGTTAAGAAATAATTTATTAAATTGAACTGGGTTTCTTAGTTCATTGGTGATAACTTGATTAGAAACTCAGTATACATTATTAAATTTGTTGAGTTTACTTGAAACTTATTTTTCCTTCTGCCTTTATAGTGCTTATACTCTTACACACATTCAAACTAAAAGTTTTATGTTATATTTTAAGCAAAATGTTTGATTGATAGATGATGCATGGGCTGAAATAAGTATGTAGAAAGATGGTATTTGAAACGTATAAGATCATACCTAGCGTTTGCCAACTAAACAATGGTGTTTTTGTTTATAATACAAAAAAAATAATTATAATATTATAACATGAAACCACCCGGTTACAGGACGGGTATAAAACTAGTTAATAATAGTCTCTGATTGTATATCGACATTATCATTGGTATTGGTTCGAGTATAAAAGGCGAACTCGTGTAATAAACAGATTCTCACATCATACTTAATATATATTTACCTTTTTAAATAAAAGGAAATATATATAGATATCTTACCAAAAGCAAATAATTAGTTTCATAATTATGATTAGTGGGCAACAAGTGTTGGATTAAAGAATGAGAAGCTTGATGAGGGAAACTGTAAAGCATAAGAATAATAGGGACAACACATGGACCACATGTGCATGGGAATGCTTTCAACTCAAAGTAACACAATTAAGCGTAACTCGATCAATATGCAAACATTTCCACATGGCCATGTCATCATCATCCCATTCTCAACTCTTCTTCTTCTTCTTCTCTCTCTCATAAGTCATAACGTACGTTTATTGTTGTTTTTGTGTTTTAAAATCTATATTAATTAATTACGAGTAATATAATATTCAAAAGAATAATATAAAGCATATATAGTGTTATTAAATAAATACTAAATAAATACTACTTGTGTTCGAAATATATATAAACGAATTTACGTCTGATTCTTGCGATAAACAAGAAGAAAGAAGTAGCATAAACGGTTAAATAAATGGATTATAAAACATATGGCACTAACATTGTGGGTTGTTAATAGTTGTTTGGTTTGCAGAACAAACCGTCACACCCCAAAAAACCTAAGACATGAGAGATTGTTGGATTTATTATGACAACTTTAAAAACACCTCATTTCATAGTTTAATTATATTACATATTCCGCACTTTTAAAATAAAATATAAACCTCACACATACACTAGAAAGTTTACATATGATACTCGTTAGATAGTCTGAAAATGCGCTGCCACTACTCAACTAGACTCGCCAAAATACGTACAAAACTAGCATGTCAACTTTAGCTTGTGAGTCTGTAATTTAACGAAACATACTTTCTTTATCAAAACAAACATTTAACCTTTTAATCACTTACTAAATGTTTCTTTACGATGGGCACATCCACACACACATATACACACCACACTAGACAATGCAATACATCTGATAATGCACACACAATACACAGTACACACCCACACTATACTCGATTACTGTATTGACTCATAGCTCTATATATTTTAAGCTATGAACTCATCAACAAAGGACTTCGTGAAAGGGCCAGATTAAATATAATCTGATGGACTTCTTTAAATTTCATAACAAATTCATCAAACATGCTAACAGTACTATATTAGCTTAGATGATGGAGTTAACATCACATTTGTCATATTCAACTTCTAAAACCAACGATTTCGACTAAAAGCACGGGATGCACAGCATATATTGGTATTCAATGTCAAACCCATATCACGATACTTATACATATCAAAACGATAGAATGAATTTGAAAACAAGAGGGTTTGAATTGAGTGATATATAACGGCAATTTGCGACGAAATTATCGAATATATGTCGAAAACATAATTGCGCCGTCAACCACATAAAACCGGGCAGGGATATATGTTTGATGAAAATCTTGTTCGTGTGAGTCTTAACTTAATTAAGGCAACAGATCTGCAAGATAGTTCGTCGAAATTGGTCTTTAAATCGAAGCAATTGATAAGTCCACGTGGAAATTATATCATTTGTATAACCAAAAGATCACCAATGCTAAGCCCGTTGATAACTCTTCACATAGACACCCAAAATTTTGATTTATCAATGTTGGTGGTCAGTCGGTGATTATCTAAACTATGTGTAAAATGTGATCCTTCGTTGATTACTGACATGATTTTAATTTTTAATTTTCATCTTCTATATTTTTCTATATTAGTGACACCGTTGTTAATGTATTTGTAGGGTGTTAATACTCGTTTTTCAGGTAGTGTATATTATATGTACATCTTCTTAATTATTATAACTTTTATTACAACCGCTCTCTACTCAATGCGGTGTAGCTAGTAATTACATAATATAAAAAAAATTAGGCCGATCGAGTGTTAACTTTATAACATTAAAACATATATATACCGTATTAACATGTCAAATGACACATGTTATCTCGTTCCAATTCGCAGAATTTTTGTATTTATTACATCCCAACATGTTATCCATAACGTACCAAAACATACAATCTTGGCATTACTTTATATGTAGCGTAAAATTAAATAAAAGTGAAGATAAAATTTAATATACACCATAACATTATATAATAATAATAAATAAAAAGACATACAGTGATACGCACATGGGAAGCCTTTAGTGTCTCAGGATATATAATTATATCCAGAGAGATTGCAGCCTAGCTAGCCTTGCTACCTTATTATTTCTTCATTAATTCTCAATCTCTCTCTCTCTCTCTCTCTATAACGTACATTGCAGCTACAAAACAATGGCACACTTGCCGCCAAAAGTGCCACAAAACTGGCCGGAAAACTTCAACAACCACCCTAAACCACCGTCCTCCGACCACCACCCACCACCCTCAACCGCCACCCAAATGGACCCTTCATGGGTCGACGAATTCCTTGACTTCTCATCGACCAAACGGGGCACCCCCGCCGATCTGTTAGCGATTCCGCCGCGTTTTCTTGACATCCCGATGATGGCGGACGATGGCTGCCGGAAGATATCTCCACCGGGGTCAACAACCGCCGGTGGTGGTGGTGAGTTTGATCGTTTTGATGAGGAGCAGTTTATGTCGATGTTTATTGACGATGAAACGGGCACGGGCCCCACGGTCTCGTGCTCGAACCCTTCGTCGCCGTCGGATCATAATAGCTTGAATGAGCAGCAGCAGCAGGTTGAGGAGGAAGAGAGTTCAATATGGAAGTCATCATCGGAAACACAGTTTAATCCCCATGCATTAATGGTTATGGATAATTCTAATGATAAGATTTTCGATCCCAAGAGGATAAAAAGGTAATTTCAAGTGATGATTAATTAGAGTTTAAATTGAATTGAATTTTATTGGATTGAAATATTAATGTACGTAGTAATTATAAGGATTCTGGCAAATCGACAATCTGCTCAACGATCACGAGTGAGGAAATTGCAGTACATATCAGAGCTTGAACGCAGTGTCAATTCCTTACAAGTATGTATCATAACTATTAATTTCTTGTTATTAAATTTACTGGTGTTGAGTTTACTGTTTGAAGTGGTTATATTATTATTTTTCAAAAACAATCATCTTATTTTAAATCTTAAGAATTATAAAGATTATTTGGGAATAGCTACATGAATTCATAGATACATAATTAAAAGTAGATCGAAGGTGGCCCGGTTTACACAGCTGATCGATTTCAAATTACAAATCTTAACCAAGGTGTTAAACCTGAATTTTTAAAGTATAACCGTGAATCAATCCATGTAAGTTTTGAATAGGCCATCGATTTACTTCGTTTTTTTAGACTGCAGTTTGATCGCTTTTAACACAGTTTATGAACTCTTTTGTTTAGATTGCTAAGATTTATTATAAAAAACAAAAAGAAATGATTTTTATTATTTTCTATTTATAATGAAATGAAGGCAGAAGTTCGGTGTTGTCACCAAGGGTAGCATATCTGGATCATCAAAGATTGGTTCTAATGTGGATAATAGTCTTCTTAAGCAAAGAATTGCTGCTCTCACCCAGGACAAGATCTTCAAAGATGGTATATATGTGCTATATTTATGTCCATTATTAATTAATATCATTTGTAAAAATAAATATGTAGACCTACAAAACAAAGGTATATATTTTTATAAAAATCAACAGTTTAATTGTTTAGAAAAGGTAGATCAAGGGGACCATTTTGAGATATACAAAGCAACAATAAGAAACAATATTCTGAGTTTAGATCATGAATATGAACTGAAAAGCTGATTTATTTTCTGAATAAAATAAGAACCACAAGCGTTGAAATAATAATGTGTTTTTCTTCTACTTTTATAAGTTATTTTGAAGTAGAATATAATAAAACTTTAGTGTTACTGTCATGCATTGCATGTTACTCCATGATACATTTATGATTCCATATCCAATATTTAATATACATATACAGGCTGCTATTATCACCTAGTGTGTATTATTCACAAACACACACACACACATGTTTGTGTCCTGTTAAAGTTGATTTTGGAATTTTGTTTTAAAAATAAAATGAAAGTGAATATATTTGTAAATGAATGCAGCTCATCAAGAGGCATTGAAGGCAGAAATAGAAAGGCTTAAGCAGATGTATTACCAACAAAACATGCAGAAGAAGATGGAAAATGGATCAAATGCAACTCATCATCAATCTCCCATTGCTGATCATGCTAATGCTCAAGAACAACTTATGATTTAACTAATAAATCTTGCATCTTGATCTAGCTTGGTAAGATCAACCTTTTGACGTTAACTTGTTAGTTTTCTTTCTTTCTTTCTTTCTTGCTTGCGAATATATATATGAGATTACAATTGTATGTGATTACAATTTCATGATTGACAGGATGTATTTGATAAAGTTGTTACTGAACCAGACCACTCCAATCATATCATCCCATCGCTTGATGAGGATTATATATTTTTTTCCTTTTAATATTATTCAATCAAAATGTAATTAATTGTCATCTTGATTTGTTCAACTCCCTTCGTTTCAATTATCTGTTACATTATAATTTATAATAGTAATAATAACTAGTTTTATACCCGTCCGGTGGTCGGGTATGCTAATGTCATAATGAAATAACTAATTTACTATTATTTTTACTAATAACTTCACTCCGGCGTGATAGATACAATCTTTACAATTGACCGCGTCAATCATAAGACTAACCTTTCACAAGATCAAGTATTTCAAACACATGATGTCATGGTTATTTGTTTTTTTTTTCGTTGTGTGGGAATTGAATCCCTATGAGACCAAACATCTTGGAAGTCGGTCTTGCTAGTCCCTCTTGAGAAGAAAACAAACAAGAACACTCTTGATAACGTTGAAATTCACATCTATCTGAGTGGATTCATCATCATCCAAGTCTCCTGATGCTCCCTAAAAATTGATGAAAGTGAGTTAACTTAAACAGAAGCTATAAAAACCTTAAAATGGTGTTATTTGAATGCAAGGGAAGACGCCAACAAATCCATCACCTTTTTCAAACAACTCATAGGAGAAGGCAACAATCGATTTATCTATATTCTGTCACAATAATGCAAATGAAGAGTACATGGTGGTCCTCTTCCAAAATGTCATGTTTCTTTTACTATTTGCTAGCTGATCTCCTATTGAAGATCATTAAGGTCAATCATATGAAGGATAAAGTTAGAAATTGACATATAAATAATATCTAAAATAAAATACATAATGAAGTGATTATTGAATACAATTACTAATATAATACATAATAAGTTTCTATAACACTTGTTACATCTTAGATAATAAGAGAAACCACACCTTTAATTGTCGTAACACTTTCTACCATATTCAAAGCTCTTCTAATTGTTTGTGCACTTCTATGGGCATCTACAAGAAAAACTAATCAATGAAGATTGTGTTATGTGTTCATAAGACATAACAATTAACAAACTCGGCATCATCTGTGTTTCTTAATTAATATGTGTTTGGCAAATACATTATTTGAGTTATCGAAGTAGCGAAACATATTGTATATTCATAAGCAGATGAGAAAAAACCAATCAATAAAGATTGAAGAAACCCAAGTTAATAATACCTAAAAGATGATTAAATAAACTATTAATAACTCAAAAGGGTACGTAAAAGTTGCAATCTTGAGTCTGTAACTACTAATTACTCAAACATGTAAAATAAGTATCAACTTATGTAAAACGATCAATCGGTGGGAAGCCCTATTAATAGTACGTTATTTAATTCGTATAACAAATCAAAATAACATGCTTAAAACATCAATTATTCTTCAAAGATTTTCTTTTTCGGCTTGTGTAATTAGTCAAACATGTAAGATGATCATCAACAAATGCAAAGATATCAATCAATAATGAAATCCTAGTGAAGAACAATATCACACCACATGTATCTTAAAAAATTAAAACGAGAATCAATTTTTTTTTCAAATATTGCTATCTTGACTCACCCAATCCATGAAGTATATAAAAGAACAATCAATGAAGAAAGCCCATGTTTGGTTAAATTCAAAACATGTGTTAAAAGAACACAATATCTATAATCAAAATCCAAAGATTATCAATGAACTTAACATAATCGCTTCAAGAAAACAACAAACTGGGCGTAAGTTAAGGACATACTTGAATTAAACGCCAACTAATGATTAATGAACCCAGATTAGGTACAACTTTCCTTCTCATCTTACTTATCCTTCTAGCAAACCTAATCCTATCAATTCAAAAAAGAAATAATAAATCATCATCCGTATATTGTAATCAGAATTACCTAAATTTAATCCTATATATATCCTTCAAATAACATTTCAAAGAGACATAAGAAACATACATTCACACAAGCATGAGCTGGAAATGCATATGCAGCCAAACAGATAATATAATTCAACAGCTAATTAGATCAAGAATCAATTTAACAATTAACCTAATAAGCTCGGAACAACTTTTTTTAACAACATCAAGAGATCATTTATGGAATATAATGCAACAAAACATGCACATAATTGTCATATTAGAACGACCAGTCCAAACTATCATACATCCAAGTAAAATTAAATTAATCTTAATATTCACAAATGAATAAACACTACTGAAAAACAAATGAAATGCAACATGTGGTTCTGAAACCAAGCACAACGTTTGTCTCCTAGCATATATACACATACCTAACTGATTACCTTATTAACCAATTGTTTTGCAACCTTTGTCTTGTCAATGGGCATCTTTATCAAAGTTAAACCTTTCTCATCCTGAGTCCATGCTGATTGTTTCTTCCTGTATCGCTGCAAATGACAAAAGCTAGCTGAAAGACAAGAATATACAAATGCCATTAATCTTGCTTGTAGCAAACCAGCCTAACATATGTAGTAAACGGTGTAAAACTATATCAGGTATTTATTTGGTCATAATTCTGATTAAGAAATCTTTTGTCATAAACTCTTCTAATGGATGAAATTTATTATTAAACTTATTATCTTTAAAATTATTATGATCATTATCAACTTGATGGAAGTAAGAATATAATTTATTATCTTTTTCAGCCCAAAACCACCTCTCCTAAAGTCTACCCTACCCACATTATATAACAATTATAATGAAAGGCGCAGTTTAAAGGATTATTCATAGATATAAGTTTATGCAAAGAGATTATTCTATTAAGTGATTCACAATATACACTTGAAGAAGATTAAGCTTTCATAAGGTTGATAGCAATTAGCATAATTAAGTACATTTTATTATTATAATAACATTAACTTATCAGTTGAAGAAACTAAAGTTTCATCTTTGTTTTAACCCTTTGATCAACTTGTGACTCTATACAATAGAAAACATAACATATATTAAATTCCTAGATAGATGATTTAAAATTTACATACCATGTGGGAATGATGTCCTTGCAAAGTATTGAAATAAGCTGTCGACGGTGTAGTGTATGCAAAGGAAGAAGATGATGATGAATATGTTGTTTAAATCCTCATTTCCTCTGCACACAATTAAAGATCCAATTAATAAGAAATAACAAACATCAACGAAAATTTTTTCAAACAACAATTGATCATTGATCATAAAAATGTTAAACCATCATAAATCATCTTAAAGAACCCTAACCACATGAAAAATCAGGGGAACTATGATTTGGCTTCTTCATCAGGTGGGTAACTCTGAAACCCTATATTCTTCAATGGTAATTCATTATCCGAAGCCATTGTATGATGATACCAAACAACATCTAGTTACGAAACCTGCAACGGGCAATACAAGAAACGTAGATTCAGATCATCAATAAACTAAGCCTAGGTCAAATTAATAATTAATAACCTTCAACCATCTTAGGAAATTAGTTGAAACAGAGGGAGATGCAATTACAGAGATGTATAGATATATAAACATGTGCGTATAGATCTATATGAAACAAATTGGAGAAGCAATAACCATTGTTTGTAGTTGCCAACATTCTGCTCGTTGGAGCTTCAAAGGTGAACCTTGAATACGCTAATGGTGTTATTCACTAAGAGACCAGAGAAGAATGATTTGTATGTATATGTTCTATTTATGTGCATACCTGTGGAGGTTATCGAAGACGTGTGGAGAAGAAAAAGGAAGAAGAACCGGAGAAGAAGGAACCGTCGAGAGAAAGGTAACCGCCTGTAACTTGTTTGAAACTGCTGTAACCACGTAATTTACACGGCTGAGATTTAATCTCAGCGAAATCCAACGGTTGTAATTTATTTTACCAGCGGTTACACTCACCGCTGGTAATATAATATATATTTATGATATTTATCTATTATATACTTTCATTTTTTGTAATTATATCCTTATTTAAAGAGCAAAACGTTTCACTTTTTGTAAATTCACACGAAAAATAAAAAATTACTAGTTCTATTCCCACTGCGCGTAACAGTGGAATTCGTTTAATCGCTTGAGGTAATTAGAGCTTTACCGTGCATCGTTGCAGAAGTAAGAGAGTGGTTGTTTAACATTTGTGGCATGCAGTTGACAAAAGAAGTTGTTCTTGTTGTTGGTTCTAAGGATTCTCAGGCTTCTTTTTGTTGGGTTGGTCTTGATTTTGGACTGGAACATATGGTTAAGCAACAATGTCGGTATTTAGTTTAGTGATGAATAAGTCGGAAGTGAACATACTATAAGCTATCAAGCCAGTAATTTAAAGTAGAAAAAATCCATGCAATAACTTATTTCAATAACATACAAAATCGTATTATATATCGACTCTTAAATTATATAAAACTAGAGTTGATTCCCCGACGCGTGTTGCGTGTCTTAAAATCGAGCCTCGAATAAAAATAGCAGAATAGTGTTTGGCTCAGAATTGATCGTCGGTTACGACTGTTGGACGAAACGACCAACAGGCCACGGCGACTGACACCATTTTTGTTGTATCATCATTCATCACAACCACAAATCAATAAAAACGAATTGTTTCAAACGAACATATTTTCATCATCATTGACAAAATGTACCACACATGTGCCCTGTACCTCATCATCGAGTAGAAGTATAGGAAAAACACATCTCCATTTTAGAAAAAAATAGGTTTTATGACCATGAACACCATATGACCGATTGGATTGCAAACATTGAACATCATTGGGGAGAGAGTAATCATAGAAACAGAAAACCCAAAACAAACTTCCTAAATGATGTTAAGAAAATCGCCACCAACACCAGATCTATGACAAAAATGGCTCTCAAATGTGGCATGCAGATCATCATCGAGCAACCCATAACCATTAAACGATAGCTGACACAAACGGCATGTAGAGCTCACCGGCGGTGGTTTTCAAGAAGGAGGTAACCATCGATGGTGAAAGGAACCGGTGGGTGACCATTGGTGTTCACTGCGACATAGGAGCCACCTAAGGTGGCACACACAGACCACCGGTGGGTCTATCGCGACCTTCTTAGATAGTCGGCCAGCGAGAACAACGTGACACACCATCGTGGATACCCCATTCGAGAACAAAAAAACGTTCGCCATCACGTAAAATGGCAAGGAAAGTCGGAACCCCACCATCACCGCCTCCCATCACCATAGCCACCATTATCTTCACAAAATCCAATAATAAAGGGAGGAGCCATGCACCAACTGTAACATATGAGGGCGGTGGCAGCACCGCCCACGGCGACTTGTGCACCACCGCCTTAACCCTAAAGATCACCAGCTCTCTCTCTCTCTAAAAAGACAACATGCATAAGGGACCTGTACACGATGCGAACGAATGGGCAAATGTGTAGCTGGAGACGGCGATGAGAACCAAGGGGCAAAGGTTCAGCTGGAACAGGTGGCTGACCGGAAACCTCCACCAACCGGCAGGTCCCTCACACATAATCTCTCTCTAGAATGAAATCCATAAAACAAATGAAGAAGGCAGGTGAAAGAAACTCCTTTAAAAGGGCATAGTCGGAGACGGCGAGCAGGTAGCTGACCGGAAACCTCCACCAACCGCCAGGTCCCTCGCACACAATCTCTCTCTAGAATGAAACCCCCAAAATAATAAAGAAGGCAGGTGAAAAAAACCCTTTTAAAAGGGAAAAACAAAGCATGCAATTGTAACGCCCGCCTCCCAGGGCATACCCTGGGGAGCGTTATGCATCGGATATACAGAACACATAGTAATCCAAATTCACAGCGGAAGTCTAACTTTGATTATACATCAAAACAAATATTATATTTATCATGTTTAGATAAAACCATTACATCAATTTAACTATATTAGAGATCCGAATCTTCAATAGCGCTCTAGACCTCTATTTTCTCGTAAACTAGCCTGTAATCTCCAATTTCTGTAATCTCTTGGCACCTAGGATTTGTGTCCATAGAATAGAATACATTTGTGACTCAGCATAAAGCTTGTAAGTTCATAAACATTACATTTTTCAAAATTCAAAACATGTTATTATTGACTATTGCATCAAGCAGATACAACCATGACAAACAGATAGGAACAGAGTAAGCACGGTATAAATTCACATAACCATGCTATGTATACAAACTCCACTGGCTAAAGCAGAATCATACAAGCAGCCCTCAAGCATCCTAATCAGGAACACAACTCAAAACTGTCTATTTGTCTCAGTAATACTTAAAGACTACCCTGTGCATAAAAATCACAAAAAGCACTATTCATCAGCTTTCTTTTTCATATATATGGTAATTGGTAGTTTTTTAAACAAGAGGGGAGGTTGAAGAAGTTTTAAAATTAAAATCAATCCCTAAAATGTGATAAAGATTTAAGAAGTTTGATGTCGTCACCATAGCCTTAATGTTGTTGCTATAGTGATTGACCGGTGAAAGAATTGGGAAAAGCTGTAACCGTGACATGTCGTCGCTATATCCCTATCTATGCAACGATTTCTGTAGTCGATTTCATAAATTTGAAATTACTATTGAGAAACTATCGAGATTTTCGGCTTAGTACGTACACCATGGGAGTCTCTAAGAACCGGTAAAAGTAATAAGTGAAGATAGAGAAGAAGGGTCAAAATAAAAATTTTGAATTCTAGTAATAATATTCTGGTTGTATTGCTTTATAATCAACAAATCAGTAGTATCTTATTCATCGACGACCAACTTAGGTTACTTAATTGTTATTTGACCCATCTTGAAAAAACAAACAAAATAAAAGCAAAACCATAGGGACTTCGAAACTCACTTTTATTTCATTGAGTTGTTTTATATATAGTATTCTTTGATTAGACGAATGTAACACCCGAAAGTTTGACTTCTGGTAGGTTGTGCGACTGAGCCTCAGTCGCCTGGGATTTATGCGACTGGAGGTTCAACCGCATGCTATTCGGCCGATTGAAGCTCAACCGTACGATTGGAGTTCAACCGCCCGAATGAAGGACGAACCGCATGGAACACATGCGACTGGGGTCCAATCGCATGGTGTTCATGCGACTGAAGGTCCAGTCGCCCCTGGAGCAGATGCGATTGAGCAATACCTATAAAAGGGGAGCAGCTCTCATTCTCCTCCCAACACTTAGAAATTTCAGTAGGGAAGAGAGCAGAGAGTGAACGAGAACAGAGAAGAAAGAGGGAAAGTGCTGACCGAGCTCCGGATTTGTCGTGAGGCTAGCCAAATCGAAGCTTATCAACTCCTACCTGTTATTGTGAGTTCTAAGACCCCTCTTTTACATGTTTTTGAATGATTTTGGGGCTGGAATCACATAGAAACCCTATTTTTGAAATAGTGTAAGTTTGACCCATTTGGGTGAATCTTGAGTAATGTGTTTATAGTAAGAATTAGGACTTGTATATGCTTGTATGATGTCCTAGTATGAATCCCTGAGGCTTGGGAGGGTCGATTTGGGCTGAAAATGGGTTTATGATGAGTTTGAGTGCGTTGGTTCGCGACTGCTGTTCATGAAGAACTCCAGTCGCTGCCCAGTTAGGGTTATGCGACTGAAGGGCCATTCGGCCGAATGAGGATTAGTTGATGTCCAATCGTACGATTGAGGCTCAGACGCACGATTGAGCCTCAGTCGCACGATAGGCTATGCGATTGGGGGTTTCGGTCGCATAGGTCCAATCGCAGGGTAGTTCAGTTGTACGGTTAAGAGTTAGTCGCATATAGCCCAGTCGTATAGTGTCTATTCGTGCGGAAGGAAGTCCAGTCGCACGATTGTATGCCCATTCGCATGACAGCCCAAATCGCACGGTCCAGTCGCATGGAGGACATGCGACTGGGATAGGTTCAGTCGCCCGTATAGGGCTGATGTGAATGTATTGAGAAGTGTATGTGTGATGTATGTATGTTAAGTATGATGTGGCCATGATAGATGGTAAATACTGATGATTTGTAAATACCTATGTTCCTTATGTAAATGTATGTTATCTTTTAATAACTTTACGTGAATGAATGAAAGAATGAAACGAATGTGTTAAGAACGTAAAGTGAAAGATAATGAACGAAGGAACATGATGAATGAATGCATGCATTAACGAATGAATGAATGAATGCATGCATTAACGAATGAATGAATGAATGTAAGAAAGGCTTGCAAGCGAATGTTAGGAGGTGCACACCCCTGGCAGGTGTTAGCTCAACGGTGTGCGGGTTAGCTACCCCGAAGGATGCACATCGGGGTCAGTCTTTGTGATTGACCAGAAGCATGTATGGGATCCTTGCCGCTTACCCTAGGTGACTGGATCAGCATTAGTGCACAACGTTCGTGATTGATCATCACAGGTCCAGCACCCGCATTTGTGCACAACGTTCGGGGTATAGCATATGACATTGATCCAGAAGTAAAGTGAAAGGATAAGTGGTGCATGTACCTACCCCAGGTGACTGGATCAGCATGTGTGCACAACGTTCGTGGTTGATTATCACAGGTCCAGCACCAGCAGTATGTATGATGTAGGGGGGTATTGTACATGTCACCGAATGTAAAGAATGTTCGAACAAACGTAATGAATGTATGAATGAATGAAATAAACGTTCGAACGGAAGTAATGAAAGAATGTAAAGTATGTATGTATGAAAGTGAACGAGAATGATGACTAGTACACGATTGAATGATTAATGAACGAATGATGAAGATAATAATAATATTATCTACGTGTACGTATGATGTGTGAGCACATGTATGTAAGAACAGTTATAAAGAATGAAAGTATGTTTTATTATAAAACTAGAACTCACTCAGCAACGCTGACTTTTTATGTGTTTCCAGTTGGCAGGTAGTGTTGCTGAGGATGGCACGAGGCGACTACTCAGCTCTTTTGGGATGGCATTCACCTTTTGATTATGCTGCCACATCATGTGTTGTGGGCCCGTAATGCACGCAACACATCATGTTGCATGCAAGTGTGAGATTTCTTAAGAATCCTGATAAACGGGATTACTTAAGGAATCTCCTTTAAGATGAAGAAGATATTTTTGAACTTAATATCTTCTATTAGAGGTCACTGTATATGACCCTATGATTGCTGAGTTTCAGCAGCAATCATAGTAAAGCTAGGCAATGTAAAGAAAGCTTGTATTTTGTAATCAAGACAATGATGTAAAAGCTTTTATGATGAAATGAGAATGACTTTTATTAATTCCGCTGCGTTATTCCATTATGTTCATATTGAATGTATGTTTTATGTGTGATGACGACCAACTGTGAGGTGCCCGGTGAGCGGGGCCTTACAAGTTGGTATCAGAGCAAAAGTTTAAGTAAAACGGGTAAATTTTCACAATAAACCTAAACTTAAACTGAGAATGGGACAGGGAGGATGAGAATGCCATCTGAGTAGTTGCATGCCATCAGGTATTTTCTTAAAGATTAACTGGTATTATGTGCGCATGTTATGTGAATTATGTGTACTGTTAGACTTAGATACTAATGTAGTCAGGACAGGTAATGCTCGGGGTACGAAGAGTAGAGTAAGTGGCTAATCACAACTGGCCACTGTAATTAGGGACTTACTATACTTGACATAAACTGAGCTATTTCCTTGAATGACCGTGTTGGTGTTTGAATCTTTCAGTGTGATAGAAGATGGTCGGTGGTAGATCATCTAAAGCTTCCCGTGGTGGTGGACGTGGTGATGAACCGCGTATCACGCGAGGAAGACCTAGGACAGAGAAAGTAGTTCGTGAGGAGAACGAGATTCCTCATCAGGAGGAGGCAGACGAAAGCGCAAATTTGAGAGCCTCGGTAAAAGAGGCAGTGGTCGAGGAAGTACATCAAGTCATGCAGACGATCCTACCGTCTGTAGTGACCGAAGTGATAAAGGCAGTACGTGAAGATGAGAGACGAGGGAGGAATCGGACCTCAGGTAGACAGCAACAGACAGAAGCAGAAACAGTATTATCCGATGATGAAGAGGAAGAGGAGGAAGAGCAGGTACGGGAGAAAGCCCGGGGTTGTAACTATGGGGCATTTATGAGGTGCAAGCCCCCGACTTTTGATGGTTCTGGTACGGCTGCGGATGCTCACCAATGGGTGAGAGAGATGGAGGCGGTCCTCGATATCAGTGACTGCCAAGAGGATAAAAAGGTGAAGTTTGCTACCCACTCTTTTACAGGGACGGCATTGTGCTGGTGGGACAATATTGTCCAGGCCGAGGGTAGCAGGGCCATTGGAAAGATGAAGTGGTCTGAGTTGAAGAGAATGGTGATTGAGGAATTTAGTCCTCGTCGAGAGATGGACAGAGTTGAGAGAGAGTTCCTGCAGTTGGAGGCGGGGACGATGACCCACCAACAGTACACAACCAAGTTTAACGACATGGCACGGTTGGTGCCGGAGCAAGTGACGCCGGTCTCTCGCAAGATTAACCTGTATATTCAAGGGTTGCCAGCCGAAATTCGTTGGCATTTGATTTCCGCTCGACCTAGTACTTTCAGGTCGGCGGTGGATTTAGCTGGGAGGTTGTACGATGAACGAGCTGCACTGGTGAAAGCTGAGGGTAGTAAGAAAGGAAGTGATGAAAGGAAGTGGCAGGGAAAGAGGTTGGGTCGAGGTGATACTTCGACAAGCAGCAAGAAGGCACGGGTTGATGATCGCCGTGTGGTCACGTCAAGTACAGGGTCGAGAAAGTGTGGGAAATGTGGGAGAGAGCACGGTGGCGAGTGCAGATGGGGGCTGAATGTCTGTTTCAAGTGTGGAAAGCCCGGTCATATGGCGAAAGAATGTAAGGGCTTGAAGTGCTTTAACTACGGGGAAAGTGGTCATATGAACAAATATTGCAAGAAGCCGAGAACTGAGGGTTCCGGTGTGAAGAAGGCAGTGGGCGAAGGGTCGAGAGCAAGCGCCAGGGCTTTCATGATGACGCAGGAAGAGGCTAGGACGGACCCTGATGTAGTGTTCGGTACGTTTCTGGTGAACCAAACTTTAGCCTCTGTATTATTTGATTCGGGTGCCAGTAGGAGTTTTATTTCTGCTGCTTTTTGTGCCAAATTGCCCGTTAGTAGTAGACGTGTGGATGTGCCGTTTGATGTAGAGACTGCTATAGGAAAAACCACCAGGATTTCCGAGGTAATTGAGGGTTGCGATGTAGAACTGGAGGGTCACAAATTCCCAGTTAAACCATTTGCGATGACGTTAGGCGGTTTCGATTTGGTGCTTGGGATGGATTGGTTGGCAGATTTCGAGGTGAACATTGTGTGTCGCAAGAAGATGATCAGTTTGACAGCGCCCGACGGTAGTCCAGTGACAGTTTATGGCGATCGGGTTACTATGATTCCGAAGGTGATCTCAATGGCAGTGGCGGGGAAATGTATGAGGCGTGGATGTAACGCCTTTTTATGTTATGTAAAGGATGTAGAAAAGCGAACACCACAACTATCTGATGTTCCGGTTGTGTGTGAGTTCCCAGACGTGTTCCCGGAAGACTTATCGGGATTGCCACCTGACTGAGAGATCGAGTTCCAGATTGATCTGATACCAGGCGCCCAACCTGTTACCAAAGCACCATATCGATTGGCCCCGACAGAGATGAAAGAGTTGATGGAGCAGTTACAAGAGCTGCTGGATAAGGGGTTTATTCGACCGAGTATCTCACCTTAGGGTGCTCCGGTCCTATTTATAAAGAAGAAGGACGGTAGTATGAGGATGTGCATCGACTACTGCGAGCTGAATAAGTTGACGGTAAAGAACAGATACCCCTTGCCGAGGATCGACGACTTGTTTGACCAACTTCAGGGTGCTAGTTGGTTTTCATGAATAGATCTTCGATCAGGCTACCATCAACTGAAGGTGAAGGAGCAGGATATCCCTAAAACAGCCTTTCGTACGCGCTACGGTCACTACGAGTTCCTCGTCATGTCTTTTGGTTTGACCAACGCGCCAGCTGCTTTTATGGACCTGATGAACAGGGTGTGCCGGCCGATGTTGGATAAATCAGTGATTGTATTCATCGATGACATCTTGATTTATTCGAAGAGCGAGACTGAGCATGCCGGTCACATTCGCGAAGTTCTGGAGACGTTGAGAAGGGAGAAATTGTATGCAAATTTCTCCAAGTGCGCATTTTGGTTGCGTGAGGTCCAATTCTTGGGTCACGTGGTAAATCCGGATGGGATTCTGGTTGATCCGGCGAAGGTGGAGGCAGTAATGCAATGGAAGTCTCCGAAGACGCCGTCCGAGATCCGTAGTTTCTTGGGTTTGGCGGGTTACTACCGAAGGTTCATCCAAGACTTTTCCAAAATTGCTTCTCCACTGACCAAGTTGACCCGGAAGGATGTGAAATTTGTATGGGGTCAAGCTCAGGAGAAGGCGTTCGAAGAACTGAAGACAAGATTGACCTAAGCTCCAGTATTGGCACTACCCGATGGGAGTGAAGACTTAGTGGTTTATTCCGATGCCTCCTACTCGGGGTTGGGATGTGTATTGATGCAAAGGGGAAAGGTGATAGCCTATGCATCCCGACAGCTGAAAGTTCATGAGGTTAATTACCCTACTCATGACTTGGAGCTAGCAGCTGTGGTTTTCGCGTTGAAGATTTGGCGGCACTATTTATACGGGACGAAGTGCACCATCTTTACCGACCACAAAGCTTGAAGTACTTCTTCGAGCAAAAAGATCTGAATATGAGGCAACAGCGATGGTTGGAGCTTATAAAGGACTATGATTGTGAGATCCATTACCATCCGGGCAAAGCCAATGTGGTGGCGGATGCCCTTAGCCGAAAAGAGAGGCCCGAGCCAATTCGGGTGAAGGCGTACCAGCTAATTATGACCTCCGACGTGATGAAACAGGTAAAGGAGTTCCAAGATGAGGCTTTGAAAGACGAACATCTTAACTCTGAACGAATGAGAGGTCTAGTCGCGGAGTTGGGGGAGAACGCAATAGGTGTTAGAACCCGGTTTGGGCGTATGTGGATTCCTCGTCTTGGGGATCTGCGATGAGGATTATGGATGAAGCTCATAAGTCTCGATACTCCATTCATCCCGGTGCCACCAAGATGTACCAAGACATGAAGAAAGATTATTGGTGGCCGGGTATGAAACGTGACGTGGTGGAGTATGTGAGTAAGTGCCTTACTTGTCTGCAAGTAAAGGCAGAGCACCAGAAGCCGTATGGAAAGATTCAACCGTTGGACATACCGGAATGGAAGTGGGAGCACATCACCATGGATTTTATCACAAAGCTGCCACGTACCCTGAAAGGGTATGATATGATCTGGGTGATTGTGGATCGATTGACGAAGAGTGCTCACTTCTTACCGATGCGCGAGACATATTTGTCCGAAAGGTTGGCCGATCTTTTCATCAAAGAGATTATGACTCGTCATGGTGTACCGGTGTCGATTGTGTCTGATCGCAACACCCGGTTTACATCCAAATTTTGGAAGAAATTCCACGATGCTATGGGGACGAGGTTGCATATTAGCACGGCTTATCACCCTCAAACTGATGGTCAGTCGGAAAGGACCATTCAGACCTTGGAGGACATGCTCCGGGCATGTGTTATCGACTTCGGGGGAAGCTGGGATGACCACCTACCGTTAGCTGAATTCTCGTACAACAACAGTTATCATGCCAGTATCGGCATGCCACCCTATGAGATGCTATACGGTAGGAGATGCAGGACACCCGTCTGTTGGGGTGAAATTGGTCAGAAAGAATTGGGAAGCGTCGAAGTGGTCGAGGCTACGACCGAAAAGCTCAAAAGAATTAAAGCTTATATGAAGGCGGCCAAAGACCGACAGAAATCGTATGCCGACAAACGACGCAGGCCGATTGAGTTCCAGGTGGGAGACCGGGTTATGTTAAAGGTCTCACCTTGGAAAGGGATCATTCGATTCCGGAAGAGGGGTAAGTTGAGTCCGCGGTATATAGGCCCTTTCCGAATCATTGCTCGAGTAGGAGAGGTGACCTATAAGTTGGATCTACCAGATGAACTAAGTGGAATCCACCCGACTTTCCACGTGTCTCACCTGAGGAAATGTTTGGCGGACGAGGACATGGTCGTTCCACTGGGGGACATCGAGGTAGATGAACGGCTCAACTATGTAGAGCAACCAGTGGCGATCAGCGATCGCAAAGAGAAGAGGTTAAGGAATAAAGTGGTTCCCCTTGTGCGTGTACAGTGGAGGCACAGGAAGGGATCTGAGTCAACGTGGGAAACTGAAGAAAAAATGAGGCAGCATTACCCACGATTGTTCGAAGAATAACAGGTTTCGGGGATGAAACCTAAATAAGGGGGGTGGACTTGTAACACCCGAAAGTTTGACTTCTGGTAGGTTGTGCGACTGAGCCTCAGTCGCCTGGGATTTATGCGACTGGAGGTTCAACCGCATGCTATTCGGCCGATTGAAGCTCAACCGTACGATTGGAGTTCAACCGCCCGAATGAAGGACGAACCGCATGGAACACATGCGACTGGGGTCCAATCGCATGGTGTTCATGCGACTGAAGGTCCAGTCGCCCCTAGAGCAGATGCGATTGGGCAATACCTATAAAAGGGGAGCAGCTCTCATTCTCCTCCCAACACTTAGAAATTTCAGTCGGGAAGAGAGCATAGAGCGAACGAGAGCAGAGAAGAAAGAGGGAAAGTGCTGACCGAGCTCCGGATTTGTCGTGAGGCTAGCCAAATCGAAGCTCATCAACTCCTACCTGTTATTGTGAGTTCTAAGACCCCTCTTTTACACGTTTTTAATGATTTTGGGGCTGGAATCACATAGAAACCCTATTTTTGAAATAGTGTAAGTTTGACCCATTTGGGTGAATCTTGAGTAATGTGTTTATAGTAAGAATTAGGACTTGTATATGCTTGTATGATGTCCTAGTATGAATCCCTGAGGCTTGGGAGGGTCGATTTGGGCTGAAAATGGGTTTATGATGAGTTTGAGTGCGTTGGTTCGCGACTGCTGTTCATGAAGAACTCCAGTCGCTGCCCAGTTAGGGTTATGCGACAAGGGCCATTCGGCCGAATGAGGATTAGTTGATGTCCAATCGCACGATTGAGGCTCAGACGCACGATTGAGCCTCAGTCGCACGATAGGCTATGCGATTGGGGGTTTCGGTCGCATAGGTCCAATCGCAGGGTAGTTCAGTCGTACGGTTAAGAGTTAGTCGCATATAGCCCAGTCGTATAGTGTCTATTCGTGCGGAAGGAAGTCCAGTCGCACGATTGTATGCCCATTCGCATGACAGCCCAAATCGCATGGTCCAGTCGCATGGAGGACATGCGACTGGGATAGGTTCAGTCGCCCGTATAGGGCTGATGTGAATGTATTGAGAAGTGTATGTGTGATGTATGTATGTTAAGTATGATGTGGCCATGATAGATGGTAAATACTGATGATTTGTAAATACCTATGTTCCTTATGTAAATGTATGTTATCTTTTAATAACGTTACGTGAATGAATGAAAGAATGAAACGAATGTGTTAAGAACGTAAAGTGAAAGATAATGAATGAAGGAACATGATGAATGAATGCATGCATTAACGAATGAATGAATGAATGTAAGAAAGGCTTGCAAGCGAATGTAAGGAGGTGCACACCCCTGGCAGGTGTTAGCTCAACGGTGTGCGGGTTAGCTACCCCGAAGGATGCACATCGGGGTCAGTCTTTGTGATTGACCAGAAGTATGTATGGGATCCTTGCCGCTTACCCTAGGTGACTGGATCAGCATTAGTGCACAACGTTCATGATTGATCATCACAGGTCCAGCACCCGCATTTGTGCACAACGTTCGGGTATAGCATATGGCATTGATCCAGAAGTAAAGTGAAAGGATAAGTGGTGCATGTACCTACCCCAGGTGACTGGATCAGCATGTGTGCACAACGTTCGTGGTTGATTACCACAGGTCCAGCACCAGCAATATGTATGATGTAAGGGGGTATTGTACATGTCACCGAATGTAAAGAATGTTCGAACAAACGTAATGAATGTATGAATGAATGAAATAAACGTTCGAACGGAAGTAATGAAAGAATGTAAAGTATGTATGTATGAAAGTGAACGAGAATGATGACTAGTACACGATTGAATGATTAATGAATGAATGATGAAGATAATAATAATATTATCTACGTGTACGTATGATGTGTGAGCACATGTATGTAAGAACAGTTATAAAGAATGAAAGTATGTTTTATTATAAAACTAGAACTCACTCAGCAACGCTGACTTTTTATGTGTTTTCAGTTGGCAGGTAGTGTTGCTGAGGATGGCACGAGGCGACTACTCAGCTCTTTTGGGATGACATTCACCTTTTGATTATGCTGCCACATCATTTGTTGTGGGCCCGTAATGCACGCAACACATCATGTTGCATGCAAGTGTGATATTTCTTAAGAATCCTGATAAACGGGATTACTTAAGGAATCTCCTTTAAGATGAAGAAGATATTTTTGAACTTAATATCTTCTATTAGAGGTCACTGTATATGACCCTATGATTGCTGAGTTTCAGCAGCAATCATAGTAAAGCTAGGCAATGTAAAGAAAGCTTGTATTTTGTAATCAAGACAATGATGTAAAAGCTTTTATGATGAAATGAGAATGACTTTTATTAATTCCGCTGCATTATTCCATTATGTTCATATTGAATGTATGTTTTATGTGTGATGACGACCAACTGTGAGGTGCCCGGTGAGCGGGGCCTTACAACGAACATTCTATGAATATGGACTTCTGACCAACACATAATTTTTTATCAATTTAGTGATTCCTGAATTGGAAAGCAACCTGGTCCACACTTTTGCAAATAAAATCAGCATCGTGAAATAGCTTTAGGCATTCAGAAAAGCTAACCTGAAATCAGAAACTCTAATTACACGGAAGGGAAGAAAGGTGGTGATGCAATCGGTAAGAAGAAAAGAGGAATTTGGGAGAGAAGAAGAGAAACAAATTCTAATTCATTGCATAATCCCCAAATGTACCGTTACAACTGATTATAACGACATCAACAACCAACTACACAATTACAAATTGCACAATAATAGTCCCTCCACTATGAACTAATGACAATTATGACCCTAATGACTTATTTCACCTAAGACCCGTATCAATACTCCCCCGTTAAGAGTCTTCTTGACCCCAAGAAGAAAAATCAGGAAACCTCAGCTGCATATCATCAAGAAATTCCCAGGTGGCATCAGCGGAAGGAGAATTACACCATTGGACTAACACTTGAACAGCCGTACGATTATGACGCTTAACCATGCGGCGATCTAAAATAGCCATGGTTGTAAATGGAAACGAGAGTCCGGCGGAATAGGCACAATTTTAGTAGGGGAACCCATAGCTTTCTTCAACAATGAAACATGAAAGGTGGAATGCAATTGAAAATCGTTGGGCAGATCTAAATGATAGGCTACAGCACCCACACGCTCCAATATCAAATAAGGACCAAAATACTTTGGGGTGAGCTTAGAATGTTTGAAAGCCCTGGCCGAATTTTGCATATACGGTTGTAAACGCAAATAAACCCAATCACCCACTTCAAAAGAACGTTCAGAGTGGTGCTTATCTAATTGCTGTTTAATACGTGTTTGAGCTTTCAGCAAGGATGACGAAGGAGATGAATAGTGGCTTCTCTAGTGCGTAGGGCGGAATCAACAAAAACATCAGTTGAATCCTTGGGAACATAGGGTAAATGTAATGGACGATCATAACCATACAAAGCACGAAATGGGGTCATCTGAATCGAAGAGTGAAATGAAGAATTATACCACCATTCGGCTAGTGGTACCCAAGTGGCCCACGAATGAGGGCGTTCCATAACCATGCAACGTAGATAAGCTTCAATACATCTATTAACCACTTCAGTTTGACCATCCGTTTATGGATGGAAAGCAGTTGAATGCTTGAGTTGAATTCCCAATATACCCATTAATTCTTGCCAAAAATGACTGAGAAATATAGGGTCTCTATCCGATACAATGGAAGTTGGACATCCATGCAACTTATAGACGGAGTCCAAAAGACTTGGGCGACATCCTTAGCAGAAAATGGATGGGGTAAGGTTGTAAGATGACAGTATTTGTTTAAACGATCAACTACCACAAAATTGTATCTTTCCCATGTGAGACTGGTAGTCCACCGATGAAATCCATTGTAAGATCAGAAAAGACAGCCTGTGGAATAGGAAGGGGTTGAGACAATCCTGGGGAAGCCACATTTTCAGATTTAGCACGCTTTCAAGTGTCACAAGCACGAATGACCTGCCGAACCATCTTAGTAATACCCTTCCAATAGAAAATTCCACGAACACGTTGAGTGGTGACATGCACACCCGAATGACCACCGAAAGAAGAAGAATGGTATTGGGATACAATGTCTAAGTAAAGTTGTTGATCATTCCCAACTACCAACTTATCCTTCCTCTTCAAGAAAGATCCATTCCAAGTGTAATGCGGAACAGCAACACCATTGGTAATAGAGTGGATTATATGAGAAACAGTTGGATCATTATGCCAACTAGCTGCAAGTCGATGTAAAAGAAGGGTTTCTATTAAGGAGACATGCAAGGCTAACACCGTAGTACCTTGAACCCTTGACAAAGCATCAACAACTTTGTTATCCGACCCTTCTTGTACACAATTTCATAGTCATAGTTCATTAACTTCGCAAGCCATGTGTGTTGCAGTGGAGTAGTGATCTTCTGCCCTAATAAGTATTTAAGGATTTGATGATCCGTACGAATGATAAAATGATTGGGAATGAGATAGTAGTGCCAATGTTTAATTGCCATAAGGATTGCTAGCAATTCCTTCTCATACACGGATAAAGTTTGTTGCTTTAGGGAAAGAGACTTACTTATGTAAGAAATGGGATGATGTTCTTGCATAAGTACAACTCCTAAACCCCCATTCGATGCATCAGTTTCAACCACAAACGGTTTAGAAAAATCTGGCAATGCTAACACCGGGGCAGTAGTCAATGCAGCTTTCAGTTTATCAAAAGCTATTTGAGCTCCCTCATGCCAAGTGAAACTGTCTTTCTTCAATAAATCGTGAAGTGGACGAGCTAAAACCCCAAAGGCTTTAATGAAGCGCCTGTAATAACCGGCTAGTCCCAAGAACCCTCGGAGTTGTTTTAGGGTGGTAGGTACTGGCCAATTATGAATAGCTGCGATTTTAGTAGGATCCGTGTGTACTCCTTTAACCATTATAACATAACCCAAGTACTCCACTGCTAAACCAGCAAAAGACCATTTAGAACGTTTGACAAACAGGGAGTTGGATCGCAATAAGGGAACACCTCATGTAAATCTGAAAGATGTTGATCCATAGTAGTGCTATACACTAAGATGTCATCAAAGAATACTAAGACACACTTTCGTAAAAGAGGCTTGAATACATGGTTCATCAAAGCTTGGAAGGTGGCTGGAGCATTAGTAAGGCCGAATGGCATTACTAAAAATTCATAATGGCCCTCATGAGTTCTAAAAGCTGTCTTATAAATGTCATCTTCAAACATTCTCACTTGATGATACCCTGACCTGAGATCCAGTTTAGAGAAAATGGTAGATTGACCTAATTCATCTAACAATTCATCAATCAAAGGAATGGGAAACTTGTTCTTTATCGTGGCATCATTTAAACGACGATAATCCATACACATTCGCCATTGGCCATCCTTCTTTTTGACTAATACCACTGGAGCAGCAAAGTCACTGTGACTATCTCGGATAACTCCAGCTTCTTTTAGTTCCGTAGTCATTTTCTCAATCACATCCTTCTGACCGATTGGGTATCGATAAGGTTTTCGACAAATGGGACCACTGCCTTCCTTCAGCGTGATGCGATGATCAAAGGAGCGAGAAGGAGGGAGTGATGTGGGAGTAGCAAAGACATCTTCAAATTAGGATAGTAAAACATCCAATCTATTATCAACTTGTGTTTGTAGAATCTTAGAACCATGTGCACGATCATTCTCAGCTAACACAATACTAATGCTACAAAGTTGAGCTGAAATATTGGTATGTCTACCAAAGATCTTTCCCAATTTTTCCATGGAACATATTGAAACCTTATTATCAACCAAACCTTTCAACTCAAAAGGATGTCCATCGATTATGAACTTCATGGTCATGTTATTGAAGTTCCAAATAATATCATTAAAGGGTAATAGCCACTGAACGCAAAGAATCATATCATAATTTTCAAGTGGAACTAAAAGTACCTCAGTGGTAAACTTTGTGCCCTGCATAGACCACTGGAATGATGGACAACTTTGCGTGCATGCTAATTGATTTCCATCGGCTACACTAATCTTTAAGGGCTTGATATCTTTAATTTCACATTTCAACTTCTTAGCAAGCTTCGAATCAATAAAGTTGTGAGTAGAACCGGAATCAATCAAAATATGAAGTTGCTTAGTGCCCATGGATCCTTGAACTCGCATAGTGGCAAAAGAATGACTCCCCATTAATGCATTCACCGATAGTTGGAAATCCGGTTCTTCTTCCACATAAAGGACCGACATATCATCATCATCATCCCCAACTTCAATCAAGAATACTTGTTTCTTTTGGCATTTATGAGTAGGACTAAACTTCTCATTACACCAGAAACACTCACCCTTAACTCGTTTAATAGCCATATCCTTGCTCGTCAAGGTTTTGACATTGGAATTAGTACTGGAGTTATTATTAGGAATTGTATTGGGTTTGGAAGGAGGTGTAGGTAATAGAGGTAGTTTTGTAATGTTCGAAGGGGTGAAGGGTTTTGGGGTACTATTCCAATTCTTAGTGGTAGACAAACCACTAGAAAACGATCCTTTGGAAAGTGATTTCAAGAAATTAGCATGGTTGATATGCTGTATACGAGCTAAGCCATAGGTTTCATGCAAAGTTTTGGTTGAAACATTTGCACTGGACCTTTAACTTCCTCCTTCAGTCCCTTCAAAAACAAACTTATGGCTTGTGAATCAGTGATATTCACTTTATTGAGTAGTGAATCAAATTTATTACAATACTCTTCGAATTCATCCCCTTCTTGATGTAAAAACGCAATTTCTTGCATAGGATCTTCGTATAAAGTATTCGAAAATCGATTTGTGACTGCTCTCACATAATCCAACCATTGTAAACCAGCAACCGTAATACCTCTTGATCTCATAAAGGATTGATGCCACTCTAAAGCATCATCTAGTAAATGAATAGCCGCATACCTGAGCTTCAAATTCTCTGGTGTCTCATCAACTGTGAAAAAGTGTTCACATCTATAAAGCCATCCTTTAACATCTTTACCATTGAATTTCGGAAATTCAATCTTCCCAATCTTCCCTAAACGCGTTGAATGATCATTCTCCTTAACAGTGCGATCGACTGTTGTTGACGCGTTGATATGATCTCCACCATTAACTAAGGCTTCCTTCTGGTTGCTGATGAGTCGCTCCACCATTGCTCGCAATTCTGCTATCGAGTTATTGCTGGCAGCGATTGCGCGATTGGTCTCCGTCGTTACCGCCTTCAATTCTGCAAAGGAACGATCATGCTCCTTCAAGATCTTGTCAATCTCCTGATTTCTGGTGTTGTTCACCATGGATGAACACAATTGAGCTCCGAGGATCGGAAGCTCTGATACCACTGATGCAATCGGTAAGAAGAAAAGAGGAATTTGGGAGAGAAGAAGAGAAACAAATTCTAATTCATTGCATAATCCCCAAATGTACCGTTACAACTGATTATAACGACATCAACAGCCAACTACACAATTAGAAATTGCACAATAATAGTCCCTCCACTATGAACTAATGACAATTATGATCCTAATGACTTATTTCACCTAAGACCCGTATCAGGTGGTGAAGCACTGGCGATGGGAGTTACCGCTGTTGTTGCCGCCTTTACCCGCGTGAGCAGTTTGGAAAGCCTTACCGCCCGGTGATCGAGAAAAAATGGAAGGGGAGGTGTTGAAAGAACCAATGGTGCCGACGACAGCACCCTTGTCACTGTCTTCCACTCGTCTCAATCCATTTCCCTCTCTCTCCCCCTTTCTCCCTATAGGCTTTCGTTTCTCTCCCATACCTCTATCTTTCTTTGTGAAATTTACACCATAAGTGCCACGCTTTGCCGCGTACAAATACATGTCTCAACAATCTATACCGTGTACCAGTGGCGGACCCGGAAACTTTTTTCACAGGGGGCGGAAACTTTTAAGGGTCAATTGACTGTCGTAATATACCATATACTTTTTTCGGTCCATTTCAAGTTAGATTAGATAGGGTTGGTTCATTGATGGAAAAAAATCATTAAAATGGTTCCCAAACTCATGAATTTGCATATATGTATATATATAACAAGAACAATATTAAAACAATTATACTTATAAAAGTGATGATATATGATGTTTGAAGCAATTATACTCATAATATTGATAATATTTTTAACATGTTTGAGAACAATGTTAGAGAGTAATTATAATATTTGATCCCTTATAACTTAGAAACTAATTTAAATTTAGCTTGATTTATTCTTAATAATATATCTTGATATATTTCTTTTCTATTTTCTTCCTACTAACTACATGATTATTTGAGCGGGAAATTTCAAGAATCCATTCGATCACATACCCGGTTAGTAAGCAAATATGATTCACCTACGTATTGGAAGATCACTAGACACCTCAGACCCATCGTAGTTCTGCTCCCGACAATGTTTATGAGACAATCTTGATCTTTTATTCCCGACAATGTGTATGAGACAATCTTGATCTTTTTATTAGTTTCAAAAGTTTAAGGGGACGATTGTAAAATTTTATAGGGGGCCGTTAGGATTTTCACATATATATAACACTGAAAAGAAAAAAACTTAGGGTGGGCGGCTACCCTCCCTCCCTTGGCTTTAGGTCAGCCAATGCCGTGTACTCTCATGCACTAATAACTTGTGTTCAACTGATGCATGTCCTTGTAAACTACTATTCGTTATTATCATGGTTCTTAAACTATATATCAATACAAAAAATTGTTGATGATTTTAATGTTATTATGGAAATTCGACTTCTAAATAACACCAAAGAAAACAAAGTTATGAGATGTGACCACATGCTTGGAAGTTCGGATTTTTTAATATATAAGATTGAATTATAAAAAGGGGTATTAGCATCGTAAATTATATATTTGATAGCTACTTATATGATTGTCTTACCAAAGGTTTAGAGAGTTTGATTGTGAAGTTTGATGCTTGCATTCCATAATTGAAAGTTACATATATAAACAATACAAGGAGAGTATATAGGAGATAAAGAAGGAAGACTAAAACAACCTTTGACTATTCTAGAAGGAATGTGAAATAAAATAATGCAAATTATCTGCATAAATGATTTTAGCGGGAAGGTGATTTTATATGTCACTGCAAGATCAACGTTCCATAGATAAGTCGAATCTCAGAGAGTAACAATTTAAGATGTGGTCGTTTGAGAGGTTTGGTTAAGGCATATGCTTGATCATCACATGCAATGTGGGTAACCGTAAAATGCCATTTTGGATTTTCTCTCGGACAAAATGGAAGTCCAAAGCCAAAGTGCTTCATTTATGAGCGGAAGACCCTAAATAAGACACAAAGTTTTACAATAACCTAAACAAGATATCATTAATTAGTTTCTACACAATCTAAACAAGACATACAAAGTTTTACATAACCTAAACAAGATGTCATTAGTTTCTACACAACCTAAACAAGACACACAAAGTTCTACACAACCTAAACAAGATGTTATTAGTTTCTACACAACCTAAACAAGACACAAAAAGTTCTACACAACCTAAACAAGATGAATAAACCTTCAAAAAACCTAAAAAAACAAACACAAAACAAAATCCACAAAAATTACTACACTAAAACATATACCAGATCCAAAAAGTTCTACTAAAAACCCTAATTTACAACACATCCACAATCAACCACAATTTAGCAATCAAAACAAAAAACACAACAATGTCGAACCTGCAATGTCCAGCGACTGCGATGTGCAATGGGGATTGGTGGGTGGCCGACGGCGGCTGCGCGAGTGTCCTGCAACGACTGCGGTGGCGATTGCACGAAGGTCTTGAGAAGGAACTGCGAAGGGACTGCAGTGGGTGGCAGGAGGTCGAAGGGGGTGGTCGAAGGGGTGTCGATTGTGAATGCTGAGAAGTTGGTCGAAGGGGGTGGCCGATTGTGCGACGGGGGTGGCTGGTGGGTAGTCGATTGTGCGACGGGGGGGTGGCCGGTGGGTGGTCGATTGTGCGACGGGAGGGGGGGGGGGCGATGGGTGGTCGATCGATCGATGGAGAAAAGGGGATTTTGAAAGGGGTGATCGATTGATAGAAAAGGGGTCCGCGGGGTTCGATTAGGATTTTGCTGATAGGCGGGTTTTTAAGTTAAATGAAAAACCAAGATGACACGCATAAATGCGTGTCATCCTTTCTAAAAATAGTTTAAAATATGACATATCTTTTATGATACGCGTAAATGTGCGTCATATTTTTCCGCGCGTCATCTTTTGCACGTCATCTATTAACAATTTTTTAGTAGTGGATGGGATTCGCTACGTAAGTGGTAGCACTCAGGTTGTCACAATAAATAGTTGGAATAGCAATAAATAGTTGGAATAGCATTAATATGAAACCCCAGTTCTATAATAAAAGATTGAAGCCATTGTATTTCCGTTAATGTAGACGCAACAACCCAAAATTCTGCCTCGATAGTGCTACGAGTGAGCATGCTCTATCGTTTTGAGCTCCACAAGATGGGGTTGGAGTCAAGGTAAACAGTGTATCTAGCAGCGCTATGGTAATTATCTATGTCGTCGGCCCAATTGACATCCATAAAGGCATGCAAATTAAGGGAGAGTTGTGTCGTAAGAGGAGACCATGAATTATAGTCCCATGTAGCTACCGTACTAAACGTTTAAGGCCGCCCAAGTTATGGTTGTTGGATCATGCATGCCATGAGATAGGCGGTTGACATTAAATGACGCGTTTTGGGGGATAATTGAGAGTTATTGCAAAACTCCTACAAGGATACTATATTTAGTGGGAGAGGAGTAAGGTGATGTAGCACTTAACGTGGGAGGTTCAGATGATGTTATTGGTGTAGAAATCGGTTTACAGTCATTCATGTTAGCTCTTGATAGAAGATCATGAATATGTTTTCATTGAGAGAGAATAAAACTGGAGAAATTTGATACCAAGAAAATAGGAGATATTTCCAAGATCATTAAGGTGAAAACTTGGCAGCTAGAGTGGGAATAAATGTAGTAAGTAGGGAGGGAAAAGGACCCGTGCCAATGATATCATCAACATAGACAAGAAATGTAATTTGATAGGAGGGACTGGGCTAAAGAATGTGTAGGTGATTTGTCACACTCCTGCCAAGATGGAATCGTGGAAATGCAACCAATCCACCATTAAGAACACACTGTTTACAAGAGAATACCACTGTCACATCAGTCTTAACATGCATACTGATAACAAGGGTGGGGTTCTCAACCCGTTAATACTAACACTCCATCTCCATGGCCCGAAAACCGGAGTTAATAACAGTGACAAAAACCAATAAGTAACCAAACTCAAGCTTACAAATATTCACAACACATATTAAAATTAAAATTATTAAACAAAACTTACGACAAGGTTTAAAAAACTCTTTGAGAAATCTTTCCCCTCCGTTTAAAATAATAAAAAGAAAATATAACCACAAAATTCACCTTAACTTGAACAAAAACTTAACCACGTGAATCGTCCAAAAGCCACCAAACTATACAACTAAGATGGTGTCGTTATAAATTGTACTAGTCACACAAATCTTTTCGTTGTAACCCAATTGCGAGATTTATATGACCAATTATATTTTCCACTTAATTCTTTCCAAACCTTCAATTTACAAAACCAAAGCTTAATACAATAATCCTAACAAGCGATGTTGATAAATTAATTAAAAGTCCATTTGTGTATTTTTAAGCTTTGTTACATGTTTTTATATTGCATAAAAATCAATCCAAACAAACTTTTTCATGTTCTAAAATTTTCTATACTATCATTATAGTTTTAAGTAGAATTTGTGTTTTATGGTTATTTCTTGATTATCATCATAATAGTTTTTAATTATTTCATCTAATCTTATAATTCAGATTTGGACTTTAATGCGTAGTAAAAAGTTTTACATTAGACTCTGAATACTATATGTTACACCTCAAATTTATCAAAAAATGTTGGTTTATGACCATTTTTTCGAAGTTAAGATAATTTTTTGTTTGAATTTTTAGCTTTACATGGTGAATACATTCTCAAAATTTTACCTTTGGTTATGCAAGATTTTATAATATATTTCTATCATCTATTTTTTATAATTATTATTTTATCAAAACGGTCATAACATTAATCTTGCAATAAGTTAATAATGAAAATAAGGATTGAATCATCAAAATGTAAAAGATTGATCACATAGAACAACTAGAATAGAACTCTAATTATTACCGACCAAACAATCAAAGGATGATCGTTACCACCAGAGGCGTCTCAACGTTTTTAGAGGCCTAAAGCGAAAATTAAAGCGGAGGCCTTTTAAAACTTTATCTTTAAAACCTTCTTATGTTTTGAAGCACAAGCACTAGTTGATTCCTAAATCAGTTTATTCAAAGCAAATCCTAATTGATTCAATGATTTTATATTCTAATATAAACTATAACAAGTAAAAAAACTAAAACAAATAAACAATTAGCAATTTGCAAATCAAATAAATAGAAGCATACACAAAGCTAAAACAAATTTAGAACAATTAGTAATTAACAAGTTGTCCCTAGAACAAAGAATTAAAGAAAAACAATTAGCAATACATGAAGCACTTTACCTTATTTAGGGAGAGAATCAATCAATCAGAGAACCCGCTCAGCCTAATACCTAATCGTGAGTCCGTTACTCTACTAGATGTCCGGATGAAATCAAAGTTTAAAGGCTTCTTAATTGCAACGAAATCAAAGAAGCATATCGTGATTCCACTGGATGAAATTAGAGAAGCAAACGAAGGTTAGGGTCTTTTATTCGTTACACCAGTGAAGAAATCGAAGTTTTGCGTGGCTGGGTTCGCTTGGGGCAAGCAAAATCATAGGTGAATGATGAAATCGAAGGTTCGCGGTTGTTCATCTTAACCTTATGGCTTTGTTCGTCTCTTCGTTTCAACTTCCCCGCCCCAACCCTCAATCAGGAATTGACCAATATCATGTGTTGAAGATCTGCGACCTGTCGACCTAGGTTTCCTTCTTTCTTTCATTCATTCATTCAGTTTTTTTATTAGTTTATTCTGGGCTTAGACTGAAAATTATATAATAAAAATTATTTTTTGGTGGCCTATTAGAATGGGTGGGCCTAAAGCCCTAGCTTATTTTTTTAAACTGTTGAGCCGCCCCTGGTTACCACCTTGATGTTATGAATGATTATCGATCTATGAAGACAATGTCTTCCAATAATAAACCATCATCACTGCGTAACCAATGAGTTAACTTCATATTTGTCAATATTAAAAATAAGTAAAATGATTAGTAAGTTAAACTAGCAAAGCAAGGAATAAATATGAAGATACACAGTCAATAAAAAATACTAGTTGGACTTTGACTCCACTTAACATAGTAATAATAACTAGTACAACTCAATGTGTAAGCATATTTCACTCATGATACCTAGAAGTAGCGTAAACCCGTGTCAGGGTATTTAAATATATAACTCTTCGGAAAGCTAAAACGATAAACATACAATATCCACTTAAAGTTATGCCGTGAGAATTGAATGATATATTTATGTTAATATGAAAGATAAATTAAAATTTTATCAAGGTTATCTAATTCAAATAAAATTTTAAAAGTTTACACAATAAACACATGAAAACCATCTCAACTTGCGGACAATAAACAAAACTATAATAACCTTCAATTTATGAACATCATACCATAATTACAAAACAATTTAATAACTAATAACAAAAAAAATTCATAACAAACATCACTTTTTTTTTCAAACATAAACATAAGAATATATATTTATCCAATTCATCATTTCTAGTCAAATCTCACATATTTCACTCAAAAGGCAATCATATGCATAAATTTTATATAAACATCTACACACTTAGGTTTTTCATGATAGATATGGTCATATTAGAATATTTTTCTTACTGAATTTCTTCAAATATTTAGATTCTCTAAGAAAATCACAGAGTATCCACCATAAACTACAAATTTTAGATAAAACATAAATAAGTGTCTTAAGAAATAATTTTGCAACAAAAATGACTTAAAATGTGAAGGAATGTGTATTATTAACATATATTATTAATAACAAATCATGAAATGATCATTTATTATGTATTTTAGTATGTATGATGATTATAGATGTTATGACCTTAAAAAAACTAGGACTCACAAAACGTACATGACTTTTACACATACCTTAGAATGATTGACAGGTTGGGTAAAGATGTTTGGCTGGCAATGAAGCTACCCTACCCTTATGAAGATTGGCATCCCGTCTTTAGTCTATTCATAGACTAAATTTATTTGGTTTTGATGATGTAATTATAGATTTTGAATTGTAAGACTATTTTCACTGTTATGGTTTTGTTATTCTAGTTACAACCTACATTGCATGCTTATGAATTATGAGATGTAGGGTCTCGGATTTGAGGCCATACACTATTATCACTCAAATTCGAATTATTAAATAAGTACTTTGGATGTTAACTCGTTTGAAATGGTTTTCAAACTCTTGAATTTACATATCTAACACTTTTTTGAAACAATAAACCATACTTGTGACCTCTCGTAAATTTTGTTAAATTGTTTGTTAATTTCCATTAGTTGTTGTAAGTGTTTGATTAGTCATTAACACAAATACAAGGGCTCAATTTGTAACTCCTTTTTGATCTTATTTTTTTTAGAATTCCTATAATTTGTTAAGTTTACAACAATAATAATGGTAATAATTATAATAATAGTAATAATAGAATAATACTAATGATAATAACACTAATAATAATAATGCTAATAGTAACAATAATAATGATAATAATATTAATAATCATAATAGGTGATAACCTATGAAATAAATAAAAAAATTATGCAAGTCTAATATGTTTAAAACTTGGAAATACTTATAATTTAATTACTTTTAGCATAAAATGATAAATATTAAAGCTGCAGGGACCAAAACTGTAATTATATTTAAAACCAACCCCCTTCCCCTCTCTCTCCCCTTCCCCGATTTTCCGGCGGAAGTCCGTCCGCGGCTCCGGCAGCCCCCAAAACCCTTTTTAGGCCCTATTTTAACCCCAAGTCGCACCAAACCATCCATGGATCCGTTTCGAACTCGAAGGGGCACATTAATCCGAGTAAACAAGTTATTGAAGGTCCTTGAACACGAAACTGAACCCATCAAAAATCGAATCCGTTTCAACACTTAAATCATAATGATAATGCAATTAAACGCGTACACACGCTCGATCAATCAAGTAGATATCAATGAAATGATTAATTTCATTTGAAACGACGAATTACACCTCAAATTACACCGTAACCCCCAAACCTAACTTGAATTCGTTAAACACGACACGACTCAAATTGAAGCAATTAAACAGAGGGGAAAGCTTCGGTTTGATCCCTTTTCACTCTCTGTAGCTTCAATTTCATCAAAACACACACACACACACACACATTGCAATCGAATCAAGACCCAGTCGCGACATAGGCTCGGCTCGTGTTCGTTGATTTCGAAACCATTTCAGGTGATCCTAAACTCTCTCATACTCAACTAACCATAGGGAATCAAAGCCCCATGGTTAATTTCATTAGCATCAACGTTTTGATGTTCAATTTGGACGAAATCGTTTTCTAGGGTTCTTGAGATTTGGGGATTTTCTTGGAAATATGTTTAAGGGTTTGATTTGAGATTTCTAACACAAAATAGGGCTTTGGCCCATTGGTTAAGGCTTTGGAGTGTTAGGAAGGGACCAAAGTTTGAACCCGAGCCCCTGCATTCATTTTAAAAGTGTTTTTTTTATTTTTAAAATTTAGAAAATGCTTTTATATTATTATTAATTATATAAACAAAATCAGTTTTAGTCAGAACCTAAATGACACTATTTTATTTTAATTTTCTAGAAAATTAACTTAATAAACCTTTTAATTATATATTGGAAATTATAAAACTACAAAAAATATATATATTTGTTAGTTTTAAACTATAATTATTCTTTAATTCTCAAGAATTTTAATTTGGTAAATCTTTTATTTTTTTATATATTCACAAGTTTAAATCATATATTTGGAGAAAAATAAATATATATTTATCTAGTATAGTTGATAGATTTATTTTAATCATTTAAGACAACAAATTATTATATTAAATAACATTCAATAATTCTTTGATAATAAAAGTTTAAATTTCTTATTAATGAAATTATCACCAAAAATTCTTAATTTAAATATTAAATAATAATAATAAATTATATCTATCTTATAATTTACAATCGTGGGCTAAACGAAATATAAAAGCTCAAATAACATCGTTATACTCTAAAACCCCAAACTTCAAAGGAAACCGTAATTTCACGCGTAACCGGTAGCATTATAATTATGAATTAACTTTAAACGCCATTCTCTAGGTTGAATCTTTAACGAACCTTCGGCGTTTAGTACAAGACTTCATATTTGTTCATCAATATAATTCATGTGAGTTTCCCATACCCTATTTTATATTATTTTACATATTTAGGGTGAAACATGTTAACCACATTAAAAAACACTTGTAAAGACGTTTATACACTTGTAACACTCGTGCAATTCAGTTTATATTTTGTCATGGTTATTTGGATTCTTGTAATTATTATGTGATTGATACTTGTAAAATACAATCATTAACTATTGCTATCCTAGTGACGTCATAGATCTATGGGCCTGGCGAGCCTACTTGGTGCTAAAGCCAAGGTTATTGCCGGCTCTTGGTGACGTATTCTTGATAATCATGGGAACCAAGTTCACTTAGCTAATCGTATAATTTTGTGGTGGCCATATTTGTCACACCCTAAAAATCCGCGTGCGGGTTTTACCATGAGGCGCGTGACAAACCAGGATCACAGTCATTAGTTACTTAGAACGACACTATATGCACTTTTAAAATAAGACTAATCAAAGTATAAACTTTAACACATTGCGGAAGTGTTTTGTAAACAATACAAGTACGAAAATGTAAACTGCGCAAAACACACGCCCAAATGACAGTATATAAGTAAACGTTGAATACAACTAAAACCAATGTTTAAAACAGACATGTTGGACACGTGCGTGCTCCTATGGGCAGCTGCTAGATACGACCTGATAAAATCATACTAAAATGTCAACACGACGGTTGGTGAGTTCAAGAGTTTGTTATCAACATAAACAATAGCGTTAGTACAAATTAAACAAGTGCAATGAAATAGATAGCAAGTCTAATTTCACTAGTAATAACAATAGTGATTTCACGATCGAAGCTGACTATGTTTGTTTGTTGCCTCCCGCCACGACATACCAGGTCGTGACGCTGTTAGTAGTTTAGGACAATATTGCACCTGTTGACTTCCGGTCACACGGGTGGGCTTGTCAGACCTAGTAGTACTACTCAAGATTTCCCGCTAAATTCCTTAATTAACGATCCGAAAGCGTGAGAGCTTTCTATGGTATAACACACTATGTTTTTACTATACACATGCTATGAAAATAAAACGTTTATATACTGTATGTTTTCTTTCCCAAAAAGAGAGTTAAATAAAAATGGGGCATAGAACTCACTTGATGCGCGTAAGAAATTACTTAAGGCTTAACTTGAAAGAAAGAGTGGATAGACAACCCTCAGAGGTCACCTAGAACACACGAGTACATAAGTACATGTATACAGAAATCATAACGAAACCCTAAATGCTTTACTAACCAAAGAACTCAAGGTTTTAGAAAGACAAAACACACTTGACCCAGTTGACCCGTTGGTGACATTATAGGTGAAATTCTATTTAATCAAATATATTAATACATCACACATGATTATCATACAAGTTGATTACATATGCCACTTGATTAACCACATGTACTAACTAGATCATTGTACAATTAGATTTCCATACAAGTCATTCGAATCTCAAATAATCATTCAAAATATTCAATCATGATCAACCACAAACCAACAATAGTCCTAATCTACCCGTATGACCCATTACCATGAATTCCCACAAATAGACCAAAATTCAACTAACCAATAAATATTCACACAACCCAAACAACACATTCAACCACATTAGAATCATCCATGAACATACTAGCATGATCCTAATGTCCCAAACATGCTCAAATCATTATCTTCAAGACTTTGTGCAATTAAAGTTTCCCTTTTGGGAAAACACATCTCAAAATCTATCAAACACCCAATACATTCATGAGTTCATTAACAATATACCAAATCAAGCTCATATTAACATCTAGACATGATTCACAACATCAATCATCATAATTCATCAATCTTCATGACCAAAAGTTTATACTTTTGGTAACCTATGAACTATAACATTCATTCTTAGGTTTCTAGCATTCACATCATCAATCTAACATCCATATATCATCACAAACCCATTAACAACATCAATTCATCATCAAATCACCATATTCATGCAAGTAAAGTTACTATTATTAGTAACCTATGAACAACACATCAAAATCATAGCTTTCTTGCATAATCGACGTAAACTATCATCAATCTAACCTAACTAACATTACAACAACATCAAACAATAAAGATCAACATCCAATTCATCAATTTCGAACTAGGGTTTTGGCCAAAGTGAAATACCATGAAAAACATGTAAAAGTCTAACCTTTAATCACGTATTGGCTTGGATTGATGGTTCTAACGTATTGCAACACTTGAAATCAATCAAACTTGATGCTTGGTTGATGTTCTTGGCCAAAAATCGCAAAAGGGAGAGGGATAGGGGGGTCGTGGCCGATTATGGGGAAATTAGGGTTTGGGATTTTGATTTTTTTTGTTTAATTAATTTATGATAATTACCCTTTAAACCCTTGCATTTTGTATTTTATAAAAACTAGGCTTTAAACTCTTTTTAAAGATGTATTTAACTAAAATAATGAACATATAAATTAATAATAACAGTCATATGCATTATCTTTATTAGTTATAAAACACACAAATTTAAATACACACGTTAACACGTTACACGATAAAATTCACAATTAATATTTAATCGTGTAAACACATAAACATAATACAATAATCACATTATTGATTAGATTATTATTAGTTTATCATTGTTAATTATTATTAAGTCACCAACGTTCAACAACAACAAGTGTGTGCTCACGACACATGTATGCAAGGCCGAACGGAGTTTGGTAACGAAAATTACTGGATGTCACATTATCCCCATATTGAAAGAATTTTCATCCCGAAAATTGTGTTACATGGTGTGTTCCATAACTGGTCTACTGCATTGGCGTAAAGTAATCGAGTGAGTTTTGGGTGAGTTGTCACATCATCCCTATGTTAAAAGAAATGTCGTCCCGAAATTTAGTCCATACCTTCACCTCCTAGCATCATCTTTTCGAATAGTTGAGGATACTTAAGGTTCATCTGGTCCTCACGTTCCCACGTGAATTCCGGTACATGTCTCGAGTTCCAACAAACTTTGACTATGAGTATCTTGCTTTGCTTAAATGTTTTCACCTCACGATCCATCACCTCGACTGGTTCCTCAATAAAGCGTAGCTGTTCATCTATTTGCACCTCTTCAAGCGGTACCACCATTGTTTCATCCGGTAAGCACTTCTTCAAGTTTGAGACATAAAATACATCATGAATTCCACCCAGCGAGTCAGGTAGGGCTAATCGATAGGCCACCGGACCTATTCTTTCCAATATCTCAATTGGTCCAACATATCTCGGGTTTAGCTTTCCCCTTTTACCAAACCGAATCATGCCTTTCCATGGTGAGACTTTCAATAAGACTTTGTCACTAACCTGAAACTCTAGAGATTTCTGTCGCTTTCTGTTTGTCGTGTGCTGCAGACATATGGTTCCTTATTTGCACAATCTTATCAGTGGTCTCGTGCACCATTTCAGGACCCTTTAGCTGACTATCACCAATTTCATCCCAATAAACTGGTGATCTGCATTTCCGTCCATACAAAGCTTCAAATGGTGCTGCCTTTATGCTGGTGTGATAACTATTGTTGTAAGAAAATTCCACCAATGGTAGGTGAACTTCCCAATTATTTCCGAAGTCAATCACACAAGCACGTAGCATGTCCTCCAACGTCTGTATGGTACGTTCACTTGACCATCGGTTTGCGGATGATAAGCAGTACTCATGTCTAATCGCGTACCCAATGATTTATGCAATGACTGCTAGAAGAGTGATGTAAACGAGCATCACGGTCAGAAATAATTGAGAACAGTACACCATGTCTCGAAACTATTTCCTTCATCTAGAGTCGGGTTAACTTTTCCATTTTAGCTTTAATCGCCAAGAAATGAGCGGACTTCATTAATCGGTCTACAGTAACCCATATCGTGTCACAACCAGTATTAGTCCGAGGTAGTTTGATGATGAAATCCATGGAGATCTGTTCCCACTTCCATATGGGAATCTTAAGTTGTTGTATTAATCCAGATGGTTCTGATACTCCACTTTCACCTTCGAGCAGGTCAGACACTTGCTCACATAAGTAGCTACATCCGCCCTCATGTTGGGCCACCAGTAGTGCGCCTTCAGATCATGATACATCTTATTGGATCCAGGGTGTATAGAATATTTAGACTTGTGTGCCTCACTCATAACCAAGTCTCTCAGATTTCCATAGACAGGTACCCAAAGTCTATCCATGAAATAACGAATCCCATCAGCTTTCACCTCAAGCTGTTTATCCATCCTACGTAACGACTTGACCCAATATTTTCTGCTTTCAAAGCCTCTGTCTGTGCTTCCTTAATTTGTCAGGCAATTGAGTGCTGATCGTAAGCTGTAAAGCTCGTACTCGTCTAGGCTTAGAGGTTTCTTTCCGGCTTAGGGCATCGACACCCGTGCTTGCCTTCCCTGGATGATACTTGATAGCCCAATCATAATCATTAGTAGCTCCACCCAAGCGTCGTTTCTCATATTCAGTTCCTTTTGCTCAAAGATATGTTGAAGAATCTTGTGATCGGTGTAGATGGTGTTTGGTACCATACAAGTGATGTCTCCAGATCTTCAAAGCAAACACCACTGCCCCCAATTCCAAGTCATGAGTGGTATAGTTCTTCTCTTGAACCTTCAGTTGTCTCGAGGTGTAGGCTATCACCTTACCTCACTACATCAAGACACAACCCAGTCCCTGGATGGATGTATCACAGTACACCACGAAATCATCTGTCCTTTCAGTAATGCCAGTATCGGTGCACTGCAGAGTTTTCTGTTTCAGTAACTGAAAGGCTGATTCTTGACATTCTTTCCATTTAAACGTAGTACCTTTATATGTCAAGGCATGAGGGGTTGAGCAATTCTGGAAAATCCCTCAATAAAGCGTCGATAGTATCCTGCCAATCTAAAAATTGACGTATCTCACTAGGAGTCTTAGAACCGTGCAATTCTTGATTGCTTCCATCTTTTTAGGATCTACATGAATTCCCTTATCATTCTTAATGTGACCTAGAAACTGTACCTCTCGTATCCAGAGTCACATTTAGAGAATTTGGCATATAGTTGCTCCTTCTTCAGCAATTCTAAGATCGATCGTAGGTGCTCCTCGTGTTCCTCCTTAGTCTTAGAGTAGATCAATATGTCATCGATAACACGATAACAAACTGATCAAGGTAGGGTTTGCACACACGGTTCATCAGGTCCATGAATACCACTGGTGTATTGGTCAACCCAAACGACATGACCAAGAATTCGTAATGGCCATAGCGAGTCCTGAATGTCGTCTTCGATATGTCTTCCTCTCAGACTCGCAATTGATTATATCTAAATCTTAAATCAATCTTAGAGTAATAACTGGATCCCTGAGGCTGATCGAACAGATCATCAATACGTGGTAAGGGATACCGGTTCTTGACTATGACCTTGTTCAACTCCCTATAGTTGATGCACATTCAAAAAGTGCCATCCTTATTCTTAACAAAAGAACAGGGGCTCCCCCAAGGTGATGAGCTAGGTCGGATAAAGCTCTTATCTAACAGCTCTTGAAGTTGTGCTGACAACTCCTGTAATTCATTCGGTGCAAATCAATAAGGTGCTCTTGTAATCGGGGCTGCACCAGGAGTCAACTCAATCTAAAATTCCACTTGGCGATGAGGTGGTAATCCAGACAAGTCCTCTGGAAACACCTATGGAAAGTCACGTACCACTGGAATATCCTCCATCTTCCTTTCCTATTGCTGTTTGTCAGTCACCAAGGCCAGTATAGCTAGTCGGCCTTTACGTAGCATCTTCTGCGCCTTTATGATTGATAGGATGCCTATCATAACACCACTCCTTTCACCCTTGACCGAGAGAATTTCACCATCCTCAAGAGGAATACGTACGATCTTCTCGTGACACACTACCTCTGCATGCTT
This sequence comes from Flaveria linearis, assembly GCA_024085815.1. Classification (NCBI taxonomy): domain Eukaryota; kingdom Viridiplantae; phylum Streptophyta; class Magnoliopsida; order Asterales; family Asteraceae; genus Flaveria; species Flaveria linearis. Next base: position 30,376,082 of record CM044009.1, on the reverse strand, counting down.
CCTAGATAGCCAATCCATTCCCACAATCACATCAAAGCTTCCGAGTGTAATGGGCATAAGATCTATGTCGAAAACGGTTCCGACCAGTTCTATCTTACAATCCTTGTGAATATGCGTGATGTGAATTTGTTAACCATTGCTAACTCTATGACATAGGGGTTATCCAAGGTAGAAGGTATATCTTTCATAAGACTACTAAATTTAGTGGAAATAAAACTCCTATTGGCTCCAGTGTCAAATAGAACAGAAGCAAAACGACCATTAACTAGAAATTTGCCAGTAATAGTAGTAGGGTCGTTTAGAGTCTCACCCCAACCCATAACGAAGGATCTTCCCTTGGCTCCACCATTATTGCCACCATTTTTCTGCCATTCCCCGCGTTGTTGTTGTTGTTGTTTTTGTTTCCCATATCGTTGCCATCTTTCCTCAAGTTAGGGTAGTTTCTCTTGTAGTGCCCTTCCTTTCCATACTCAAAACAACCTTTTGGTGTTTCATGGGGTTGTGTGGCTTCCTCATCAGTTCACTACGACAGTCCTTCACCGCGTGTCCAGCTTTCCTACAACGTTGGCATCGAAAGTTATCACACCTTCCAGTGTGGTGGTAGTTGCATCGACTACACTTGGGATACCACCCACGTATCCCCTTGCCCTTGGTTAGTAGTGGTAGCCTGGTTAAAACCTCGGTTGTTTTCAAACTTCCTCGGTTGTTATTGTTGTTGCTGTTGTTGCTGGCTGTCGGATGTTGATTCCTTACTGCTGGAACCATCCCACTTGTGCTTGTGATCGGGTACACCCACAGCTTGTACACTAGCCACCGTGCCCCACTTTGGCAGTTTTCCTTGTTCCACCCCCTGGTCGGTCAACTTATGAGCCAACCGATTTGCTTGTTGAATAGTAGTGGGTTGGAAGCAGTGACCATAGTCTGGATTTCAGGAACCAGACCATGCAGATATAAGTCAATTCTTTTGTGCATCGGGGTCACCATCCCGGGGCACAAAGTAGCCAACTCATGAGACCTAGTGGTGTAGGCCTCTATCTCAGAACCCTGCATCTTCAGCTGCCACATTTCCATCTCCAGCTTTTACACCTCATCCCGAGGGCAATACTCCTCGGTCATCATTGTCTTGAACTCATCCATGGAAAATCGTTGGCCATAGCCTGACCCAACATTTGCACTTCGGCATTCCACCATGAAAGTGCCGCGCCATCGAGAGTCCCGGTCGTCTACTTAACTTGATCAACTGGTGAGCAGTTGCACTCGGCAAAGACTGATTCAGTCTTCTCGAACCACCTAACCAGGCTGACCGCGCCTTCAGCTTCACTATAGGTGTGGGGCTTGCAATCCATGAAAGTTTTGTAAGTAAAGGGTGGGGTCATGTTTCAACAAACCAGAATTGTTTAGTTTGACGGTTTAAGCAAGTAATTTGAGTGGTTTTCAAATCGCTCGTATCATTTACCTGTTAGCGGTGCATCAGGCACTTGAGCAGCGTGCACAGCAGCCACTACCGTCTACACATGCTCATTAATTAAAGCAGCTAATTCTGCAGGGGTCATATTAACCGCTGCGGTACCACGCCCACCCCAGCGCCGTACCACGCCCAACCCAGTGCCACATCCAGCGCCACATCCACGACCACGTCCTCTACCACCGGCTTTCATTTTTCACTTTACATTCAGAAACACAAAAATGAGCAACATGTAGCATATTCATCTCACTAAAGCATAGTAAATAGTAAGAAGATAAAGTAGTTCATCAACCACAACACTTATAACCAAAATGATAACCAAAGATTAATAAATTATAACAGTTCACAAAATATTCCATCAATGTCAAAATTTTCAGTTTTTCTAGTCGGGTGGGAAACAACCCTTCCCACATAGGTTTTCAAATGGAAAACACTATGCAGTCAAAGTCAAATGAAAAGGAAGAATCAATCTAGAATATCAGATCCATCACTGTCTTCTTCTATCACATCGGGCTCTTCTTCTTCTACTGGTGCTTCTTCAGGTTCTTCCTCGGGGTCTTCTTCTTCTTCAGGTTCTGATTCTGGTTGTGGTTCCACAGCCACGTACATCACCGTGAACTGTGCCTCCAAAGCAGGAAGTGTCTCCCCATGGTCTTGTAGGGTATTGGCCGGAACCTCTGATTGTTATATCGTCCAAGCTATTCTGTCAGTTAAGTGGAATTGCTGTTGATAGCACTGATATGGTAGACCTTTAACTTTAGCTAGTTCCCTTCTGATGTCTCGCATCTATCAATACAGTTCCCAGACTTGTCCTGTAAGCCACCAATATTGTCTGCTTTGCCCACGAGTAGCTCACGAATTTGCTTTTGGTTGCCCAGGTGAAAACTTCTCAGGGAGGTCACCCATCCCTGGATTGCTGCCAACTGAGCACCCTTAACTGTGGAGATCTCTCATCCATAGCCAATATGTCCAAACACATTGATGATATTAGAGGCAGAACATTCCTTATTGTCACACCCAAACCATGACGGCGGATACGTCGAGATGTGAGGGTTAAGATTGTTCACAGCCACATAACGCTATATTTAAATATAATTAAAAAGTAAGTAGCTCATCCCTAGCTTTTTCTTTCTTGGTATGTGGTCTCCTGCCATTTTTTATTTTTTATAGCGCTGTAGTTGCATAAGCAGTCAAGTTCAGGGGACGGAGTTCAAGGCGAGTAGAAGGTCCCGTTGAGTTCTTAATAATTAGAATATTTTTTTATAAGTTCTTAGAATATTTTTTTATAAGTTCATTGAAGAAGTTCTATTTACTCAACAAATTTTCCCCTCCTCTTTTGTTTGTTCACCACTTTGATATTTATAGTATACGTAATTATTAATTTTATAAGTTTTAAAAGAAAGTACAAACATAAGTCTCAAACATGAAATAATCTCCAAAATAAGCAAACATAACATAGTCATTTTATTCTTTTATCTAGGTCCAAATCTTAGTTTATTGCAAGCTTCACTTGATCACTTTAAACTTGGGCATTTCCTGAAACATGATAAAAATAAAATGCAACTAAAAATAGTTGGTGAGTTTCCAAGGTTTTCATACATAATATGATAAGATTACAAGTAGCAATTCATATCATAGGTTATAAGTTAGCAAGGTTATAGAACACATATCGTTACAACCAAACCTCGACTTGATTACAAGTATATATGATTGGCTAAGTGTATTTGGTTCCCATGATGAACAAGCATACGTCATCAGGAGCCGGCAATACCTCGGCTTTAGCACCAAATAGGCTTGTCAGGCCCAAAGATCTAAGACGTCGCAAGGCTAGCAATAGTTAATGATTGTAAACAAACTATGTATCTCATATAATCACTTACAATACCACTAACCATGACAAAATATAAAATGAATTGCAAGTGCTTTACAAGTCTCAAACGTTTATAAGTGTATGATGTATAAGTATCATGCTTCACCCCAAAGTAGTGTGAAAATCATAAAAAAGAGGCAAGGAAACTCACATGACGTATAAGTATATAAGATGATTATAAGAATTAACGATGCTCCACGGATTCTTTTACGAAGCACCTAAACTATATATTACAAGATTTAAGGTTAATAATAGATAACGTTTTAACGTGAACTAGGGTTTCAATAAGAATTTGGGGTTTTTATAAATAAGATCGAAATCAATATATTTAATACAATGAAAGAAACTTAATTAATCCTTTTATAATAATTTGTGAAATTATAAGAAATTAAATCGTTATAATGATTAAATTATAAAATGTAAATAAAATTTTATAATTAACATAATTAATCTATAATTAAAGATAACATAATGACTAATAATAATTCAGTGATTTTCAACTATTTAAATTTATTTTTATAAAAAAAACTAATATTACCAACATTTGTTAATAATATTTTATATAAAAATTGTTAAGGTGTTTAAAGAAATAATTTACAGAAATAATTAGATAACTTTTAAAATAAACAATGTTTATAAAACTGTTTTTAAAATTTTTAGAAATTTTTATATAATTTTTTTTAAGCCCAAAGAGGCCCAAAAATAGCTAAGGGTGCCCCGGTTCGAACCGGGACCTCAAGGTTGCCAGGGCATGTGACCAACCAGTGAACCAGGACTCTCGGTCGCGATAGAACACATGTTTTAATTCTTGAATACCAATTAACAAAAACCGCCAAATCACATATGACCCTAGAATTGTTTAATTCCAAATCGATCCCCATTCGATTATGATCAAGAAATTAAACTTGGGGCCTTTAATCCCCAAGTAAACCGAGTATGTGAGTGTGATTAACTATCGTATAATGCTTGAATTGAAGATGATCCTAATCGAAGAACAGTCGCGACCGTGGGTACCCAATGGATGAGTAATCCTCAATGATAATCCAATTAAACTTGCAGATAGCTTCGAATGATGGTCAGGACTAAAAGGCCTATACCAATTTTGATTCTTGAACACAAGGGGATGGTGTTCGACTCGTGTACAGGTCGTGATGAGATGGTGCTTGAATTCGTTGTTTGTGTTTGATTCAGGTGCAATTAGAATTGATAATAGCTTTAGACTGGTTAAACGTTCGATTATGGGTCATTTAATTTGATTATTATTAAGTTTTAATTGTAGAACGACTATAAGATTAAAGGCGTCGGTTGTTTGATCAAATGAGATTTGTAACCGGCGTTTAAACGTAATCAAGGTGCCCATTAAAGTTCGAAACGTGGATACGAAAGGATTTGGAACGATTTGGGTAACAAATGCGGGTGTTTTCGTGGATTTTGGGGCTTGCTGGAGCTCCTGCCGGAGTTTCGCCGGAAAATCGTGAAGGAAAAGGGTGGGGGTTTGGGTTTTTAATAATTTACAGAAATGGTCCGTGCGGTTTCCATTGTTAACATTTTATGTACAAATTTTACTATTAAAGTTTCTAAATTGGCATTAAAACCCCCTAAACTTTAATTACTTAAAGTTTCAAAACATTGTTAAGTTTAGTAACTATACAATTTATTTTTTATTATTATTAACAATATTATTTTTATTATCATTATTACTATTGTTAATATTATTAGTATTATTAGTATTATTATCGTCATTGTTATTATTATTATTATTATTATTCTATTGTTATTACTATTATTATTATCATTGATATATTCTATTTAATATTATATTATTAATCTTCAAATTAAAGAATTAAAGACATATTAAGAAATAAACATAAGTAATCCATAAATTTCATAAAAGGCATAACTAGCCTTATAATAATTTAAAAAGTTAACTTTTTAACTTAACGAAAATACGGGATGTTACAGTCTCCCCAACTTAAAAGAATTTCATCCAGAAATTAAGAAAAATGAAACTATACAAGTAAGAATGGTATTTCTTCTTCATGTGCTCCTCATGTTCCCAAGTAATTCAGTGCCACGCTTATTCTCCCAGCGTACCTTGACGATTGGGGTAATGGTGGTTCTAGTCTACTTCATGATGCGATCCATGATTTCAACGAGTTTCTCAACAAAGTGTAATGACTCGTCGATCTGGATGTCATCCAACGGAACATGCAGGCTTTCGTCAGCCAATTACTTCCTTAAATTTGAGACATGGAAAACAGGATGAACTCCACTAAGGTCGGAAGGTAACTCCAGTTTATAAGCCACTTTCCCGATCCTTTTCAGAATCTAGAAAGGTCCTACAAATCTAGGAGCTAGTTTACCCTTCTTTCCAAAGCGAACAACGCCCTTCCATGGTGAGACCTTAAGAAGAACCATCTCCCCAACTTGGATTTCCAATGGCTTACGTTACTTATCAGCATAGCTCTTTTGTCGACTTCTTGCCACTTTAAGGTTCTTGCGGATTATAGAGACTTTATTGGTCGTTTCTTGTATTAGTTCAGGACCAGTGATGAAGTTTTCACCAATGTCGGTCCAGCAGATCGGTGAATGACATTTACGACCATAAAGTGCTTCGAATGGTGCCATCTTGATACGCGAGTGGTAACTATTGTTATACGAAAATTCCGCTAGCGGTAGATGCGTATCCCAATCACCACCAAAGTCAAGGACACACAGGCGTAGCAAATCCTCCAAGGTTTGGATTGTTCGCTTAGTTTGACCATTAGTTTGAGGATGGTAAGCCGTGCTTAGGTCCAATTGAGTACCCAAGAGTTCTTGCATAGACGACCAAAAGTGTGAAGTGAAACGAGCGTCTCGATCGGATATGATGTGTAGAGGTACCCCATGACGACTTACAATCTCATTAACATATATACGAGCCAACCTTGATGTCTTGTAAGTGTCACGTATGGGTATAAAATGTGCCGATTTGGTCAATCGGTCAACGATCACCCATATGCTATCATGTCCTCGAGAGGTTAGGGTAGCTTAGTTATGAAGTCCATAGATATGTGTTCCCACTTCCATATAGGATCTCGGGTTTCTCAAGTAATCCACTTGGGCATTGATGTTCGGCTTTAACCTTCGTACACGTGAGGCACTTGGCTACATAAGTCGCTATATCTTTCTTCATTCCAGGCCATCAATATTGACCACGCAGGTCCATGTACATCTTATCGGAGCCATGAATAGAATAGCGAGTTTGATGAGCTTCGTTCATGATAAAGTACGAAGATTATCACGATTTGGAACCCAAATTTGTTTGCACAGTACATCAACCCATTGGTTTCGTTTCCAATTGGTTAGAAGATTATGCTCCAGTTCATCCTTCATCCTCCTTCTTGTTGAACCGCTTGTGTGCCTCAAGGATACTAGACTCGATGTCACTATCTATTCTCAAGTTTTGTAGCAGTACGGTTGTCTCGTTGACATCCAGTCGTATCTCGGTATCGAATTCTCTCAAAGTATCAAACCATTGTCGTCGATCGCGAATTTCTTAAAACGAGGTCATCTTGTTATGGACTTTACGACTTAGTGCATCAGCTACGACATTTGCCTTCCCAGGGTGGTTATGAATGTCACAATCATAATCACTAATCAACTCAACCCAACGACGTTGTCTCATATTGGATCTTTTTGATTAAAAACGTGTTGAAGGATTTTGTGATCGGTGTAGACTATACATTGCGTACCATAAAGGTAATGCCTCCAAATCTTTAAGGCAAAAACCACAGCACCAAGTTCAAGATCGTGTGTCGTGTATTTACCTCATGGACCTTCAATTGTCTTGATGCATACGCTATGACCTTTCCTCGTTGCATAAGAACACAACCAAGGCCTTGTTTTAGACATATCACAATATACAGTGAAATCATCGTTTCCATCGGGTAGAGTCAAGATAGGAGCATTGCACAACTTGTGTTTTAACGCTCCAAAAGCTTCTTCTTGCTCGGGCCCCCCCCTCGAATGGTTTATTCTTTTGTGTCAAGGAAGTGAGTGGCTTCATGATCCTTGAAAAGTTGGCGATGAATCGCCGGTAATAACCAGCAAGACCAAGGAAAGAACGAATTTCGATCGGAGTCGTGGGAACACACCAATTCTTCACACTTCCACCTTTGCAGGGTCAACGTGAATTCCTTGGCTATTCACCACGTGTCCCAGAAATTGAACTTCCTCAAGCCAAAATTCACATTTTGAGAACTTCGCATATAGTTGTTCTTTCATCAAAAGTTCAAGAACTTGTCGCAAGTGAAGTTCATGATCGGTATTGGACTTGGAATAGATGAGTATGTCGTCAATGAAGACAATCACGAACTTGTCCAGATAAGGCTTGCATACTCAATTCATGTGATCCATGAAAACAGCAGGAGCATTTGTTAAACCAAAAGGCATAACCATGAACTCATAATGCCCATATTGAGTACGGAATGCAGTCTTCGGGATATCATCGTCATGGACTCGCAATTGATGATAACCAGAACATAAATCGATCTTAGAGAATATAGCAGCTCCTTGAAGTTGGTCAAACAAGTCATCGATACGAGGAAGAGGATAGCGGTTCTTGATGGTAAGCTTGTTAAGCTCACGATAGTCGATGCACGTACGAAACGATCCATCTTTCTTCTTCACGAAAAGAACAGGTGCACCCCAAGGTGAAGAACTAGGACGAATGAAGCCCTTCTCGGATAGCTCTTGAAGTTGACTAGAGAGTTCTTGCATTTTCGATGGTGCAAGCCAATATGGCGACTTAGCCACGGGGTTTTTTCCCGGTATCAGGTCAATTTTAAACTCGACTTCACGCACGGGAGGCAAACCACTAAGGTCATCGGGAAATACTTCAGGAAAGTCTCGTACAATAGGGACATCCTTAAGTTCTTTCCTTTTGACTTTCTTGTTGACCACGTAAGCCAAGAAGGCCATATACTTCTTGCTTAAGCACTTTCAGGCTTGAGTGCAAGACATGAGTTTAAGTCCTTTGGAAGATTTTTCACTGAACACTTTTAAAGTATCTCCAGAGGGTAACGGTATACGAATGCACTTCTCAAAACAAATGATCCTGGCATGGTGTTTGGCTAACATCCATACCAATGATGACGTCAAAGCTACCAAGTTTAGGTATAAGATCGATAAGAAATCATACGCGTCAAGACTTAAGATGCAATCACGGATAACGACATCAACAGTGATCGGTTCTCCATCGACAACTTCAACGGTGAGAGGTCTTTCTAGTTTTCGTATGTGGCTTAGCATGTATGGGTTCAAACTCTAACGAAACAAAACTCTTATCGGCTCCAGAGTCAAATAGGATATATGCATAAGTTTTATAAATAAGGAACATACCTGTTCAATTTTTAAAGGTATTTACGATACTGGTATCGAATGAAAAGTATTAGGTCACAAAAGTTTAAGGTAAGTTAACATACCATTCACCACATCGTTGTTTGCTTGTGCTTGATTTGCATTAATGTTGAAAGCACGTCCTCGGGCTTGTGGAACATTACCCACCAGACGAGGGCATTATGGGCGGAAATGACCCGGTTCCCCACAGTTGTAGCAAACACGGTTTGTGACCATTGCGGCGTTGTTTGGTGCACGGTAACAAGTCGCCACCCAGTGATCATATTTACCGCATAAGTTACAGATACGACATGGTTGATTCCCCAAATGATGATACCTACAAGTGTTGCACATAGGTTGAGGACCAGCATAGGCCCTAGCCCCAGGCACTTGTGCCACAGGTGCAGCCGCAGGTACAAGTTGTCTTTGGGGTTGTTTGGGTGCAGCCACGGCATAGTTGCGCGCCGGTGTGAACTTGCGCTTCTTGATGGCTCAGCTTTAGTCTCCTTAACGACCTCGGTAGCCGTCTTTTCCACCTTCTTTGCACCCTTCACAGACATGGTGCCCGCTCGTATATGATTCTCGCTGAGTTGAGCGATGATAGTAATGGCTTCTTTTAAGGTTGTGGGTCGGCTACCTACTACAGTATCTTGAATTTGGGGTGGTACACCCTTAATGAACTTCTCGATGTTGCGGGGGATAGTGTCGACCATATGAGGCAGTAGTACTCAACTCATCATGCCTAGTTGAGTAGGCCAAATGATCACCACCATCTTGCTTCAGGTTCCAGAATTCCTCCTCCAACATTTGCAATTCACTTCTCGGGTAGAACTTCACGATGGCGATGTTTTTGAACTCATCCCAAGAGAGTTCCAAAATAGCATCAGCTCCTCGATTTCTCTTATCGCTATTCCACCAGGTAAGTGCCCTTTGTTGGAGCATACTAGTGGCATAACGAACTTTGAGTGCCTCGGGACACTCATAATTAACAAAAGTGTTCTCCATGCTCTCTAACCACTCAAGAAGACCAGTGGCTCCTTCCTTGCCACTATAACTAGTGGGCTTGCAAGAGCTAAAATGCTTGAAAGTGCAAGTTTGGTTGTTGCGCCCTTGGTTAGCACTATTCTCTCCTTGACCATTCCCATTGTTGCTAGGGTTGGTCATCAAAGTGCTATTGAGTTCAGCAACCATGGTCGGGATGACGGCAGCCATTTGCCGGGCAATCATGGCAGCTAGCTTACGATCGGAACTTCCACGCTTTCCATGATGACGAGACATGCTGGAATATACAAAATGAGTTAGACACGGGAGAGGAAGAATAACAAGGTTTATAATTTAAACAAGGATAAGTCAAGAGTTATAAGGCATATGGAATGGTTCCATTTGGTAACGCATTACCATTGGAAACGTTGACACGTCAAGGTAAATTGACCCATACACCTTAGAAACTTGTGTATGTTGACCATAGTTTATCACTCATCCTAGAAACCCCAGGTACGCATAACTAGTCCCGTAGGATTTATGCGAAATGCTTGCCTTAGCCCGAAGGCCTTTTACCAGGAAATCCAGGATACAGGGGTCTATGAGTCACACAAATTTCTTAGGTTCATGAAATCAAAACCTGATGAGATTTTCATAGATTAGACATAAGTCTAAGCTTCAAGTCATAAGCATAAGTATACGATTCCACGTGTCGACGAGAATAAGATTAAGAAGTTTCATTTGTCGGGGAGAGTCAAAGAGTCAAGGATAAGTTTAGGGAGACAAGTAACAAAGTTTTAACAATTACAAGGCAAACCTATGTTAAGGCATCAAGTTGCACATAAGTATGGCATAACATTATGTAGCTTGCAAAACAAATATTTTTTACAAGAATAATAATATTATTCTATAAGGTTCATGCATAAACTATAGTCTAGGTCACCATTTCTAATAACCTAAATCCCTATAGTTATGGGCTCTGATACCAATCTGTCACACCCCAACCTTGATGGCGGAAACGTCGAGATGTGAGGGTTAAGATTGTTCACAGCCACATAACGCTATATTAAATGTAAATATTAAAATTATAAGTTTCAAAAGAAAGTACAAACATAAGTCTCAAACATGAAATAATCTCCAAAATAAGCAAAACATAACATAGTCATTTTATTCTATTATCTAGGTCCAAATCCTAGTTTATTGCAAGCTTCACTTGATCACTTTAAACTTGGGCATTTCCTGAAACATGATAAAATAAAAAGTTCAACTAAAAATAGTTGGTGAGTTTCCAAGGTTTTCATACATAATATGATAAGATTACAAGTAGCAATTCATGTCATAGGTTATAAGTTAGCAAGGTTATAGAACACATATCGTTACAACCAAACCTCGACTTGATAACAAGTATATATGATTGGCTAAGTGTATTTGGTTCCCATGATGAACAAGCATACGTCATCAGGAGCAGGCAATACCTCGGCTTTAGCACCAAATAGGCTTGTCAGGCCCAAAGATCTAAGACGTCGGCAGGCTAGCAATAGTTAATGATTGTAAACAAACTATGTATATCATATTATCACTTACACACACAAATAACCATGAAAAATATAAAGATGAATTGCAAGTGCTTTACAAGTCTCAAACGTTTATAAGTGTATGATGTATAAGTATCATGCTTCACCCCAAGTAGTGTGAAAATCATAAAAAAGGGGCAAGGAAACTCACATGACGTATAAGTATATAAGATGATTATAAGAATTAACGATGCTCCAACGGATTCTTTTACAAAACCCTAAACGTATATATTACAATTTTAAGGTTAATAATAGGATTACGTTTTAACGTGAACTAGGGTTTCAATAAGAATTTGGGGTTTTTATAAATAATCGAAATCATATATATTTAAATACAATAAAAGAAAACTTAATTAATCCTTTTATAAAATTTGTGAAATTATAAGAAATTAAATCCTTATAATGATTAATTATAAAATGTAAATAAATTTTATATTTAACATAATTAATCTATAATTAAAGATAACGTAATGACTAATATAATTCAGTGATTTCAACTATTTAAAGTTTATTTTTATAAAAATAAACTAATTACAACATTTGTTAATAATTTTTATATAAAAATTGTTAAGGTGTTTAAAGAAATAATTTACAAAAAATAATTAGATAACTTTTAAAATAAACAATGTTTATAAAACTGATTTTTATAATTTTTAGAAATTTTATATAATTTTTTAAAGCCCAAAAAGGCCCAAAAAATAGTTGAGGATGCCCGGGTTCGAACCCGGGACCTCAAGGTTGCCAGGGCATGTGACCAACCAGTGAACCAGGACTCTCGGCCGCGATAGAACATAGTTTTAATTCTTAAATACCAAGTTAACAAAAACCCCCCAATCACATATGAACCCTAGAATCGTTTAATTCCAAATCGATCCCCAATTCGATTATGATCAGAAATTAAACTTGGGGCTTTTAATTCCCAAGTAAAACTGAGTATATGAGTGTGATTAACTACCCATATAATGCTTGAATTGAAGAGGATCCTAATTGAAGAACAAGTCGCGACCGTTGGTACCAAATGGTTGGGCAATCCTTAATGATAATCCAATTAAACTTGCAGATAGCTTCGAATGATGGTCAAGACTAAAAGGCCTCTACCAATTTTGATTCTTGAACTTCAGGGGATGGTGTTCGACTCGTGTGCAGGTCGCGATGAAGATGGTGCTTGAATTCGTTGTTTGTGTTTGATTCAGGTGCAATTGGAATTGATAATAGCTTTAGACTGGTTAAACGTTTGATTATGGGTCATTTAATTTGATTATTATTAAGTTTTAATGGTCGAACGGCTATAAGATTAAAAGGCGTCGGTTGTTTGATCAAATGAGATTTGTAACCGGCGTTTAAACGTAATTAAGGTGCCCATTAAAGTTCGATACGTAGATACGAAAGGATTTGGAACAATTTGGGTAACAAATGCGGGTGTTTTTTTGTGATGTTGGGGCTTGCCGGAGCTCCTGCCGGAGTTTCACCGGAAAATCGTGAAGAAAAAGGGGTGGCGGTTTGGGTTTTTAATAATTTACACAAATGGTCCCTGAGGTTTCCATTGTTAACATTTATGTACAAATTTTAATATTAAAGTTTCTAAATTGGCATTAAAACCCCCAAAACTTTAATTACTTAAAGTTTTAAAACATTGTTAAGTTTAGTAACTATACAATTTATTTTTTACTATTATTAACAATTTTATTTTTATTATCATTATTACTATGTTATTATTATTATTATTATTTATTATTATTATTATTATTATTATTATTATTATTATCATCATTATCGTCTTATTATTATTATTATTATTATTATCATTATTATTATTATTATTATTATTATTATTATTATTCTATTGTTATTACTATTATTCTTATCATTAATATATTCTATTTAATATTTATCATTATTGATCTTCAAATTAAAGAATTAAAGACATATTAAAAAGTAAAAATAAGTAATCCATAAATTTCATAAAAGGATAACTAGCCTTATAATAATTTAACAAAGTTAACTTTTTAACTTAACAAAATACGGGATGTTACACTTATGAACCCGGAATCTCTCCTGTCCACGGCGATGTGAGATAAATGTACGATGTCAAATCATCCCCCCTTTTGGACTCATCATCCTCGATGAGCCCGAGAAGTCACCATCTTTGGTGTGATATGTCCCACATCCCGAATGGCACAGGAGTGGCTCTGATACCAATCTGTCACACCTCAAAATTCACGTGCGGTGGTTTTACCGCGAGCACGTGACAAACCAGGATCCAGTCATTAGTTACTTAGAACAACACTATATGCACTTTTAAAATAAGACCAATCAGAGTAAAAACTTTAAAACATTGCGGAAGCGTTTTGAAAACAATACAAGTACTAAAATGTAAACTGCGCAAAACACGCGCCCAAATGAAGTACATAAGTAAACGTTGAACACAACTAAAGCCAATGTTTAAAACAGACATGCTGGACACGTGCGTGCTCCTATGGGCAGCTGCTAGATACGACTTGAGAAAAGCATACTAAAATGTCAACAAGACGGTTGGTGAGTTCAAGAGTTTGTTATCAACATAAACAATAGCGTTCGTACAAATTAAACAAGTGCATTGAAATAGATATCAAGTCTAATTTCACTAGTATAAACAATAGTGATTTCGTGATCGAAGCTGACTATGTTTGTTTGTTGCCTCCCGCCACGACATACCAGGTCGTGACGCTGTTAGTAGTTTAGGAATATGTTGCACCCGTTGACTTCCGGTCACATGGGTGGGGCTTGTCAGACCAATAGTACTACCCAAGATTTCCCGCTAAATTCCTTAATTAACGATCCGAAAGTGTGAGGGATTTCTATTGTATAAGACTATGTTTTTACTATAGATATGTCATGAAAATAAAGCGTTTATATACTGTATGTTTTCTCCCCAAAAAAAGAGTTAAATAAAAATAGGGCATAGAACTCACCTAATGCGCGTAAGAAATTACTTAAGGCTTAACTTGAAAGAAAAAGTGGATACACAACCCTCAGAGGTCACCTAGAACATACGAGTACATAAGTACGTGTACACAGAAATCATAATGAAACCCTAAGCGCTCTACAAACCAAAGAACTCAAGATTTTAGAAAGACAAAACACACATGACCCAGTTGACCCGTTGGTGACATTATTGTTGAAATTCCATTAATCAAATATATCAATAAATCACACATGATTATCATACAAGTTGATTACATATGCCACTTCATTAACCACATGTACTAACTAGATCATCATACAATTAGATTTCCATACAAGTCATGCGAATCTCAAATAATCATCTAAAATGTTCAATCATGATCAACCACAAACCAACAATAGTCCCAATCTACCCATATGACCCATTACCATGAATTCCCACAAATAGACCAAAATTCCAACTAACCCAATAAACATTCATACAACCCAACAACACATTCAACCACATTAGAATCATCCATGAACATACTAGTATGATCCTAATGTCCCAAACATGCTTAAATCATCATCTTCAAGACTTTGTGCAATTAAAGTTTCCCTTTTGGGAAAGCACATCCCAAAATCTATCAAACACCCAATAAATTTATGACTTATTAACAAATATCAATTCAAGCTCATATTAACATCTAGACAGGATCAATAACATCCAATCATCATAATTCATCAATCTTCATGACCAAAAGTTTCTAATTTTGGTAACCTATGAACTACAACATTCATTCTTAGGTTTCTAGCATTCACATCATCAATCTAACATCCATATATCATCACAAACCCATTAACAACATCAATTCATCATCAAATCACCATATTCATGCAAATAAATTTACTATGATTAGTAACCTATGAACAACACATCAAAATCATAGCTTTCTTGCGTAATCACGTAAACTATCATCAATCTAACCTAACTAACATTACAACATCATCAAACAATAAGAATCAACATCCAATTCATCAATTTCAAACTAGGGTTTCGGCCAAAGTGAAAAACCATGAAAAAAATGTAAAAATCTAACCTTTAATCACGTATTGGCTTGGAATTGATGATACTAATGTATTTCGACACTTAAATGAATCAAACTTGATGCTTGGTTGATGTTCTTGGCCGAAAATCGCAAAGGGAGAGGGCGAGGAGGGTCGCGGCCGATTATGGGGGAAATTAGGGTTTGGGATTTTGATTTTTTTTTTGTTTAATTAATTTATGATAATTACCCTTTAAACCCTTGCATTTTGTATTTTATAAAAACTAGGCTTTAAACTCTTTTTAAAGATGTTTTAACTAAAATAATAAACATATAAATTAATAAAAACAATCATATGTGTTGATACATCTTGATGTACCTAGTTTATGATCTCAAATGTAAAAGTCTTTCATGTCTTACACTTATGTAATCCAACATAATGTAACGATTGAATGATATATTTAAATGCATTATGATGTTTATGTGTGATTGATTATGTCATGTTATCATTATATTGAATGTGATTCACATATATTAACTTAATATATAGGTTTGAGTTATTTTACATAAGTCTAAGTCAATAAGAACTTAGAAATATGTTCAACTTAGTCATGTGGTTATTCATGCTAATGGACCATACTTATGGCCCGTACGCATGAATGAACCATACTTATGGACCAGTCGCATGACTGAACCGGTGGCTGGATTATCGTATGATTGAAACATAAGATTGATTCAGTCGCACGATGAACCTTCAGTCGTGCGTAAGAGTCAACCGCATGATTCAGTCGCACGACTGAACCATGCTAATGGTTCAGTCATACGAATGAACATGATAACCTATAAATACCACATAATTCGTGAAAAAACAAACACTTCACAACAGTTCGAATACTTTTGTACCCTAGCCGTCCAGAGCGTCCCAAGTCAAAATTCAAGTTCATAGTTCGTTCCTGATCGATTCCAATCTTTCTTAATGTTTGTTACATCGTTAGATCGATCGGGTTATTCGTTCTCACTGATAGGATCGCCAATCAAATAGAATTCTAGCTATTTGATCTGGTTTCACGCAGAATCCGTTAGTACTCTGTACGTACACGGTCCAAACAAGTGGTCAGAGCTTAGGCTCGTGATTTTGCGTGAGTTCAATTGGTTTTGGTGTCAAAACTAACATTTTCATTCAAAAGATACACTTTTTCTCTTCAAAACGTGTTTTTGACGAGTCTCTGTTTTAAAAGTTTCGACCTTTTTCCATACGGACAGATTAGGGTTCGTAAAAATTCGTAATTTTGAGTCAAGTGTTCAAAAATTCAATTTTTTCCCGCAGCAGCAACTTGAGTCACACGATTAGCTCAATCACACGACTGAACTCTATTCGTATAGTTCAATCGCATGACTGGACTCAGTCGCATAGTTCATTCGCATGGTTGAAGTATTCCATATGGTTGACCTCATTCTCCTGTTCACCGCACGATTGAATCCAATCGCATGACTGAAGTCATTCGCGTCCTTCAATTGCATGTTGACCTAGTCGTCTTGTCTAATCGCATAAGTCAATCTGTTCTGTTCTTAGTTCATCAATTTCAAAGCAATGAAAGATCTGTTCTCTGCATTCATTGCTAGAAAGGACTCATGTATCTAGAATCTTCTACTTCTGGAAAGTGAGATCGGGAACCACAACAAATCCGCCAAAGCTGTTAACGTTGGATGAATACCCACATGGAAACAGCGGTTTGAAATCTACCTGAATGGAGTTGACCCCAATCTGTGGACGTCTATTGAGACTGGTTATGTGGTACCAGTCAGTGCTAATGGGGTAAAGCTGACTTTAGGAGGAATGAGTGAATCCCAGAAGACTATGCATAATGTTGAAAAGAAAGCATATGCCTTGTTGACTCAGTCTATACCTAAGGACATATTTCATCAGTTTTCTGAGAACTAGCAGTCAAAGAAATGATGGGAGGCCTTGGAAAAGAGATATGAAGGTAATACAACTCTGAAAGCACTGAAGGCAAAAGCTCTTAAAGAGGAATTTGACAATTTCTCCCTAATTGGAAAAGAGAGCTTAGATGATATTATTGACAGATTCTATCATCTGATGAAGTGAGTTACACACTCATGGTGTGACCACCTCCATGGAAGATAAAGTCTCTAGCTTTGCTGATGGCCTTCTAGACAAATGGGATCCATTTGTGTCTAATTTGAGACAAAAAGACATTCTTGCCACATTAGACATAAATAATTTCATTCTGAAATTAAGGGAGGAAGAGCTGCGTCAAAAATACAAGTCAAAAAAGGATCCTATGCTCAGAATCCTGCACTATACAACTCAGTTCCAACCCCTGCTACATCAGGCGCACCGCTTCAAACATCGTTTGTGTCTAACCTTCTGCTCCTTCCCAAAGCTGTTCATCAGGAACCGAAACGTCAGGGTCATCTGGTACCCAATACATTGTTCCTAAGGCTAATGTTACCAAGTTAAAGACCGAGAATCTCGTAAAGTCACCGTGGAAGTTGCTAAAGAACATATGGATCTTCAGCTGCTGTTGTTCAATCTTATGATGGATTAGTTGTGGGTAAGATTGGGAACTTCATCTTGCTGACAAGGACTACGAGCAAGTTGATGAAACTGAGCTGGAATGCATGGATATTATGTGGCCTTGGCTATGCTATTAGAAGAGCCAAGAAGTTTGTCAAGAAGACGGGGCAAAACCTGGTTGCAACTAAAGACACGACATTTGGGTTTGATAAAACAAGGTCACGTGCTTCAACTGTAGAGAGAAGGACACTTCAAACATGAGTGTGTAAAGCCAAAGAAAACTAGGAATGGAAATCCTTTTCCCACGTTCAACCATCAAGACAAGGAGAAGGTTAGAGCATCTTCAAGTAAAGATTCTAAGGCTTTGGTTGCACAAGGTGATGAAGGACAAGACTGGTCCTTCTGATTCGTATCCAAGGGTGAATTCAATGTTGCGTTAGTGATACCTTGGATGATGGATCTGCAAGTGAGGGAGACATCATAGCTAAGCATGCACGTTCAGATGTTGAAGAAGCTATGGATGTCGTTGATCAATTGGTTGAAGAAGAGTTAAGTGCTGCAAACTCAGATCTCAAGTCACTGAAGAGTCTGACACTGCACTGATGGTGATTCGTCTGGTTCTACACATGTATATTCTAAAGAGAATTATTTGATAAACATGCTTGTTCTGAATGTGAAAATTTAGAAAAGCATTGATAAAATTTGCTAGGTTATTAGAACACAATGATAATCTAGTAAATGATTTACAACTCTGCACTGAAGCAAATCTGTGTTAAAACAAAATGAGTGCAGCTTCAAAGAAAGATAGAACTGTTAGGGAAACAACTAAGGGAAACCGAGGTTGTTGCTTTAAATCAATCTAATGATATTAAGTTCTATTTAAATTCTTTAGAAGAAACTAAAAAGGAGAAAGCAGTTTTGCAAGTAGAAGTTGAATCTTTAAAACAAAAACGCACAGTTTGGCAAGTTCTTCACAATAGTTTAAAACTTAATGAAAGAACGAAATGGGGTGAAGGTTGGGTTATAAAGTAGTACCAGCACCACATGCTATCCTTTTGAAAACTAAATGTAGACCTATCAATAATAACCCGGTAAAGGACATGTGGTGTCTAATCCTCTGGTCAGTGATCCAGATTCGACGGTAAACCGTGAAGTCTGTCACTGAACAGAAGAATACTACTTTGGATCTAAAGATAAGATGCCTGTTGAGTACTTGACTGATAAAATTGAAAAGGTTAACTTAGGGTCAGGTTCAAAACATCTATTTCAGAACCTGAATAATCTAAGTCAACAAACCCTAAACCAGTAAGTCATAAAATCAAATAAATTGAAAGCAAAAGATGTTCCAAATGTCAAAACAATTAATTTAGTTAAAGAAGGAGAAACATCTAAAAGGAAAAGAAACTACCCAGCCCCACCAAACTCAACTCCACATCAACGCTTTCCTTATACTGTCGAAGGGAGATCCTGCTACAGTTGTGGAAACGAGGTCACATCTCTCCAAATTGTCCTTACTATCAACACCTAAAAAGAAAATTGAACTTTTTGATGATGAAAAACCAAGATTTTCTAAATCAGATCTAATACTCCTCCAAAACACCAAAGTCAACACATACAAGCTAAAAGCAAAGCTGTGGCACCTAAGGTAAAATCCAGGATTATTAGTAAACCGAAAGTTCAAACCATAAGCCAGTCTCTGTTTACCACAAATAGGCCTTACACAAAACTGGTTCATGGAAAGAAAAATCAAGTATTGTGTCCGATAGTGAAGTAAGAAAGAGAAAGATGTGCCCTCATCCTTTGAAGGTCAGTGGGTTGAGTTCATGATGTGTGATACCTCTGGGACACGCAAGCAGTTAAGGCTTGGGTCCCAAACCTGAACTAATCATTTCCTTTGTATGTGCAGGGTGTCCGCTACAGCGCTATCACTAATACATGGATTATTGATAGTGGGGCTCCAGGCACATGACCGGGAATTCGTCCCTCATTTTCAACGTCAAGCAAATTAAAGGGGGACAAGTATCATTCACTGGGAATAAAGGAGGTTACATCACCACACAAGGCGAAGTAGGAAACGAGAAAGTAAAGTTTGACAAGGTCAACTACATTCAGCAATTGCAAAACAACTTGCTTTCTGGCCCAAATCTGTGATAGGG
This sequence comes from Flaveria linearis, assembly GCA_024085815.1. NCBI lineage: Eukaryota > Viridiplantae > Streptophyta > Magnoliopsida > Asterales > Asteraceae > Flaveria > Flaveria linearis. The sequence continues at coordinate 30,356,150 of CM044009.1, read as the reverse complement.
ATTCAAGGTTGTGTTTGACAACAAGAGGTGCTACATACTGAAGAAGGAGTATGTCATCCCAGAGGAGCAAGTTCTAATGTCGGCTTCAAGATACAACGACTTGTATGTCTTGGACCTATCAAAAGCCTCCAATAGCATCAACATCATCAGAGCATCATAAAGATTTCGTGTTTGAGCATTGGTTGAGAATTCACATTTGTTTGTTCATTCTATTGTGCTTTAATCGATTAACAACAAGTATTGATAATTCCGCAATCAATACTTGTGTAAATCAAGTCTGATAATTCCTGAACGATCCTTGAACTCATAGGTGGTATCAGATCATGTGCTCATTGATCCAGATCATTGATCTATCAACTGTGATTTGTATTAAATCGATTTATAATCAAATATTTTCTTTCTCAAAATTAATTAACATGAGTAATTCTGTCATTGGTGCTTATCAACCGCCCAACTGGAAAATAAATCTATTATAAAACTTGGAAATTAGATTTAGGAATCATGTTAATTATACAGATTCTGATTTATGGGCTTCGATCACCGAAGGACCTTATATTCCACCTACCCTAGGTGCGGATTATAAGGATAAAACCAACCCATAAGTTTAAAGAATCTATCACTTGATGATGTTAAGAAAGTCAAGATTGACGTCAAAGCATATAGTATGCTCACTATGGCCTTGCCGAAGAGCTGCTGATCAGATGTGAATCCTACAAAACTGCTAACTCGCTATGGAAATCTTACACACTCTGTGTGAAGGAATGATGAGATTAGAAGCATTAAAAAGGATACTCTCTGGACACAATATGAAACTTTCCATCATATTCTGGGTGAGTCAGTTCCTTAACAATTGCATTATTATGCAACTTGTTACTGAGATGAACATCCTTGAACTTGAATATAGCAATGAAGATCTTAATAAAAAGATGTGTGAATCCAAGCATCTCAATTCAGGAATTATCAGTATTAAAATAAAATCAATCAATGATCGCGTAATTATCATTAATTGACGTTTAATTGTTTTAATGATTATCGAAGACACAAACACCAAAAACCAGTAAATGCGAAGGCAATAATTATTCAGAAGTATTTATTAATTATCGAGTAATGATTACAAAAGAATAATTATAAATGACTATGAACAACGATTCTGTGAATCGAAATAGTGTTGATGTTGATTGTGACGGCGCTAAGGTTGCACGATTATATGTGCTTGACAGCGGAATATGCTTGATGTGTTCACCAAGATGTGAACCTAGGACTCATATTTATAGATGGTTGAGTCATTAGGAACACCGGATCTCTTGGAATTGATATTGATTAATTGACTTGTTGATATTGTAATCATGCCAGTGTTCTGAACTTCTGCAGGAGCCTTGTCTTCCGCAGGAGTTTTGCTCTTCCGTACGTCTTGGTCTTCCGTAGAAGTGTTGTTTCCGTAGGAATTCTGTCTTCCGTAGAAGTCTTCACTTCATACAATCCTTGATCATCTGCAGGAATTCACTTGTGGTCTTGTAAGAAACATATCTCCGATTAACAAAAATGTTCATCCGTAGATGTTTCTTACACTTCGACAATTTCAGGAATCCTACCAAGTATATGATTTTGCCTGTCAACAATCACAATGCAACACACATATATATGGGTTAGCTATAGATTCAATGCACATACATATATATACTGATAGTTACAATCATTAATTACAAGACTTGACTAAAGTTCTAAGCCTATACAAATATCTAGACCTATGCTATCTAGATCCAACAATACTCCCCCTTAGGCTTAGATCCTTGTAATCAGTTCTTCAAAACTGAAAGTCTTTGACTCTTGCTATCATCTTATGTAGAAGTAAGATACAGCAGTCTTCTGATCATCGTACTTGTACTTGATCTTCATCTTGCTGATCTTCTTCTGAGTCTCAAAACTTAAACCCAAAATATCTTCTTCCATAGTAAGTGTTTCCGTACACTTTCATTGTGGACAATTTCAAGCTCATCTTCCTCTGATATTCTCAGTTCTGAGACTTCATCAATTATAGATCCTTTCAGCAGCCCAGCTTCATGTCTTCTTCTCTTGCATGCCTTTGCATGCAGTTTGTCTATCACTTGAATCATGTGCGCATAAAGGCAGAGATCATTCTGTGCTTTTTCATCTGTTAGTCTTGGGAAGAATTTATCATGGAGATATGATGTATAGCTTGGATGAAGCATTTTGATCTCTACTGGGTCAAAAATCCTTATCTTTTCAGCTTTCTTCCCTTCAGCATTTCTCAACAGCACTAGTTTTCTTTGTTCTTTCAACATAACCCCATCTTGTTATAGGGTAAGAATATTGATTTCCCTTGAAGCTTTTGATGGACCCTGTATTTTTGTTCATGCATCCAACCCTCTTTAACATGTCATCATCTACAAGAGATGAGACTTCAGATGTTCTTCTTTTCTACTTTGATTTGTCTTTTTATGCTCCATATCATCTCTCTTGGCTTGTTTAAGCACATCATCATAAATCTTGTTTTCATTCCACTCAAGCCACAGAAAAGTCTCTTCCCCTCGAATGGATTGGATAGTTGGAAATGGGTAGATTTTGCAGATCTTTGATGTCTTTCTCAGGAAGACTCAAGTGCTTCCACATCATGGAAGTATTGGATTCTTCCAGATGTTCTTTTGATGATTGCACAATCCCAGTCTGGATCATATTTCCAGGCCATAATCCTGCTTTTCTTCCATAGAATGGGAGTTGTGACGTGATCATACAGTTCTATCAGAGTGGATTATTTCTCAGTTATTTCTAACTGTTGTTCCCAGAGGCCATACTTTTCCTGGGATAACTGCCCTTGGCTCTCTGATGAGTTTATCTTTTCTCTGTATGTTGATCCTTAGTCACAGTTACAGGATCAGCAGGCAGTTTGCTTTGTTGTCCATAGGATGGATTTGGAGTTGCAGTTCTGAATTTACACCAGTTTCAAGTTCTATTGCCATGACATGCTCCATCATCCTCCACAGTTCACCAGTTGATCTTCCTTTTAGCTCATGTGGTTTGGTAGAATGAATCTTGAAGCTCAACCTTGTACTTGCTTAGTTTGCTGTGTCACAATGGCCCAACTCTTTCTTGATCTTCTCAACTGATTGAAAGATGGTGAAAGCTCATAATCACAGTTTGGTAGAATGAATCTTGCAAGCTCAAACTCTTTCAGAAGATTCTTCATCTCAGTCAAGTTCATCCTCTCAACCATGTCATATGGGAAACCATGGTTTATGATGGTCATAAACATAGTTGATTCAGGCCTCTCTTCCATAATATCTTCAGTTGTTAGAAGGTCATCGGCCTTTGATTCTTTTTGCTCAGTTGGTGACTCCATCTTTGTTAGCTCATTCCACTCTCATCACTATCACCATCATCACTAGATAAACTTCACAGTAGATAAATCTACTGAAGGTGTATGTTCAAGAGATGTGGGCTTTTGATATTTGGGGGACCTTCATCTTCAATTTTCTTCTTGACGGAGCCTAAGTATTGTCTCTTCCGTGAATACACAATCAGTTTCTTTGAAGCTTCAGTAGATAGTTTTGGATTGTTCAGTACTTTGGTCATCCCTTTATTCCAATGCACTCAGTTTCATCATCATCTGATTAGTTCTTCATCCTTTTCTTGATCAGCTATCCTTTGCGGATCTTCATCAGTCATATGCTCTACTCTAGAAGTCAGCTGTTCCTTTATTTTTTATCATACTCACAGCTTCTTGCAGTTCTTGTTCATGTTTGAGTAGAGCATCTATCACTTCATTATTGCTTTCAGCATCCAGTCTAAGCCTTTTCAGTCTGGCTCGTACTTCACCATTCTTTATCCTTCTCTTAATGATTCCTTTTAGCTCTTGTATTCTTTGTTTTCTCTTATTGATTTGAGTACCAACTTGTTGTACTCAGCAACCAATAGCTTTTGCTGACAGGGATGTCATTATCACTCAGATCATCCTCATGATAGGCAATCACATCCACCTCAATCTCTTGTTCTTCCTGATATTCAATTGGTGACACTGGTGCAGTATGATCAGACACAACTTGATCCTCAGAATGTGTAGCTGAAACAGGAACGGTGCTAGCTTGAGACATCAACTCAGTCTCCCCTGTGTGAACAGAGTTTAAAGACTCAGTTATGTCTATAGGTTCATTGTTTGCACTCTCAGGAGATGGTGTTTTGGGGTATCAGGGAGTGGATGAAGAGGTGATTTGATTTGGATTGGAGAAAGTGGTTGTGTGTTATGTGAGGATGGATGAGAAGGATGGTGATTCTTGTTGTACTGGTGAGATAGGCTGGGTGTTGTTGGTGGAAGATGAAGAGATTAGTTATGGGGATTCATGGTGATGAATAGGTGAGATTGTTGGGTGTTTATGCTGGGCTGGTGATTGAGGTTGGTGAGGGGTGTTTGTCTAGGTGATGATGTTAGTGAGGTGGTGTTTGCTCAGTGAGTGTGTGCTTGTACAGATTCAGCAGATGTCTCTGCTTCTTCATCTATCCAACCAATTCTTGAGGCATGTCGGCCTGAGCATCTACAACAGGGCAAACATGGGCATGTCTTCACCCTGATTTTCCACTGATTTTTTTTAGCACTGATTTTCCCAAATGTGCTTGCACAAACACTTCTCCTACTCTTGCAATCCTTGGGAGTTCAGCGTTGACACAGTTGCAAGAATCTTGGGAACATGTACATTTTCTCATTCCTTTGTAGTTTGACTTGATCACAGAGGCAGTTGAAAATGTACTTAGAGTAGTTATAAGTTCTACCCCAAAGATCCTAGTGATTACTGATGAGATGTGTCGAAAAACCTATCAAGTCCTGCCTTTCTGTTAGAGATACACTTCAGATAGGTGTGGCATAGGAAACCGATATGGCTTGCACAACCTTCCCTTCTTTATCTCCCTTTCTCAAAATCTCCATCATACCCCATCAAGTTGAACACCTTCTCAATGTATTCATTCTCAAATACATCAGGGTGCCCTACTTCTCGATCACCTAATTCAAGAGATCTTCTGATTTTGCTTTCATTGATCCGTATTCGTTCAGTAAGGATCTCAGCGACAATCACTTCATCATCTCCTTCTGGTTCAACTCGAGCAGAGTTCTAGAATCGATTATGTGAGCTTGATGAATCACAGGATATGCCGTTAAGGCATAGAAGAGCCTGGACCATTGAAGATATCTGATGATATCTCGACATCCTTCAGCAGCAGGATCATCTGCATTCAAGAATGCGTACCATTATGTTCCTTTGCGAATCGGTTTGTCATCTATAAATAAAACGAAAATCGGTTTAGCATAAGTGCAACTCACATGAAGTCGAATCGTTTAAAACAATCACAGATTAACCATTCCATACTGAAAATTAGAACATGATTTACCTTCGCGACAATGATAATCGATTATTGGATAATGATGTTTATGCTTTTCTGGAACGGATTTTGAAAGTTTTAATGAGGAGGAAAGTGTGCGTTTTTGTAGGTTAGAAAACTGAAAAAGTGCTCTGAAAAAGTGATTAATGAATTCTTAGGGTAAAAAACCTTATTTATAGAGAACAGATTATTTCTTTTTTTAATTATGTTGGGCCCACTTCCCATTTATCCCTTTCCGTATACCAAGTTTATTCTGGATGTATTGCTTCTTCCTCAGAACATCTGCTGACCCTAACATCTGCGATGTCTTAACATCTGCGGATGCTTAGCTCAAATACAATACATCTGTTACTAGCACATACGTATTTTACCATCCTACACATGCAGTAACATTGTTATTGTTACTTCTACTGAAGCAGAAATTCACTATTACTTATGCGGATGAGAAGTATTACTGAAACTTTTGCAGAAATTAAAATTTTGTTAAAACTTAAAATGTATGATATCTACTAAGTAGAGTCATGTGTTGATATTGGACATTGTTGACTGTTTGCATGGCAATAAGTACAAGAAAGCAAGTGTCCTGTATCCTGCATTCAAGTAGTGCTCAGGTTCCAATTCCTTCAAAGTGAATTAACACCAGTTTTATGCATGAACTACTCCCCTAAATTTGTGATTAATGTTAAACTGTTGCATTTATCATAAATTTAAGTTGGAAATAGGCACGAAAGGCATATGACAGTCTAAATGAGAGGAATCAGTTAAGGGGACAAATTAAACAAATGATTTAAACGATACAAGCATGCATATATATAGAGGGATCATACTATGACTCTAGGCTTCTGCTGATGTTGATTATTTGAATATGTGTGATCTATTGCACACCTGATTGTATGTATATAGCCCCACTTAAATTCATACATGAGTAAGGTATCAACTAGGCATGCTGTTTATCATGTTTTGATGTTTGTTAATCAGTAACTGTCATGTGCTCCACATTCAATTGTCATTAGAGTTTGTCCTCCGTAGGTGAGGCAAATCACCACTTTTCACACTTATTGACTATGTACATTAAGTTATAGTTCTATCTTGAGACATATTATAGTCTCACTAATGCTTTAATGTTGAAGCTCTTTGAATTGATGTACAATTGATCACAAGTGATTCTTTTGAGAGCTGAGATATGATTTCATAGTCACCAGGTCTTTACTTTCGTAAAATAGAGGTGACTTAACCAAGGTCTTTGTTTACACAAAACAGAGGGAGAATGAAGATCACACTCTTTAATCATATTCCCAGGTCTTTGTTCACAAAAATAGAGGGAATATAACTTTGCAAAGATAGAAGATTATAAAGTATTTTACATAGTGTGCTTTTGTAAGTGATTTGATCACATCAGAAGATAACTTACTTCGTGACTCTCAAAATGGAGTTCCACAGATAGATACCTGGTTCTGTTAGTTTGGCATGCTCTTAGCGTAGTTTCCACTCATGATGACCTACTCACATATCAAACGTTACAAGTCAGGTTGAGTTTTTTTTTGTTAAAGAAGCCAAGCATAGTGTACTATCATTTCCCATAATATGACATGCACAAAAATTCTATCAGACACTTAAATCATCCCCAACCATTACTCTACACAAGGACAGTCATATGCTTTTGATGATTTAGTCTAAGTTAATCATCTCCAAAGATTCTATCAGAAATTAAATCTAACAGAATCAAAGGATTTAGTGAATAGATCAGCAAGCTGATTTGTTGTGTCCACTTTGACTAACTTAATTAAACCCTTTTCTGAACAGTCTCTCAAAAATGATATCTGATTTCAATATGTTTTGTTTTACTATGTTGAACTGGGTTAGCAGTTATAAACATAGCAGCTGAATTATCAATATGAATTGGTGTTTGAAGGAAATTGTAACCATAATCAAGCAATTGATTTTGCAACCAAAGTACTTGAGAGCAACCAGCTGAAGCAGCTATGTACTCAGCTTCAGCTGTGGACACAGATACATTAGTTTGCTCTTCCACTGCCAAGAAACAAGTTTTGGTCCCAGAAATTGACATCCACCTTGTGGATTTTCTGTTGTTGTTGCACCCTCCTGTAACACCCGGAAATTTTCTAAAAGTGATAGTGATGGGCTCGGATGAAAAACCATTTAACAATATAAATGGTTGTGGGTATTACACCGAGTTAACCCTCCGGGTTACGAGTTTAACGAGTTGGGGTCCCGGGAACGCCTGGCATATAAATAGATGGATCAGCTGAGCAACTCTCATTTTCACTCAAACGCCCATTCTAGAGAGAGAAAGTGTAGAGAGAGAAAGTGCCGGATTGAAGCTCGGGTGGTCAAGAATCGAAGGCTGGTGTTTGTGGACTCCTAAACTACAAGAATCATGGTAAGAAACGCATCTAAATTGCTACATTTGGTGAAAAACCCGAGTGGGGTTTTTGAGGTTTTAAAGTGGCAAAAAATCGCCGCAAAACACACGTTTTAGGGTAAGAAAACGTGTAATGAGCTTAGATATAGCTTCCTGGATGATAATCCAAGGGTTTGGGTGGAAAGGATTGGATTTTTGGGCTAAAACGAGCTGATTCGTAAATTTCAGCTCGTTCTGCGAATTTAAGGTCTCGACCAGCGAAACTGTGAGTTCGTCCAGCGAAACTGGGAGGATTTACAGCGAAGTTACAGTTTCGCTGAAGCGAAACTATATATTCTCCTGAGCAAAACTATAGTTTCGCTGATGACTATGCCAATGCCTAAGTTGACCTTAGATATTGCAAAACTAGGGAATTCCAACGAAAGTTGGGCGCTCGAGGTAGCTAATCTGTCCAGCGAAACTGGCAGAATGCTGCCCGGCGAAACTAGCAGCAAAACTGCTGATTTGCCCAGCGAAACTGCTGGCGAAATTACGGGCGAAACTACCTGCGAACTTAGTAGCGAAATTAGGCAGAAATAAACTCTTTTGAGTGTTAACTTATCTGCAGGCAGTGTAGTGTGACCCGCGACTTTAAGGCTTGATTGAGAAGCTGCTTGTCAAGCACATGTGAGTTCTAGGACCCCTCATTTACTGATTTTAAATGATTTTTGGGGCTGTAACACATATAAACTTATTTACTGACGTATGTATGTATGACCCAATTGGGTATAATGTTGTGTCATACGTCTAAGGTATAGTTGTGGACTCGGCACGTTATATAAGGTCCTAGTATGAGTCCCCACGGTCTTGGAGGGACAGTTAGTGCTACTGCACCAAGATGACGCATAGTAAGTCCCGGAGTCGGGAAGGATACGGGAGTAATTGCCTAGTGATGATTGATGATGTAGGCTATGTATGATGTTATGTATGACGATGTACGTATGATGCTATGTATGATGATGTATGTATGATGTGTGTGTTCCTATAATATTGTATGAGTATCTTTCTATGGCTTTACGTATTAATGAACGAACGAACGAAGTATTATGTAACATAAAGTGAAAGATAATGAAAGGGGAACACGATGACGAATGCATGTATTAATGAATGAACGAATGATTAAAAGATGATGAATACATGCATTAACGAACAGATTAACGAAAGATGACTTGCAAACATTGGATAAGTTTAACGGGTCCTTCTTAGTGATTGACCATATGTATGGATCCCTACCGCTTACCTCTAGTACCATGGCATACGTTTTGCTGTTCATTTAATGACTTCGGCCCGGTAGCTAATAACGTTCGGGGTATAGCAGATGGTAGTGGTACAAAAGATATCCAATGTGCAAGAAAAATGTAACGGGGTCCTTGTCATTCGACCACAGTAATCATGGCTGCGTGCCATGAAGTGGGTAAAGCCTGACAGGACCTAAACGAGAAGTGAAAGATAACGATGTATGACGAACGAACGAATAAACGAATGAGATAATAAAGATATTATCTACATGTATGTACGATGTATGATCATGTGTAAAGAATGAACGGTTTTAATATGAACGAAGTATGTTTATCATAAAACTAGAACTCACTCAGCAACGCTGACTTTTTATGTGTTTCCAGTTGGCAGTAGCGTTGCTGGGGATGGCACGAGGCGGCTACTCAGCTCTTTTGGGATGGCATTCTCCATTTGATAATGCTGCAACGTCATGCGTTGTAGGCCCATAATGCACGCAACTCATCACGTTACATGCCATTACGAGATTTCTTGAGGATTCCCATAAACGGGATTACTTAAGAAATCTCCTTTAATTTTGATAATGCTGCCACGCACCGGAAGTGCGTGTGCATAGCACATGCAACGAAATATGTTGCATGAGAGTGTCAAGAGTGTTCCGTAAGGGTTCCGATGTACGGAATTACCTAAGGAATATTCTTAGTTTAAAAATATAATTCTTATATTTTTGAACTGTATTTTGTAATCATGTCAATGATGTAATGACTTTATGAATGAATGGGAATGTATATTTTATTAATTCCGCTGCGTTATTTATGATTATATACATTATGTATGTTTTACGTGCGATGAACCACCAACCGTAAGGCGCCGGGAGCGGGACCTTACAAGTTGGTATCAGAGCAAAAGTTTAAGTAAAATGGGTAAATTTCAAAATAAACCTAAAACTTAAACTGAGAAATGGGACAGAAAGGGGATGAATGCCATCTGAGTAGCTGCGTGCCATCAGGTATTTCTTAATGATAATTAAAGTTATATGCGCGTGTAATGTGGTTTGTGTGTGCTGTTAGATTTAGATACTGATGTAGTCAGTAAGGGTAATGCTTGGGGTGTGAAAAGTAGAGTAAGTAACTAATCACAACTGGCCACTGTAATTAGCAACTTACTGTACTTAACATAAACTGAGCCATTTCCTTGAATAACCGTGTTGGTATTTGAACCTTTCAATGTGAGATAGAAGATGGTCGGTGGTAGATCATCTAAGGCCCCACTTGGTGGAGGCAGTGGCGGAAGTGGTGCGGAACCACGAGCCACAAGAGGAAGGCCTAGACTAGAGAAGGAGGTTCCTGAAGAACCTAATACTACTCCCTCGGGGGAGTGGATGAGAGTGATGATTTGAGGGCCTCGGTGAAAGAGAAAGTGGTCGAGGAGGTGCACCAAGTCATGCAGACGATCTTACCGTCTGTAGTGACCGAGGTGATAAAAGCTATACGTGAAGATGAGAGGCGAGGGAGGAATCGAGCCTCAGGGAGGCGGCAGCAGCAACAAGGGCCGGAAACGGTCCTTTCGATGATGAAGAGGAGGAGGAGGAGGAGGCCGAGCGTGAGACAACCGGGGTTGTAACTACGGGGCATTCATGAGGTGCAAGCCCCCGACTTTTGATGGTTCTGGTACAGCTGCCGATGCTCACCAATGGGTGAGAGAGATGGAGGCGGTCCTCGATATCAGCGACTGCCAGGAGGATAAAAAGGTGAAGTTTGCTACCCATTCATTTACGGGGACGGCATTGTGCTGGTGGGACAATATGTCCAGGCTGAGGGTAGCAGGGCCATTGGAAAATGAAGTGGTCTGAGTTGAAGAGAATGGTGATCGAGGAGTTCAGTCCTCGTTGGGAATGGACCGAGTTGAGAGAGAGTTTCTGCAGTTGGAGGCAGGGACGATGACCACCAACAATACACTGCCAAGTTCAACGATATGGCGCGATTGGTCCCAGAGCAGGTGACGCCGGTGTCTCGAAAGATCAACCGGTATATTCAGGGGTTGCCAGCCGAAATACGTTGGCATTTGATTTCCGCTCGACCAAGTACTTTCAGGTCGGCGGTGGATTTGGCGGGGAGGTTGTACGATGAGCGAGCTGGCGTGGTGAAGGCTGAGGGTGGTATGAAAGGAGGTGGCGAGAAGGGTTGGCAGGGAAAGAGGTTTAGTCGAGGTGATACCTCGACAAGTAACAGAAGGCAAGGGTAGACGACCGCCGAGTGGTCGCGAAGGGAACAGGGTTGAGGAAGTGTGGACAGTGTGGGAAAGAGCACTCGAGGGAGTGTAAGTGGGGATCCAACATCTGTTTCAAGTGTGGAGGACTGGGCATATGGCCAAGGATTGCCGAATGGGCAAGTGTTTTAACTGTGGGAAAGTGGTCATACGAGCAGAGATTGCAAGAAGCCGAGGGCTGAGGGCTCAGGGGAGAAGAAGACGGGAGGAGAAGCACCGAGGGCAAAGGCTAGGGCGTTCACCATGACGCAGGAGGAGGCTAGAACGGACCCTGACGTTGTGTCCGGTACGTTCCTAATAGACCAAATTTTAGCCTCTATATTATTTGATTCGAGTGCTAGTAGGAGTTTTATTTCTACTACCTTCTGTGCTAAACTACCTGTTAGAAGTAAATGCCTCGATAAGTCCTTTGAAGTAGAAACCGCTATTGGTAAATCCACTAGGGTTACGGATGTGATAGAAGGCTGTGCCATAGAATTAGAAGGCCATAGGTTTGCTGCCAAGTTACATGTGATGCCTCTAGGAGGATTTGATGTAGTGTTAGGGATGGACTGGTTAGCAACCTACAAGCGAATATCGTGTGCCGAAAGAAGATGATTAGACTGACGGCGATCGACGGAAGTCCGGTGACAATATATGGCGAACGAGTTACGACGATTCTGAAGGTGATCTCGATGGCGGTGGCGGGAAAGTGTATGAGGCGGGACGTAGCACCTACTTATGTATGTAAAGAATGTAGAGACGCCAACACCACAGCTATGCGATGTGCCAATGGTGGTGACTTTCCAGACGTGTTTCCCGAAGACTTATCGGGATTGCCACCTGACCGAGAGATTGAGTTCCAGATCGACCTGATACCGTGTGCCCAACGTGTCGCAAAAGCACCATATCGCTTGGCTCCGACGGAGATGAAAGAGTTGATGGAGCAGTTGCAGGCTGCTGGATAAGGGGTTTATCAGACCGAGTATCTCACCTTGGGGTGCTCCGGTCCTGTTCGTAAAGAAGAAGGATGGTAGTACGAGGATGTGCATCGACTACCGTGAACTAAATAAGCTGACGGTGAAGAACAGATACCCCTTACCAAGGATCGATGACTTGTTTGATCAACTTCAGGGTGCCAGTTGGTTTTCAAGGATAGATCTTCGATCGGGGTACCATCAACTGAAGGTGAAGGAGCAGGATATCCCTAAAACAGCCTTTCGTACGCGCTATGGTCACTACGAGTTTCTTGTCATGTCTTTTGTGTTGACCAATGCGCCGGCTGCTTTTATGGATTTGATGAACCGAGTGTGCCAACCAATGTTAGATAAATCAGTGATTGTATTCATCGATGATATCCTGATTTATTCGAGAAGTGAAGAAGAGCATGCCGGGCATATTCGGGAAGTATTGGAAACGTTGAGAAGGGAGAAATTGTACGCCAAGTTCTCCAAGTGTGCCTTTTGGTTACGTGAGGTGCAATTTCTGGGTCACGTAGTGAATGCAGAAGGAATAATGGTGGACCCAGCAAAGGTTGAGGCCGTGATGCAATGGAAGTCACGAAGACGCCAACCGAGATTCGCAGCTTCTTGGGGCTGGCGGGCTACTATAGAAGATTTATTCAAGACTTCTCCAAGATAGCCTCACCTTTGACAAAATTGACTCGCAAGGATGTAAAGTTCGTGTGGGGTCGAGAACAGGAGAACGCTTTTGAGGAAATAAAGACGAGACTAACACAAGCTCCTGTCTTGACATTGCCTGAGGGAAACGAAGACTTGGTGGTCTATTCGGATGCATCCTATTCTGGGCTGGGTTGCGTATTGATGCAACGCGGAAAGGTCATAGCCTATGCATCTCGACAACTGAAGACCCACGAAGTCAATTATCCCACGCACGACCTAGAACTAGCTGCGGCGGTTTTCGCGTTGAAGATTTTGCGGCACTATCTATACGGGACGAAGTGCACCATCTTCACGGATCATAAGAGCTTGAAGTACTTCTTTGAGCAGAAGGATCTAAACATGAGGCAGAGGCGGTGGTTGGAGCTGATAAAAGATTATGATTGTGAGATCCATTACCACCCGGGCAAAGCCAATGTGGTGGCTGATGCCCTTAGCCGGAAGGAAAAGCCCGAGCCGATTCAGGTGAAGGCTTATCAGCAGATTATGACCTCTGACGTGATGACATAGGTTAAGTTGTTCCAAGACGAGGCTTTGAAGGAAGATCGTCTTAACTCCGAAAGGATGAGAGGTCTAGTTACAGAACTGGGTGAGAACACTCTTGGTGTTAAGACCCGATTTGGGCGAGTGTTGATGCCTCGGTACGGGGATCTACGTGGAAAGATCATGGATGAGGCCCATAAGACTCGATATTCCATTCACCCCGGCGCTACCAAGATGTACCAAGACATGAAGAAAGACTATTGGTGGCTGGGCATGAAGCGTGATGTGGTGGAATATGTGAGTAAGTGCATGACTTGTTCACAGGTCAAGGCAGAGCATCAGAAACCGTACGGGAAGATCCAACCGTTGGATATACCCGAGTGGAAGTGGGAGCACATCACCATGGATTTCATCACAAAACTACCACGTACCCGAAAGGGTATGATGCTATATGGGTGATAGTTGATCGATTAACGAAGAGTGCCCACTTCCTACTGATCCGCGAGACGTATTCATCTGAAAGATTGGCGGATCTATTTATCAAAGAAATTGTAGCTCGTCATGGCGTACCGGTGTCTATTGTGTCTGACCGTGACACCCGGTTGACCTCCAAGTTTTGGAAGAGGTTTCATGATGCAATGGGGACGAGGCTACACATTAGCACGGCATATCACCCCCAGACAGACGGTCAGTCTGAGAGGACGATCCAAACACTCGAAGACATGCTTCGAGCGTGCGTGATCGATTTGGAGGAAGTTGGGACGATCACCTGCCGTTAGCAGAATTCTCGTACAATAACAGTTATCATGCCAGCATTGGCATGCCGCCCTACGAGATGTTGTACGGTAGGAAATGTAGGACACCCGTATGTTGGGGAGACATTGGGCAGAAGGAACTAGGTGGGGTCGAGGTAGTTGAAGCAACGACTAAAAGTTAGAAAAGATCAAAGCCTTCATGAAGGCGGCGAAAGACAGACAAAAGTCGTATGCTGACAAGAGGCGAAGACCGATAGAGTTCAAGGTCGGTGATCAGGTCATGTTGAAGGTCTCGCCTTGGAAAGGAATTATTAGGTTCCGAAAGCGGGGTAAACTGAGCCCGCGGTATATAGGCCCTTTCCGAATTATCGCCCGTGTGGGAGAGGTGGCCTATAGGTTGGAACTGCCAGATGAGCTGAGTGGAATTCACCCGACCATCCACGTATCTCATCTGAGGAAATGTTTGGCCGATGAAGATATGATTGTACCACTGGAGGATATCGAAGTAGACGAACGGCTCAACTATGTGGAGCAACCAGTGGCGATCATCGATAGAAAAGAGAAACGGCTAAGAAACAAAGTAGTTCCTCTTGTGCGCGTACAGTGGAAGCACAGGAAGGGATCTAATTCTACGTGGGAGACTGAAGAAGAGATGAGACAACATTACCCACATCTGTTCGAAGAATAACAGGTTTCGAGGACGAAACCTAAATAAGGGGGTGGACTTGTAACACCCGGAAAATTTTCTAATCGAGTCAAGTGATAGTGATGGGCTCGGATGAAAAACCATTTAATAAATATAAAATGGTTGCGGGTATTACACCGAGTTAACCCTCCGGGTCACGAGTTTAACGAGTTTGGGGTCCCGGGAACGCCTGGCATATAAATAGATGGATCAGCTGAGCAACTCTCATTTTCACTCAAACGCCCATTCTAGAGAGAGAAAGTGTAGAGAAAGAAAGTGCCGGATTGAAGCTCGGGTGGTCAAGAATCAAGGCTGGTGTTTGTGGACTCCTAAACTACAAGAATCAAGGTAAGAAACGCATCTAAATTGCTACATTTGGTGAAAAAACCGAGTGGGGTTTTTGAGGTTTTAAAGTGGCAAAAAATCGCCCCAAAATACACGTTTTAGGGTAAGAAAACGTGTAATGAGCTTAGATATAGCTTCCTGGATGATAATCCAAGGGTTTGGGTGGAAAGGATTGGATTTTGGGCTAAAACGAGCTGATTCGTAAATTTCAGCTCGTTCTGCGAATTTAAGGTCTCGACCAGCGAAACTGTAAGTTCGTCCAGCGAAACTGGGAGGATTTACAGCGAAGTTACAGTTTCGCTGAAGCGAAACTACATATTCGCCTGAGCGAAACTATAGTTTCGCTGATGACTATGCCAATGCCTAAGTTGACCTTAGATATTGCGAAACTAGGGAATTCCAACGAAAGTTGGGCGCTCGAGGCAGCGAATCTGTCCAGCGAAACTGGCAGAATGCTGCCCGGCGAAACTAGCAGCGAAACTGCTGATTTGCCCAGCGAAACTGCTGGCGAAATTACGGGCGAAACTACCTGCGAACTTAGTAGCGAAATTAGGCAGAAATTAACTCTTTTGAGTGTTAACTTATCTGCAGGCAGTGTAGTGTGACCCGCGACTTTAAGGCTTGATTGAGAAGCTGCTTGTCACGCACAGGTGAGTTCTAGGACCCCTCATTTACTGATTTTAAATGATTTTTGGGGCTGGAACACATATAAACTTATTTACTGACGTATGTATGTATGACCCAATTGGGTATAATGTTGTGTCATACGTCTAAGGTATAGTTGTGGACTCGGCATGTTATATAAGGTCCTAGTATGAGTCCCTACGGTCTTGGAGGGACAGTTAGTGCTACTGCACCAAGATGACGCATAGTAAGTCCCGGAGTCGGGAAGGATACGGGAGTAAGTGCCTAGTGATGATTGATGATGTAGGCTATGTATGTATGATGTTATGTATGACGATGTACGTATGATGCTATGTATGATGATGTATGTATGATGTGTGTGTTCCTATAATATTGTATGAGTATCTTTCTATGGCTTTACGTATTAATGAACGAACAAACGAAGTATTATGTAACGTAAAGTGAAAGATAATGAAAGGGGAACACGATGACGAATGCATGTATTCATGAATGAACGAATGATTAAAAGATGATGAATACATGCATTAACGAACGGATTAACGAAAGATGACTTGCAAACATTGGATAGTTTAACGGGTCCTTCTTAGTGATTGACCATATGTATGGTATCCTACCGCTTACCTCTAGTACCGTGGCATACGTTTTGCTGTTCATTTAATGACTTCGGCCCGGTAGCTAATAACGTTCGGGGTATAGCAGATGGTAGTGGTACAAAAGATATCCAATGTGCAAGAAAAGATGTAACAGGGTCCTTGTCATTCGACCACAGTAATCATGGCTGCGTGCCATGAAGTGGGTAAAGCCTGACAGGATCTAAACGAGAAGTGAAAGATAACGATGTATGACGAACGAACGAATGAACGAATGAGATAATAAAGATATTATCTACATGTATGTACGATGTATGATCACGTGTAAAGAATGAACGGTTTTAATATGAACGAAGTATGTTTATCATAAAACTAGAACTCACTCAGCAACGCTGACTTTTTATGTGTTTCCAGTTGGCAGGTAGTGTTGCTGGGGATGGCACGAGGCGGCTACTCAGCTCTTTGGGATGGCATTCTCCATTTGATAATGCTGCAACGTCATGCGTTATGGGCCCATAACGCACGCAACTCATCATGTTGCATGCCATTACGAGATTTCTCGAGGATTCCCATAAACGGGATTACTTAAGAAATCTCCTTTAATTTTGATAATGCTGCCACGCACCAGAAGTGCGTGTGCATAGCACATGCAACGAAATATGTTGCATGAGAGTGTCAAGAGTGTTCCGTAAGGGTTCCGATGTACGGAATTACTTAAGGAATATTCTTTAGTATAAAATATAATTCTTATATTTTGAACTGTATTTTGTAATCATGTCAATGATGTAATGACTTTATGAATGAATGGGAATGTATATTTTATTAATTCCGCTGCGTTATTTTATGATTATATACATTATGTATGTTTTACGTGCGATGAACCACCAACCGTAAGGCGCCCGGGAGCGGGGCCTTACACCTCCATAGTCACTATCTGAATATGAGTAAAGACTGAAATCTCCAGCTTTTGGATACCATAGCCCTAGAGCTGGTTTGCCTTTCAGATATCTGAATATTCTCTTAACAGCATTCAGATAGGACTCCTTTGGGTCTGATTGATACCTGGCACAAACACATACAGCAAACATTATGTCAGGCCTACTGGCAGTTAAGTACATAAAAGAACCAATCATTGATCTATACAATCTCTGATCTATTGATTTTCCAGCAGGGTCAGGCACAATCTTGTCTATTGTTGAGGCAGGTGTCTTGCATGAAGTTGAATCAGCAAGATTGTATTTCATTAGAATTTGATGAACGTACTTTTCTTGATTGATAAAAATGCCATATGTTTTCAGATGAACTTGTAAGCCAAGGAAGAATGTCAATTCTCCTATGGAGCTCATCTGGAATTCAGATTTCATTAACTCTTCAAAGCTTTGACACAGTTTCTTGTTGGTTGATCCAAATATTATGTCATCTACATATATTTGAACCACCAAAAGATCTTGATGTTCTTGTTTGAGGAAGAGTGTCTGATCAATAGTCCCTCTTTTGTAGCTATTCTTCAGCAGGAAAGATGATAATGTGTCATACCACTTCCTTGGTGCCTGATGAAGTCCATACAAAGCTTTGTCTAGCTTGTATACTCTATGTGAATAGTCAGGATCCTCAAATCCAGGGGTTGAGCCACATATACTTCTTCATCAATTTTCTCATAAAGGAAAGCACACTTCATATCCATTTGATACACTGTGAATTTCTTGAATGAAGCATAAGCTAGAAAGACTCTGATAGCTTTAATTCTTGCAACTGGTGCAAAAATTTCATCATAGTCTATCCCTTCTTCTTGAGTATATCCTTGAGCAATAAGTCTGGCTTTGTTTCTCATGATTATACCCCTGTCATCCAGCTTGTTTTTGAAGAGCCACCTTGTTCCAATTGGATGCTGACCTTGAGGCAAGTCTACAAGGTTCCACACCTTTTGTTTTCTAAATTGTTGTAGTTCTTCTTGCATAGCCTCAGTCCAGCTATTGTCCTTTAGAGCAGCTGTAATGTTTGCAGGAACTGTCTGAGACAAGAAGTAGATGAACAAGCAAATATTTACCATTCCCCCTTTGCTTCTTGTAGTTCTTGCATTCAGGTCTCCTATGATGTTATCTGATGGAAGAGACTTATGAATTCTGCTTGTAGAAATAGCATCAACTAGGATTGTTGACTCTAAGTTTGAGAAACCCATTGAAGCAGATGGATTCAGCTATGATGTTGAACCTATGAAGTAATCAAATGGTTCTTGAGCTTCATTTGCTGTATGTTCTTCCGCAGGAAGTTCTACGGATGCATGTTAAACGTCCGTAGTGGTAACAGTAACATCTACGGAGGCATTTTGTACTTCTGTAAGAGTTACAGCACAATCTACGGATAAACAAGGTTGGTCAGCTGGCACGTTTTGTTGATTCAATGCCTCTCCATCCATATGATCAGTGGTTGAAACAGTATTTACATCTACGGATGATGGAGCATCTGCGGATGTATTTACATGAACTGGGGATGAAGAATTTGCTTCTCCGGATGTATCTTCATGCTGTTGACTTGATTCTTGCTGTGGTCCAGTTGAAGGTTGTGCCCTTGGTGGATCAGCTGTTGGTGGCACTTCATTCAAACTTGGAGGAACAAATGGATAGCATGTATCAGGAGAATCGGCATTGATTAGATATCCAGTGTTAAATGATTCAGTTAATGCATCTATATCAAATAACCAAGATGATCCTTTTACAGTTGTTGTAAACATGGATTCATCAAAAGAAACATTGGGAATCTCTTCAACAATATTATGTTCTGGAATATAGACTCTATATGATTTAGAAGTGGATGAATATCCAACAAAGAAACCATCATAAGCTTTTTCAGAAAATTTTCCCAATTGTTCTTTAGTATTTAATACAGACACATGACCCCCAAAGCTCTAAGATATCCTATAAAAGGTTTCCATTTAAATAAGAGTTCATGAGAAGTTTTATTATGTTCTTTGACGATTAATGTCCTATTCTGAACATTGCATGCT
Source organism: Flaveria linearis (assembly GCA_024085815.1). Lineage (NCBI taxonomy): Eukaryota > Viridiplantae > Streptophyta > Magnoliopsida > Asterales > Asteraceae > Flaveria > Flaveria linearis. The sequence goes on along the minus strand of CM044009.1, from coordinate 30,336,671 downwards.
GTATTCATAGCTTGTGCCCAGAATGTTATGGGCAACTGAGAGTCGGCTAGCATTGTTCTGGCTGCTTCTATGAGAGTTCGATTTCTTCTTTCAGCCACTCCATTTTGTTATGGAGTTCTTGGTGCACTGAATTGTCTTGCTATGCCTTTATTCCTACAAAAAGAATCCAGATCAGCATTAACAAATTCAGTCCCATTATCACTCCTGAAAATTTTAACTTTTAAATCAAGTTGATTCTCAATCTTGATTACAAAGTCCATTAATGTTTCAGATGTTTCACTCTTATGTTTTAAAAAAATACCCATGTGAATCTAGTGAAATCATCTACTATCACCAAGCAATATTGCCTTTTTCCAATGCTCATCACATTGGTTGGACTAAAGAGGTCCATGTGAAGCAATTTGAGTGGTGTAGTGTTAGTGTTGATTATTTAAATTTATGAGACACTCTATGTTGTTTTCCTTTGTAACATGAAGAACGATGGTTTGAACAATGAAATTCTTTCTTTGGCAAGCCAATGACCAAGTCATTTTTCACCAATTTATTCAAGTTTTTCATGTTGGAATGAACAAGCCTTCTATGCCACAATTGTGATTCATCTTCTGAAGACTTAGATAGCAGGCATGTCTCATGGCTTGTGAGTGATGTGTTGTTCATATCCAAAACATAAGTGTTTCCTTTTCTTGATGCTTTAAGAAGGATCCATTCTGCTGGAACTGCAAAACCTGGCTTAAAAATGTAACAATTAGTGTTATCAAATAGTGTTGTGTAATTTTGATCACAAATTTGAGATACACTAAGTAAATTGTACTGCAAATTTTCACAGTAATTCACTTTTTCAAATGTTAGTACACCATTCGTTACCATTCCTTCACCAACTATTTTACCTCCCTTCTTATCCCCACCAAATGCCACATAAGAGGCATGTTTATGTTTGAAGTCATGGAGAAAAGCTCAGTTTACTGTCATATGTCTGGAACAACCACTGTCAACATACCACTTGTTGTCAGCTCTCCATGATTGTCTTGCATAGAAAAAGAAATCTATTAGAATTGACAAGCCAAGCCTTAATTGTCTTGGCTTTGCCAGATGTGTCTACAATAGTTACTCCTTCATGAATTAATCTTGAACTTTCAGTATTAGTTGATTCTTTTTGATTTTATGGTGGTGAGGATGATTCTGTTGAAGATGATTCAGATGTTTGGATTTCTTCTTGCTTATCTGATTCTTTCTTCAATTTTTCTTGTTTTGGCTAATATTTTAACTTTGAGGATGCTCCTGTATTTCTGAAAGTCACTTCATCTTTCAACTTTGATTGAGGCACAGGAGTTCCTTTTTCAAAGTTCAAAGAAACCATCAATCACTTCAGTCTTCTTATCTGACAGATCCACCTTTTATGGGGTGTTTTAGACTGAATTTGTGCTTTCTTCTTCAAACGCTTATCCGCAGCAGAGGATCTTTGCTTTGATTTTAGTTGATCTTTCTGCATATTTGATTCTTTGTCACTTTCTGACGATTGAGAATCTGATTCAGATGATTCATCATTAGACTTCTTTTTGCTCTTTTTCTTGTTCTTCTTGTTGAAATAACATTCCTGAGTTGAATGATTATTTTTGTCACATATTGCACAGTGTCTTTTGAAGTAGCAATCAGAGGTCATGTGATTATTCAAACTGCATATGGAACAGTAGCTGCTGAAGTAGCTTTCATCTGTATTGTGATTCTTCATATCACACCATTTGCAATATTTATCTTCTGAATTTTCTTCAGATTCAGACTTCTTTTTCTTGTTCTTGTTGGATTTTAACTCCTTTCCTGAAGGATCAGTTGATTTCTTCTTGCTTTTCCTAGGAGCATCATCAGCTGAGTCTTGTTTACCTTTGACAGCTTTTTGTTGTCTGTTGGCAGTCCTTTTTTCCTCATCCGTAGATTCGGTTTTACTCTTCCGTGCTTTTTCTACGGATTCAGCAGTTTTACCCTTACGCAGATGTTCTACAGACTTGGCTGATTTTGCCTTCTGCAGATGTTCTATGGATTCTTCAGATTTTTCCTTCCGCAGATCTTCAACACTTGAATTTTTCTTGTTCTTGTTTGAAGTTTGTTGCTTCTTACTTTTATCTGAAGGAGATAAAGGTATTTCCTTACTTGATCCGCAGTTATCAACATTGTGAAGGTTCAGTTCTTGAAGTCCTTCATTCAGTTCAGCAATCCTCTTGCAAATAGTGTTCAGCATGTTTTGTTGCTTTGGAGGATATTGCAGCTTTGATTCTTCAAGAACTCGTGGAAGACCAGTTTCAACTTGAACATTCTTACCAATGTTCAGTTGATCAGTATCATGTTCATCAGAATCGTCCAAGTCATCACATTTATCATAATCAAAATCTGAGTCATTATGTTTTAGTGATCTGATTCAGTAGATTCAGTTTCACTCATCTCAGCTTCATTGTTGATATTTATTTGACTTGTTTTTATGTCAATTTTTGTGCTTGGCACAAAATGATTTGACAAAGTGTTTGTCATTGTTTCAGGTAGAGTTGTGTAATTATCATTAATAGGTGGTGCAACAACATTATAACCCAACCCATACCTATTCTTTGATTCAATATGAGAGTTTAATAATTTCTCATATTGCTGAGATGATAGTTGAAACTTCTGAAGTTTCACTTCAGTAGATACATGATCAGCCATGGATTTGGTTAAGGAAGTGGTCAGATGCTCAACTTGGGCTTTAAGGCTGTAATTTTCAGAAACATATTTTTCTAAATCCTTTTGCAAAGAACTAATCTTGATTCGATATAATTTATTTTCAGAAACATATTTTTAAAATCAATGTTTCTTATACTTTGTCAGCCAACTGTTGAGCATGGACTCTATAGCGTTCTACCTCCTCTACACATGTTGATGAACATAACCTTTCCCTTACCTCTCTGGCCATTGGAGGAACTTTGTTTTCCATATGAGCCATCAATAGTTGATTCTCTTTCAAGACTTCCTTCTCATACATACTCCAGTCACATGTACCATCTTGAAGTATGATCAGACCAGACTCCTTTGAATTACTCGGACCTGCTGATTCATTTGTGGCTGGTGGGGATGTATTTGTCAGCTAAGGTTGTCTGAGCAGAGATTTTTGAGAGGTTGGTTGCTGATGATGATACTACTGATGCTGCTGATGCTGATGCTACTGAGATGATTGTTGATTGCATTCTCTAGAGAAGTGTCCATAGAGATTGCACTTGAAGCATCTGAGTTTGGACTTGTCAACACCAATCTTTGATGTTTTACTAGCTGCAGTCAGATTCTTGTTTCTCCTTAGATATTGCTTAGCTCTGTAAGCAATCATTGCCATCTGCCATTATAGATCCATCTCTTCCACTACATCAGGAGGTAGTTCTTCCAAGTCTTGTTGGAAAATGTTTGCTGATGTTAGTGAGCTTCCCAGATATGCTTGAAAGCTAGAACTAAAAGCTGGAAAGGCTGCTTTTTGTTCTTCAGAATCCAATATCACAGTAATTGGTTCTGATTGATTGTTTTGTTGAGAAGATTTTGCAGTTGTAGTAGTTGTATCTCTTTTCTCAGCAGATCTTCCTGTTTCCTTTTGGTTATTACATTGAGATGATTTCTTAGTGGGTTTAGAGGCATAAAAGCTAACTTCCTCTTCATCATCACTCAAAGTACAAGAGTTATCACCTTCATGATTTGAGATAAATGCACTTCAAGCATTTTTGGTTTCTTTGAAGTGATAAGGTGAGACATGTGTTCTCACACTCTTGTTTCTTGATTGTTCATCCATTTAAAGAGCTTCAACTTTAGCAACCAGAGTATCTAGACCGGTTGTCTTAAGATCTATAGTGTTCTTGAACATGGACACTGTCTGCTTCCAACTTTTAGGCAAAGTGTGGAGCATTTTCTTGTTGAGTTCCTTAGTAGTATACTTCAACTCCAAGATGTTCATCTCAGTAACGAGTTGCATAAATCTATGGAGTTGTTGAGGAATTGATTCACCCTCAATATGATGAAAGGTTTCATATTGTGATCTGAGGGTGTCTTTCCTGATGCTTCTGATCTCATCACTCCCTTCACAGAGAGTGTGGAGTATCTTCCATAAGGAGTTTGCTGTTTTATTGTTCTCACACCTGATTAATATCTCTTCTGGCAAAGCCATACTAAGCAAACTGTACGCTTTAATATCGACATTAACCTTCTTGACATTATCAGGTGACAAGTCTTTTGTGCTAATAGGCTGATTCTTGTCATTATAATCCGGTCCAAGAGTGGGTTGAATATAAGGACCTTCAGTGATGGACTCCCACAAGTCAGAATCTGTGTAGTTCACATAATTCCTGAACTTGATTTTCCAGGACTTGAAATCAGCTTTTGTTTCCAACTTCGGTGGTTGATACGATCCACCAAAAGTACTCATATTTAATTGAGAATAATGAAACAAGTTTTGACTGTTGAGTTAGACATATCAATCAAAGACTCAGATCTAGTATTCAATTAATTTGAATATAGATCTAAATCAATCAAACAATAAGAGAATGCTTGCTGAATGATAAGTCGTAGAATTAATTGTTTAAAAGACAATTAAACAATTTTAATACTGATAGATCAATTGATCTAAATCAATGAGCACTTGGCTCTGATACCACCTGTGAATCCAAGGATCTCAATTCAGGAATTATCAGTATTAAAATAAAATCAAATCAATGATCGTGGAATTATCATTAATTGACGTTTAATTGTTTTAATGATTATCGAAGAACACAAACACCAAAAACACAGTAAATGCAAAGGCAATAATTATTCAAAAGTATTTCATTAATTATCGAGTAATGATTACAAAAGAATAATTATAAATGACCATGAACAACGATTTCTGTGAATCGAAATAATGTTGATGTTGATGTGACGGCGGCTAAGGTCGCACGATTATATGATGCTTGACAGCCGTAATATTGCTTGATTTTGTTCACCAAGATGTGAAACCTAGGACTCATATTTATAGATGGTTGGAGTCAGTTAGGAAACACCGGATCTCTTGGGATTCGATATTGATTGGTTGACTTGTTTGACTTGTTGATATTGTAATCATGCAAGTGTTCTGAACTTCTGCAGGAGCCTTCTCTTCCGCAGGAGTTTTGCTCTTCCGTAGATGTCTTGGTCTTCCGTAGAAGTGTTGTTCTTCCATAGGAATTCTGTCTTCCGTAGAAGTCTTCACTTCATACAATCGTTGATCATCCGCAGGAATTCACTTGTGGTCTTGTAAGAAACGTATCTACGGATTAACAAAAATGTTCATCCGTAGATGTTTCTTACACTTGGAAAATTTCATGAATCCTACCAAGTATATTGATTTTGCCTGTCAACAATCACAAGGCAACACACATATATATGGGTTAACCTATAGATTCAATGCACATACATATATATACTGATAGTTACAATCATTAATTACAAGACTTGACTAAAGTTCTAAGCCTATACAAAATAATCCAGACCTATGCTATCTAGATCAAACAAGATGCTTCACTCCTTGCCAGAAATTTGGACATAAACTGTGTCTATGTTTAAAAATACTATTGATTTAAAATCAATAGGTTTGGACACTCTACTTGCAAAGGTAGAAGCCCTGGAGCTTGATGAGAAGACCAGAAACAAGAGTATAAAGGCACCCATAGCTCCTTATCAATTCAAGGAATTAAAAAGTTCAGGATTTGCCTTCATATCTAAGGAAGCTGAAGACAACTCCTGTGATGAAAGCGATCATGAAGATGAGACAAGTTTGTATGCTGCAAAGTCTTCTAAATCAAGCACTCAGAGTAATCAGCACAGAAAGACCAAAGTAAAGAGTGATGAATCCAAAAACAAGAAGAACAATAAACAAACAGAACCAATCACCGTGGTTTCAGAGTCTGAAGAAAAGACAGCTGCCTTTGCAGCCTTTAGTTCTAGCTTTCAGGCATATCTGGGCAGTACTTTCACTCCTGCTCATTACTGTTGACAAGATCTTAAAGAACTTCATCCTGATGAAGTAGAGGAGATGGATTTGCAATGGTAAATGGCAATGATTGCCTATAGAGCTAAGATGTACATGAAGAGAAAAAAGGGCTATCTGTAGGAGGAAGATCAACAAAGATTGGCGCGGACAAGTTGAAAGTAAGATGCTTCAAATGCAATTTGTGTAGGATTCTATATGCCCAAGACACGTAGAATATTGATGCGGTTAGTACGTTATGATCCAAGTCGGGTTATACCTAATAACAAGCTTAGCAAACACAAATTAATATTTAATTTATGATATGATCATGCAATTAAATATTTACACCAATTTAGAAAATGGGTTTTCTAAATAAGTTGCACATGAGATGGAACAACTTATTAGGATATTTTATTCAATAATATTATTTGGAGTGTTATTTTAATTAGTTAGATAACATCAAATAATAAAAACGAGTGTATAAGTTATACAATTAAAAGGTTAATTGTACAACAAATTAAAAGACTAGTTTAAATAATATGTGTGTTCAAGTTTAAGGGGGAAAACCTTTTAAAAAAAGGATTTCGGCCGCCCCACCCCCTTTTATACCATTGGCTCTTTTGTTTTCTTGAACACAACATTACAATAACTAGTCTTACACTCAAGACTTCTCCAATCTCAACACATGCAAAACACACAAAAACCTCTCTCTCTCTAAAAGCTCACGGCACAAGCAGCAGCATTTTGGAGATTTTTGTAGTTTTTCTTGGTGTAGATTCTCCCTAACAAGAAGGTTTTGCTATCAAGCTTGGGGTATACAAATTTGAGAGGACCTCCCTTGGTGCCTTGGTCGATTTCTTGCTCCATATCATCCCCATTTTGTCATTGTTTGGCAGCTCAAAGGTAGATTATGGCAGCTTCTATATGGCTGTCCTTAATGCTCGTTTTATGTTTCATAGCTAGCATCATTCACATATATAAGATCCCCTTTGTTCTTGGGTTTGTTTGAAACTTATAATATCAAAACAATAACTTGAAATTTCAGATTATAATCAATGTTATAATGTTTACTTCCGCTGCGTTTTACAAAGTTTAAATGGTTAAACTACGGTTTTATTTTCTAACAAACCCAATAATGGCATCTAGAGCCGGTTATGTGGATAGCTAGCTTGTATTGTCCTTTAAAATATCGTTTTTTGGACTTTAAAACCCCTTTAGGGGCTGCTATGTTCTTGTATGTTGAATCCCCAAACTTTCAAGGTTATATCACACATGCTTGTGATTAAACCTTGAATGATATGTATGATGATATGTATATTGTTTGGACAATGTTTAAAACCCAAAATTTCAGTTTATGTTGGCTGAAATCTAGTGGGTTTTAATGGGGATTCTTTGTTATATTTGGATGATATGATGGAATTTTAGTTAGTGCATAACCTAGCTTTTGGCCTTGTGTCGTTTGGATGTATGCAATGGCTTTTTTTGTTTATTCAATGGGGTTGTATATTAATTTATTTGTGTTTTGTTTAAAAATGTAATTTATTTATTATTGGGTTGTAATAAATAGATTAGCTGTATTTTTCATTTTACTAGATATCTTGTATTAGGACTTTATATCTTGTAATATGAAGATGTACGCGTTGGAAGCATAAAGGAAAGACACAAGAGAAACATGAAGCATTTTGGATGCGGTTTCAAGTGGGAGGCTTTTGGAAGCTTTCTATGTGTTTTGTTATGACCTTAGGAATGCCCTATGGACCACACTTGTGATGGCAAACAAGTGTGGACCACTTTAGATGCCATGGTTATGCACATATGCAATGTTGTTTTGTTTATATTATTGTGGTTGATGGCATGTATGTGATATTTGCTTTAACAATCCAATCAATGATCATATCAAACTAGATAAATGGTTCTTAATCATTAAAAGGTAATAAAAGGTTATTAAAATGATTTAATGATTTTAAGGATTAAAATGGGTTTTAATCAAAGGACCATAGGGTATCTTGTATTTGAAAGCATGCAAATACAAGTAGATAGAGTTTTCTAAAACTTGAATCATGAAATCTATAAATATTTTAAAATGATAACAAGTCTAACACCGTCCTTTTGCACAACACTTGAGTCACTTGGAAACTCTCAATGGGATAAAGGTCACCTAACCTTTTTGAGGGAACTTGTGATTTGAGGTGGGGATACCACATTTGTGGGATAAAGATCACCTAACCACTTATGTTGGAAAACTCACATGTGTGTGCAAGTAGGGTAACTTGATTTGTGAACCGTGTAAATGGATCACCTACAATATGGTTTCCAAATGGTGTTGATGGGATTAACATGCCGACTTTACATATGATGTTTCAAATCGATCCCATACCTCTAGAAGTTGCAAATGGTTGCAACCGTCAATCGTTGACCACCTTATTAATTTAAATCGTGGGATAAAGGTCACCTAACCACAATTTAAAAGAAATGTTGGGTTCTAGAATTTTAATATGAAAATGACCCTACAAGGCATTAATTAATTATTAAAAATAGTAATATCGAAAATACTAAAATCGATCTTTGTTAAATTTTGTAGATGGCCACCAACAATGATAATCATGATAACTCATCCACGTCCACCCAATCCTTATGAGCAATTCTCCAAAAGGAACGTCTGAATCATAACAATTTCATTGATTGGTATCAAAACTTGAGAATCGTTCTCAAGCAAGAGAGACGATCATATGTTTTAGACGACCCTATCCCCGATCAACCTACTGAGGATGATGAAGAGGCCTATAATGATTGGCTGAAATACACTGAGGACTCCGTCCAAGTGTCTTGCCTCATGCTGGCAAGCATGACTCCGGATCTCCAAAAGGAGTATGAACATCACGGAGCTTATGACATGATAACCCAGCTGAAGGAAACGTTCCAACAGCAAGCAAGGGTTAAGCGCTTCGAAATGGTTCGAGCACTCCATGCATGTCGTATGGACGACAACCAATCGGTTTTATCTTATGTACTTAAGATGAAAGCCACATTGACCGCCTCGAAATGCTTAATTGTCCTGTATTGAAGGAATTGGCCACGGATTTAATCCTCAATGGCCTTACCAAGAGGTTCGAGACGTTTGTGTTGAACTACAACATGAATGCTTGGGACAAAAGCATTGGCGAGCTTCACTCAATGCTCAAAATGGCCGAGGCGGCCATGGGTAAAAGGGTTTTACCCGTTCTCACCATCAATGAAGGTGGGAACAAGAAAAGGCCTCATCCCGCACCCAAGGCAAAAGCTGCCAAGGGTAAGGGACCCGTATAGGGAAAGGGGAAAGGGGTGGCAAGGCTGCCACCCAAACCACAAGAGAAGAAGCAAAAGGTTGCTACTAATGACCCATGCTTCAAGTGTGGGGAGATTGGACATTGGGCAAGGAATTGTCCTGTCCATCTCCAAGAGTTGAAAGCAAAGAGGGATGCCGGGCAGACCTCAGGTACAATATACATGATTCATATTGATCTTAATGTTACATCTTCTAACACATGGGTATTGGATACCGGATGTGGAACTCATATTTGCAATTTGTTGCAGGGGTTCAAAAGAAGTATGGACTTCAATCAAGGGGATGTTAGCCTCTTCATGGGCAACGGAACTAAAGTCAAAGTTGAAGCTCGTGGGGACTACATCCTAAAACTTCCAAGTGGGTTGGATGTAATTTTGAAGAATGTTTTGTATGCTCCTAGTTTGACTAGGAACATTATTTTTGTATCCCAATTAAGACATTATGATTATGTATTATCTTTTGTTGAAAATGATATTCATGTTTCTTTAAATGATATGTTCTACTTTAAAGCTATTCCCACTAATGGTATTTATGAATTGGTTCATGAAAATACTTTAAATAGTTCATTGTACCAAACTAACACCAAGAAACTCAAGTTGGATTTGAGTGATACCTATCTTTGGCATTGTCGTCTTGGTCATATGAACAAGAGACGTATAAAAACACTTTAAAAGAATGGTCTTTTAAAAACAAATGAATGTGATTCATTTGATGTATGTGAATCTTGTTTACAAGGAAAAATGACTAAGGCACCCTTTAGTGGAACTAACGAAAGGGCAAAAGATTTATTAGGAATCATACATTCGGATGTATGTGGTCCTTTTAAGCCACTGACTAGGAATGGTGAAAGATACTTCATTACCTTTACCGATGATTATAGTCGCTATGGGTATGTGTACTTATTAAGGCACAAAGATGAAGCTTTTGAAACATTCAAAATCTTCAAGAATGAAGTAGAAAATCAACTCAACAAGTTGATTAAAGTTCTCCGCACCGATAGAGGAGGTGAATACCTAAGTGATGCTTTTCAAGATCATCTTAGGAGTTGTGGGATTGTCTCACAACTCACTCCACCTGGAACACCACAATATAATGGTGTGTCTGAGAGGAGGAATCGAACCTTATTGGATATGGTCCAATCTATGATGGCTAGAAGCACATTGCCTCTATCATTTTGGGGTTTCGCTTTGCTCTCCACGACCCGTATTCTAAATATGGCCCCAACCAAAAGGTGGAAAGGACACCTTTTGAGATATGGAATGGAAGGGTTCCATCCTTATCATACTTAAGGGTCTGGGATTGTGAGGCTTATGTTAAGACTCCCATCCCAAACAATTTGGAAGTCCGATCCACCAAGTGTATCTTTGTTGGATATCCTAGAGATTCTATGGGATATTATTTCTATGATCCACTGGAACAAAATGTGTTTGTTGCCATAAAGGGTGAGTTCTTAGAAGCAAAGTTTCTTATGAATGAAACTAGCAGTAGAACAGTGGATCTTAAGGAGGATCAAGAACCACAACCCGATGCACGTTTGGTTGAAACTAGCACTCAACATGAGGATATTGAGGATTGATCAAGCGGTTGATCAATACACACAAAACGTTCGCAGAAGTGGTAGAACTAGTATCCACCTGAAAGATATGGATTTTTCATGGATGGATGCTATGTGGTAGATTCAGATGAACCAACCACATTCCATAATGCAGTGTCCAATTCGGATTGTGACAAATGGCTTGAAGCCATGAACGTTGAGATGCAATCCATTTATGACAATCAAGTTTGGGAACTTGTTGTACCACCTCTTAATTCCAAGGTAGTTGGAAGTAAGTGGGTTTTCAAGAACAAAACAGACATGCATGGAAACTTGGATACTTACAAAGCTAGACTTGTAGCAAAAGGCTTCACTAAAACTCAAGGTGTTGATTATGATGAAACCTTTTCTCCTGTCGCTATGCTTAAGAAAATTAGGATATTATTTGCCATAGCCGCATATTATGACTATGAGATATGGCAAATGGATGTCAAAACCGCTTTTCTAAATGGGTATCTTGAGGAAGATGTCTATATGGTTCAGCCTGAAAGTTTTGTCGATCCCAAACATCCTAATAAAGTATGCAAGTTAAAGAAATCAATCTATGGATTGAAACAAGCATCAAGAAGCTGGAATCACCGTTTTGATGAGGAGGTAAAGAAATTTGGATTCATCAAGAACGCTGATGAAGCTTGTGTATATAAGAAAGCTAGTGGGAGCATCATCATTTCCTAGTATTGTATGTTGATGACATACTACTATTTAGAAATGACATTCTAACCATGGAAGGTGTAAAAACCTAGCTTGGAAGTTGTTTTTCAATCAAGGATCTTGGTGAAGCCGCCTATATTCTGGGAATAAAGATCTATAGGGATAGATCAAGGTGGTTGATTGGTTTAAATCAAAGTGCATACATTGATAAAATCTTGAAAAGGTTCAAGATGGAGAACTCTAAGAAAGGAACGGTACCTATTCAAAGAGGAACCATATTGAGTACGACTCAACGTCCTAGCTCAAAGGATGAGCAGGATAACATGAAGGCAATCCCATACGCATCTGCTATTGGATCCATCATGTATGCAATGATATGCACTCGACCGGATGTTTCATGCGCCTTAAGCATGACAAGCCGATAGCAGCAAAATCCTGGAAACAGTCATTGGATGGCTGTTAAGAACATACTTAAGTACTGAGAAGGACTAAAGATATGTTCCTAATCTATGGATATGGTGATGAGGAACTCGTTGTAAAAGGTTACACGGATGCGAGTTTCCAAACCGATCATGATGATTTACGATCACAATCGGGGTACATTTTCATTCTGAATAGAGGAGCGGTCTCTTGGAAGAGCTCTAAACAGGATGTGGTGGCTTTATCAACTAGAGAATCTGAATACGTCGCCACCTCATTGGCAGCTCAAGAAGCTGCATGGTTGAAGAAATTCATTGCTGATCTAGGGGTTGTCCCTTCCATTCAGGACCCCCTAGAGATCTTTTGTGATAACGAGGGTGCGATTGCTCAAATCAAGGAACCTTGTTCTCACCAAAAGACTAGGCACATTGAGCGGAGATTCAACTACATACGAGATGAAGTTGAGAAAGGAAAGATATGTATTCGCAAAGTTCACACAGATCAAAATATAGCAGATCCTCTTAGTAGAAAAGGCAAAGCATGAAGGTCATACCTGTGCCATGGGACTTCGATATTCTAGTGATTGGATTTGATCTGTAATTTCGTATTTGGATATTTGGAACTCTTTTATTACTTGAATAAATTATTTGGTTATAATATTTCAATAAATGTTCCAATTTAGCATGTTTAAATCCATGAGTAAATTGTTTACTCAAATGTCCGTAGTCGTTCATGCTTGTGGGAACAAGTATGAGAGTAAGGCTATTATGAACTCGGATTGGTTGATATTCATATGGATGAATATAGAGCAATTGGTTGCTACCAAAGTTTATAAATATTTGTAGGATACAAATATTGGACTGACCCGCATCTTAAACTTTACTACATGGAATCTTCTAGATTGATCATAAGTAAACTTGAGTAAAGGCGAATATCATTCGGTATCCTCAGACCTGAGATACATATTGGGTTTTGATATTCACCGAGTGTGATACCTTGAGCTAGTTCTTCACTGTCCTAAAATAGTGGACAGTACATAAGGCTATGTTCAGGTGTGAGACAAGGTGTTTGTGAGAAAAGTGTGTAGTCAAGATGGAATTTGTTCCTCTTATTAATTGAGAGCAAGATGTCTAAGGCCTGATTAAGTTAAATCATCAAGGAATGATCATTCTATGTCCTTGGATTTAACATGACATCTGTAACAAAAGGATAAATGATTGATTCACCTAAATCATTTCAAGTAGGATACTTGAATGGGATGATGTTATTGAATGGCCATAAGACATGCGTATTAAGGGCAGTAAACCGTTGTTAGGCGGTATTTACTGCTTGCATCAATCCTCTATGAATCTTGGGCAAGTGGGAGATTGTAGGATTCTATATGCCCAAGACATGTAGAATATTGATGCGGTTAGTACGTTATGATCCAAGTCGGTTTATACCCAATAACAAGCTTAGCAAACACAAATTAATATTTAATTGATGATATGATCATGCAATTAAATATTTACACCAATTTAGAAAATAGGTTTTCTAAATAAGTTGCATATGAGATGGAATAACTTATTAGGATATTTTGTTCAATAATATTATTTGGAGTGTTATTTAAATTAGTTAGATAACATCAAATAATAAAAACGAGTGTATAAGTTATACAATTAAAAGGTTAATTGTACAACAAATTAAAAGACTAGTTTAAATAATGTGTGTGTTCAAGTTTAAGGGGGAAACCCTTTAAAAAAAGGATTTCGGCCGCCCCCCTTATACCATTGGATCTTTTGTTTTCTTGAACACAACATTACAATAACTAGTCTTACACTCAAGACTTCTCCAATCTCAACACATGCAAAGCACACAAAAACCTCTCTCTTTCTCTAAAAGCTCACGGCACAAGCAGCAACATTTTGGAGATTTTTGATGTTTTTCTTGGTGTAGATTCTCCCTAACAAGAAGGTTTTGCTATCAAGCTTGGGTATACAAACTTGAGAGGACCTCCCTTGGTGCCTTGGTCGATTTCTTGCTCCATATCATCCTCATTTCGTCATTTTTTGGCAGCTCAAAGGTAGATTATGGCAGCTTCTATATGGCTGTCCATAATGCTCGTTTTGTGTTTCATAGCTAGCATCATTCACATATATAAGATCCCTTTTGTTCTTGGGTTTGTTTGAAACTTATAATATCAAAACAATAACTTGAAATTTCAGATTATAAACAATGTTATAATGTTTACTTCCGCTGCGTTTTACAAAGTTTAAATGGTCAATCTACGTTTTTATGTTCTAACAAACCCAACAATTTGTATGGACATTTTTGAGGGAATGCAATAATAATCAACAACAGGAAACTGACCAAAGACAACCTTCTCAGAGGAGTTTTACACAACACCAACTAACCAATACATCCCTAACAACAACAAACAACACAACAAGTGTCACTAATACTAAAGAAACTTGTTTAATTATTTTGCAGGATGGTACTTGTAATTAGAGCATGTATGAGAAGGAAGTCCATGCAGAAAATCAAGCAATAATGGCTAACATGGAAAACAAGGTTCCTCTAATGGCTACTAAGGTAAGAGAAAGGTTCTGCTCTCCCACCTGCATAGATGAAGTAGAAAGGTATAGAGCACATGCCCAACAATTGGCCGATAAAGTAAAAGAAACATTGCTTTTTAAATGAATCTCATGTTAGATAACATAAACTTTACCAAGTCAAAATTAATTCTTTAAAAATGGATTTAGATAAACTTGTTTTGAGAAATATAACTAAAAGCACAAGTAGAGCATCTGAGTACATCTCTAACAAAGTCTATGACAGATCATGCATCTACTGAGGTGACACTGCAGAAATTCCAACATTTAGCACAACAATATGAGAAATTATTAAATTCTCATATTGTGGCCAAAAACAAAACAAGATTGGGATTTCATTCAGTTCCACCACCAATAAATGATAACTATCCTCTCTGCCAGAATCTATGACAAACAATCTAGCTAATCACTTTGTGTCTAGTAACATATCTGAGTCTGATAATAAATGTAAGGCAATCTAACTAATGAATCTGATTCATATAGATCTGATTCATTAAAATCAGAATATTCAAAACAAAGTACATCAGAACTTGATCATGACATCTGTGATGATCTGGATGATGATGATGAATCTGATCATACTAGTATAAGTAAGGGTAAAATTGATTGGGAAGAATATTCAATACCTAAGGTTTTAAATGAACAAAAACTAACTTACCTTCCAAAAAAAGAAACCTGCTAAAAACAATCCACTCAAGGATTGAGCAATTAAATGGTGTACATACACTTAATAGACAACACAAGAACAAAACAACAAAAAGGACTTTGGAAGATAAGACTATCACTTCAGCAGATCTGATGCGGAAGAAGTCTGCAACATCCATAGAATTCATGCATACTAAGAAATCTACTGCAGAGTCTTCATCCAACAAACATAAACAGAATTTGAAGGCCAATCACGAACCCTTTGACATCATGTCAGGAAGAGGTAAGAATTCTTCAGCAGTAAGAATGGAAAGAGAGCTTAAAATACATAAAGCTTCAATTAAGAAAAACCCTAAGGAAACGGTTGCCTCTGACAGTGATGCTGAAGATATGTACTGTAAATGGTGTGATATGCACAATCACAGTACAGAACACTGCTACTCCAGAAGCTATTGTGCAATATGCAACATGAACAATCATATGACAACTGATTATTACTTCTAAAAACATTGCGTAATATGCAACAAAAATAATCACTCTACTCAGGATTGTTTCTTCAACAAGAAGAACAAAACAAAGATCCTGAAGAATCATAAAGTAGATACCTCTGAGTCAAACTCAAAGTCTTCAGTAGAAGATCAATGTAGAGTTAAACAACAAAAGAAAGAACAAGTAAAACAAAATGGTATTAACAAAATAGTTACTAAAGTGCCAATAAATTCAAAGAAGGAAAAACAGCAAGTGCAAAGAAAGACACCACACATAAAGGTAGCACTTGAAGAAGAGGATGATTTCTTTGATCATTTTGACAAAGGCAATCATGTGTCTCAATCAAAATCAAAGGACAAAGAGACATTCTCTGGACAATCCTCGTCTTCAGCATCAAAGAGAAGTCTTGAAAAAAAGAAATCATTGACCCAATTAGTACAAATCAAGCTGACACAACCTTAACATCACCACCAAACAAAACAAAACATAATGTATTAACAAATAACAAAACTAACTTAGAAACTTCAAGACTCATCCATGAGAAAGTTACTATATTAGATAACTATAGCAAGCACAAGACCATAAAGGCTTGGGCTCCCAAGTCTAACAAAGTTCATTATGTTTGGCAGGAACATCCAAGGAGGGCTGACAACAAGTGGTATGTTGACAATGGCTGTTCTAGACACATGACAGGAAACTGTACCCTTCTAGAGGACTTCAAACACAAGAATGCTTCATATGTAGCATTTGGGGGGGATAAGAAGGAGGAAAAATCATTGGTGAGGGAATGGTAACAAATAGAGTGTGAAAATTTGAGAAAGTTAACTTCTGTGAAAATTTATAGTTTAACTTACTAAGTGTTTCACAAATATGTGATCAAAATTATACAACTCTCTTTGATAACTCTAACTGTTATATTCTTAAGCCAGGTTTGAAAATTCTAGAAGACTGGATCCTTCTTAAAGCACCAAGAAAAGGAAACACATATGTGTTGGACATGAACAACACATCATTAACAAGCAAGGACACTTGCTTGATCTCGAAATCATCAGAAGATAAGTCATAATTATGGCACAGAAGGATGGCTCGCTCCAACATGAAGAACATGAATAAACTGGTGAAGAATGACTTAGTCATTGGTATTCGAAAGAAAGAGTTTTATTGCTCTAACCACTACTTATCATGCTATAAAGGAAAACAACATAACGTTTCTCATAAGCTGAAAACAATTAATACAAACACAACTCCACTCAAGCTACTGCACATGGACCTTTTGGTCCAACCAATGTGTTAAGCATTGGAAAAGGCAGTACTGTTTGGTGATTGTTGATGATTTCACTAGATTCACCTAGTTATTTTTCTTGAAACATAAAAGTGAAACATCAGAAATTTTAATGGAATTTATCACTAAGATTAAAAACCAACTTGATCTTAGAATCAAGATACTAAGAAGTGATAATGGAATTGAATTTGTTAACTATGTTTTAGACACCTTTTGTAGGGAAAAGCATATATCCAGACAGTTCAGTGCACTTAGAACACAACAACAGAATGGAGTTGCTGAGAGGAGAAACATAAAACTAATTGAAGCAGCTAGAACAATGCTAGCTGACTCACAACTACCAATAACCTTTTGGACAGAAGTTATGAACACAACATGCACTGTTCAAAATAGAACTTTAATTGTGAAAGAACATAACAAACACCCAATGAACTTCTGTTTAAAAGAAAACCTTTTATAGGATATCTTAAAGTTTTTGGGTGTCATGTATCTGTTTTAAACACAAAAGAACTGTTAGGAAAATTTGCTGAAAAAGCCTATGATGGTTTCTTTGTTGGTTATTCATCAACTTCTAAATCCTATAGAGTATATATTCCATATGTACCAGAGTGGAAGAAACTCGTAATGTATATTTTGATGAATCCTTATTTATTCAATTAGTAAAAGGACCATCTTGGCTGTTTGATATAGATGCATTAACTAACTCATTTAATACTGGTTCTCTCCATATGACAGGTGCTGTAGAGACATGCTACCGCTATGTTCCTCCGAACATGGGTGTAACATTGACAACTGATCCACCACGGGTCATTTCTAATGAGAGTCAACATGAACATGATCCTGGTACATCAGTACAACCAACCAAAGACGATTCTGATGAACTTTCAACTTGCACATCCGCAGAAGTACCATCTCATTTAGATCTTACTTCTGCACATGATGTACTGAACCCTCACCAGAGCTAGAACAAATAACACATCATAACACCACTGTCAAACCCAGATATACTCACACCAGAAACTATAGCTGATCTTGTACCTCCTACGGAAAGCATGTCCCTAACCCCGAAAGATATTCCTATACATCTGGAACCACAGTCAGTCTCACTAGATAATGAGTTGGATTACTTTGTTAACTCTCCAGCATAACAACTCCATCCCTACAAACCAATATCACCAACCTGGATGCATCCATCCAAGTTCATGATGTACCAACAGTTACAACACACAAGTATCGCCCAATTGCCAACATGATAGGTGATCTGAACAGTAGGACTACAAGAAAACAAGGGGGAGCAGCAAACATATGTCTGTTTTTTGTCATAAGTGGTTCCACCCAACATAACAGAAACATTGAAAGATAATAATTGGATTGAAGAAATGCAAGAAGAGCTTCAGCACTTCTGAAAACAAAAGATATGGAGCCTAGTTGATCTTCCTGAAGGCTAATATCCTATTGGCACAAGATGGTTATTCAAGAAAAATCTAGACGACCGGGGCATAATAATTAGAAACAAGGCAAGACTGATAGCACAAGGCTACACATAAGAGGAAGGCATAGACTATGATGAATTCTTTTCCCCAGTTGCCAGAATTAAGGCAATCAGAGTATTTTAGCCTATGCATCATATAAGAGATTCACTGTCTATTAAATGGATGTAAAGTGTGCTTCCTTGTATGGAAATATTGATGAAGAAGTATATGTCTCTCAACAACCAGGATTTGAAGATCCTGACTTTTCTCATAGAGTGTACAAGCTTGACAAAGCTTTATATGGACTATATAAGGCTCCAAGAAAGTGGTATGAGACATTATACAAGTTCCTACTGAAACATGGATATAAGTGAGGAACTATTGATCAAACACTTTTCCTCAAATATGAACATTAAGATCTCTTAGTGGTTCAAATATATGTTGATGACATCATATTTGGATCCACAAATAAGAGATTATGTAAAGAGTTTGAATCACTAATGCAATCTGGGTTTTAGATGAGTTCAATGGGAGAATTGACCTTCTTTCTAGGATTACAAGTTCATGAGAAGACAGATGTCATCTTCATCAACCAAGAGAAGTATGTCCTTCAAACACTAAAGAAATACAATCTTGCAGACTCATCTTCATGCAAAACACCAGCATCCACCATATACAAAATTATACCAGATGCAACAGGGAAGTTTATTGACCAAAGATTATAGAAATCTATGATAGGGTATTTAATGTATTTAACTGCTAGTAGGCCTGATATAATGTTTGCTCTCTGTGTGTGTGTGTTAGGTATCAATCTGATCCAAAAGAGTCACATTTAAATGCTGTTAAAAGAATCTTTAGATACCTCAAAGGGAAACCTACACTTGGCTTATGGTATCCTAAAGAAGGCGACTTCAAACTGTACTCATACTCAGACAGCGACTATGGAGGCTGCAACAATAATAGGAAATCCATAACTGGTGGATGTCAATTTCTAGGACCCAGATTTGTGTCTTGGTAGTGAAAAAAAGACTAAAGTTTTAGTATCCACCGTTGAGGCTGAGTACATAGCTGCTTCATCCGGTTGTTCTCAGGTTCTATGGTTACAAAACCAACTACTTGATTATGGTTACAATTTTCTTCAAACTCCTATACATATAGATAATTCAACTGCTATGTTTATAACTGCTAACCCAGTTCAACATAGTAAAACTAAGCACATAGAAATTAGATATCACTTTTTGCGAAACTGCTCAGAAAAAGGTCTCATTAAGTTGATCAAAATGGACACCATAAATTAGATTTAATTTCTAAATAGAATCATTAGGCATGATCAACTAAGATTAATCTCTGAATAACAACAATAAACATATGTGTACATTCACTGTGACCATATGTGTAAACACTAACTCCTGCGTCAGATAACTGATATGCTAAGGATATGATAGTATGCTACAACTGACATCTTTCCTGCCGTTACTTTCTCAATTATCTACTGATCCAATGTGTTGGATATGTAAATAAGTTCAGCTTGAGTTGATGGTCATCTATGCCATGCTCAACATACAATAAAGATCACTTAGCCTGGAGAGCTTATTGTAAGGAGTAACTCAAGTAAGTCTCATCCAGCAGTGCACAACTCATTACCCATGCACACTTATTATGTTGTAACACCTTATAACCTACATCTTTACGCATCTTGACCCTCTGTTTTGTGTAAGAAAAGACCTGGGTCATTGAACACCTCTGTTTTACGTGAGTAAAGGCCTCATGTCCTGATGCTAATCATAAATGTTCCAAATGGAACTGCTTTGAAAAGAATCCAAAATGGATCAACTGTATAATATGCAAAGAGCATTAATAAGATTTCATAAAAATCTTAAGATAGCGCTTATAATCTATGGAACATGGTTTAAGTTTGACAAAGTGATGCATTGCTGACACACTAGTGAGACAGACTTTCACAGCTCCTTGCATGATGCATTCAGTTGTGCTCATCATTAACCATCAATTAAAACATGATAATTAGCATGACATATCTGACATAACCTTTTGTTTGCACTTATGGATTACAATATTTACAATCTGCACTAGATCAAGTAGTTCTAAAAAATAAACATACTAAGCAGGAGGATGTCTAACTAATAGCTTGATCCTTCGATGCATCAAATCAGGGCCTATGTCTATCCTTATCTTCTCCCTATGAAGTTCAAGTTAATACGATTGTGGATTCATGATCTACTCTTCCAAATTCATGATAAATACATAACTTTATGATTGTCAGAAATTTAGGAGAGTAGTAAGTTCATGAATAATAAGTCCATGAAGTCATTTATCTTATACAGAGTTGAAGAAAATTAGAACTTGAGTAAATTGGAACTTGAGCACTAACTTGGCTACAGGGCTCAAGATATCTGAAACAGGCATCTACTTATGAATAACTCCCATGATGCAAGTCACAAGGTCCAAGAGTAAAACACCAATTGAATTAACTATATGGTAATTCAGACAGAAGGTATTTCCTTCCAACAATGAAAACTGCTCATCCGTAGATGTTCTGCGGAAGACAGGTATTTCCTTTAGTGAAAACTGCTCATCCGCAGATGTTCTGCGGAAGACAATATGAGCACTTCCGTAGACTTAGTATGGAAGAAACCGAGATTATTTCTATATCATTTAGTATGCCTTAATTATTACTTATTGCACATAGGTAGTTATTAGGCCTAGTTAATAATCTCAGAGGGGTAAAGCGTAAATGGGTCCCATAGAAAGGCATACTCAACAACTTTCTCAAGTTCACATTGATGTGGACAGTATATACTCAGTCATTAGGAGTCTCTTTGAGAAAGGCATTCCAAGAGCTATATCATCCCCATCAACTTTAAGTCAAAATTTTTGGGTGGAGGTAAGATACTGATAGAAGAAGTCTTATTCTTCAAAGAGTTCAAGATAGGAACACTATAGAGTTTAGCCTTAGAAGAAGACTAAGGCAATCAGGCAATACCATCGGCCAACTGGATGTTGAGGCAGACCCTGAGATTAGCTTCAAAGGGGAAACCTTGACTGAAGGCCTAGTGGTAGAACCTGAGAGCCCTGTCTCCCCATCAACTACTGCAAAGGTTCAATCACTTGATGAGACACCTGCTGGTGAAGGTGCATCTCAACCTCTCTCTGGCCAGAGCTTGGAAGCTACACCAAGCAATAAAGGCCAAAGCTCTCTCCACCCTGAGTCACAAAAGTCTGTGAGTGACAAAGGGAAAAGAAAAATGACTTCTAAGGAGATTGAGGAGGAGGAGAGAGAGAGGAAAAGGAAGCTAAGGGGAGAAAGTTCCTCTACTGGGTCTGCAAGACTCATGGAAAGTACTATCAGGGCTGCCCCCAAACCAAATACTCAGGATGATGAGTTAAGGGCAGTCAGGATCAACTACTTGCAGACCAGGAACTATGATATTGATAACATCATTTCTCTCCCCTTAGATGAGTTAAATAAACTGGCTGACATTGAACTGTCAAAAGAGAGAAAAAAGGAAGAGGATGTAGAGCTACTTCTGAAAATCAAAGAAGAAAGAGGACAGCAGAGAATCTACAAGCATGTGCCTACTCTCTCACCAGTTGAAGAAACTCATGAACAAGAGGATGTGGTACCACAAGAACCTTATGTAGACAAAGAGAAGGATAGCCTGAACATGATAAACTAAGTGAGTGCCACCGGCATCTATCAGGTTGATACACTTCTTCCCTTACCCTTTGACTACATTAAGTTTGAGTACCTCAAACAACATGAACTTGATGTAGCCAAAGAAAGAAAAATCACCAAAAGAATGTTAAGGGAAGAGGCTGTAAAATCAAGAGCCATCATCCATAAAAACTTGAAGAAGTCTGCCGATAGGCAGAAAATGATGAGCTTCTTGAACCTGTATGGATTCTCCGGAAGGAGACTTCGTCCCATGTCTCTGTCCACCATGGATGAGCACATCAGGGTAATCAAGCAGAAGATTCAAAAAGGTGAACTTGTTGACTTACACTCCCCACCAAGTCAGGTCTCTCAGGAAGTAGAGGTTAAGGTTGAAACACCTAAGACAACAAAACCTGAACCTCCTGTTAACCTCAGCAAGCTTCCACTTCTGATCCACAGCAGGGATCTGTCCCCTCTTAATTTGAACCTGTGAGAGAGGAAGACCCAACTGAGAAAGACAAAGAAGATCAATCAGGTGCTCCAGGACAGTCTTCTCAGTTAAAAAGTTCAAAGAGGAGAAAAGGATGGTTTCCAAACCAAAGTCAAAGAAAAAGAAGAAAGAAACATCCACCTCCAAACCTCAGGATGAGTCAGAACATCCTGAGGATGTGCAACAAGAGGATGCTCCACCAACTCCAATTCAAGCAGCTTCTCTGATATCATGAAGACCCATCTTGTCTTGGACATACACTACAAAACCAGAAAGATGGAATGTCATAAGAGATCAAGGTGTTGAGCATATCTACACATGGCAGGATATGTTCAATCTACCTCTGCATGATCTCTTTGACATGAGAAGATACTATGAGAGTCTGAGTGATCCTGATCATCTTATGAAGAAAGGGATGGTCATCATAATAAGGATTGTCAACATCTGAAGTCTTCAAGTGTTTTGGTAGCATCAGCCTAGGGGGAGTTTGTAAGGTTATTTGTAAGGCTGATGCAAGCCAAACACCCAAAGTCTCTCCTGCATGCATGCACAAGTGTACTGAAGTGGAATGCTTCGGAAGTTTCACACTGCCTTAGAAAATTACTCTAAGTGTGAAATCTTTCGAAGCCCATACCAATATCTTCCGAAACCAAAAGATGAAGTCTTCCGAAGCTTCAAAGACAAAGTCTTCCGAAGCCAAATATTGAAGAAAGATTTCTTCCGAAGACTTGTTAATTACATGCTTTATCTGATGTACCTTTTACCTAAAGATGAACCACTTTCCACTGCAACTCTGATAAGACACCAACTTTACATGAGTTCGTGAAAAGGTTCATGCTTTTAGTAAACTGTACATTGATGTCTTGAGTTTATAACTTTCCACCTTATGTACTTTATCCTTTTTGTAATATATAAGGATGTGAGCTATGGCATGTCATAGTCACTGGTCAAAAGGCAATCTACCTTTTGACTCTACATTGATTTTATTGTCTAGATCATGTATCCAGCTGGCCTTCAAAGTATGGCCGGCTGTAGGTTGTAGTATAAGTATTTCTGGTCCTTGTAACTTATATGAAGAACTTTGTGAACCACTTATAAGGTAGTAGAGAGCAATATACATCAACCTTGAAAACCAACTACTTTTGTTTGTTCTTGTTCTGTCTCATATACATTTGTGTTTCCTAGTTCTTAAACTGATATTCTCTAGTTCCCCATTTGAATTGTTAAGTGTTGTTGCATACTCTCCTCTTTGTGTTGTTGTGTTGTAAAGTGCATAACCCTTCACCCGGTCCTGCAGGTGGTGATAGGAGTGGTGGTAGTGGTGGTGGGAGTAGTAGCTGTGGTAGTGGAGGTGGTAATAAGTACAATCCTCCATCTCTTGACCTTCTTGCCATGGGGCTGGGCCATTCTCTTCTTCCTTGAGCCCCTGGCGATTTGGGCTCCCCCTGGGCTAGTTGGCTGGGTGGGTGTATAAGTAGGATCAGTAGTATCAGCACCCTCAGACCCAGCCTGGCATCCCCCAACCACCTCTTTGCCCCATTCGGTAGCCACGACTCGGCTACCGACTGTCCTTGTTAGAGGCTCCTCATCCGACTCATCTTCCTCTTCACCAACCAGGAAGTCCGGTGGATGGCAGCCGGCTCAGATCCACCGGGAGCAGATGTACTATGTGGAGGTGGTGGAGATATAGTAGACGTGTCGATGGGCCATGATTGACTGGGGCTAGCATCTCCACCAGACTGACCATCATCATGGTCATCATCATTGTCGTCATCTTCATCCACTAGAACCACAATAGGCTTAACATCGGAATCACTATCATTGGGACGCCACTTCTTACGAGCTGGCGCCACGTATCCCTCGTTGGCAAGATGGCCAAAGAGTCTCCTCACCGGGGGCTTCACCTTCTTCCCCCGGTATACCTTCATTCGGCCCAAGGTGGTGTCATCCATCACCTCTAAGATAACAACATCGTCTTTAACCTGGGGCAGCTGAGGAAGCTTCTGATCTATAATCATCTGTAAGAATCGTGGATACATACGGAAGCCTTCCTTGCCCTTAGCCTCTATGTTCTCTGTCGAGTAAGTAAAGAACATGTGGGAGAAACTGAACGAATGGTTCAGTACCAGCATAACGTATGCGTTCTGGATTTGGTCCGACATCTCGTCGAACCATCCACGCCTGGAGGCTATGCATTTAAGGATCACATGGGCCAAATACTTAAATTGGGGGCACACGTTACTCTTTTTCAGCACGCTGGCATTGATGCCACCGGCGTACTAGATCCTTAAGAAGCATCCCCGAACCATTAGGGGATGCAGCTTGGTTGGATGGGCTCCGTCTTCACCCAGATGCAAGACTCGCCTCAGGTAGTCTTCCCTGATCTCAATATCTTGTCCGAAAATAGAACTCCGGATGTAGTAGGGCTTGACAGAACGGTCGATGGAGGCATTCTCCCAGAATGCCTGCTGAATCGATCTGTATGGTGTGCAGGGAGTGTAGATAGCCTTGTAGATCCTCGATCTATGTAGAAAAGAAATGATCCCGGTGAACTCAGACGCGTTCCGGGATGTAGCATCAAGATGAGCACAGATGTTGTGCTTGGTGCTCATAATCCATCTCTCAGCCATGTTGTTGCAACACAGGAAACATATACGTAAGATCCGTTCATAAGAGATAGCAATTGAATTTGAACTGATTTTGACCAACTGGTTCAATCGTGCGATCGAACCATACGACTGAGTTCAGTCATACGATTGAGCCTGCGACTGAACCTACTCGTATGCTATACCATGTGGTTGAGTCAGTCATGCGACTGAGTCACCGATTGATTCAATCGTGTGATTGAAGTTCATCAGCTTGTCCATTCGTATCTTGCACTCTTCGACACCATAAATTTGAATCATTGTCAAAACATTAAATTAGACTTCGTGTTTAGATTCATTAGGTTCGTAAGGTCTCGAAATAGCACTTAATGTCTTTTAAATCAACGTTTCAGTTCATTTAAGTGGTCTATTTTAGGGTTTTTGTCTAAATTCTTGATTTTAACAATTTAGGTCAATTTTGGTTCGATTAAACTGTTTATTTGTCTCGATTTCGTCCGCAAAGTACCTGAAGATGTACACTATATGGTCAGAAATAGAATCGGAGAGTAATCACAAATAATGGAAATTTGGGCAGAGTGTCTGGGTGTTGGGCGGTTTTTGTGAGATTTGAAGTGTGTAGGGTTTACGACCGACTGAGCCTCCTTTTATACTGTTTTGGGGTTTAGTCGTGCGACTGGACCCATGCGCATGACTCAATCGTGCGACTGGGGTTTAGTCGTGCGACTGACTCAGACTCCTTCATCCAGTCGTACAATTGGTTAATTCTTATGATCCAATCGCATGGTTTGCCCTATACTCATGGTCCATTCGTGTGATTTGCTCATACTTATGGTTCATTCGTGTGATTTGCTCATACTTATGGTCCATTCGTGCGATTGGTCCATACTCATGGTCCAATCGTGCGATTGGCTCATACTTATGATTCAATCGTGCGATTGGTTCATACTTATGATCCAATCATGCAATTGATTCGTACTTATGAGTTTGACTTCTTCAATTTCCACACACTCAAATTAAACTTTTGATAAATAACGTTATGACCAATGATCATCTCAGACATGATCTTTTAACAGAAATCATTTGATCACATCAGACATGATCCTTTTAAATTAAAACTGGTTGATCACCTCAGACGTGATCCTTTTAATTGAAATCGTTTGGTCACCTCAGACATGACCCTTTTAAATTTTTCAAAACTTGATCATCTCAGATATGATCCTTTTAAATTCACACCAGTTTGGTCACCTCAGACGTGACCCTTTTAATTTATGATTCACAGAGTTCATCTAGTTACATAGTCCGACATTGACAGCTAATTAATAGATAAAATAGAAAACAACTTGAATTGAAATAAAACAGGACATAATTTTGTGTTTTTGTTTGAGGTGGTTTGAGAGCATTTTAATTTTCCTTAAAACATTTCTCCCACTGAACAGAACAGCATCAAGCATTTACATCTTATCTAGAAAGACTCTTATGGAATCATACAGGCATAAACATAATCATTTGGGACCCTTTAGCGTATGTTTGTTTAACTTATTCTTATTTGTCTGAGAGTCAAAAGTACTTACAGGAATCATACTAGAACTGTAAGAAGCATATAATGATTTTGACTGTTGTGGATTGCTACCATGATTATTGTCAGTATATTTATCCACTTAAATCCATACACATATTTTTTACTCACATTAGTGATTAGTTAGGTTTGTTATTTCAACAAACATTTTTGGATCTCACGCTTATATGGTAATTAACGTTGCTCAGGAGATTTTTGAGCGGTCTACGGATTTAAACAAGAAGAAACTATTCTAAGAGCTTTCAAAGAGATGCCAAGCCTCAAGTTAGTGCCATCGCACAACAGAGAGGCCTAAACAACAATAAATTCTAGAATATTTAGGTTATGCTTATCCTCAAGTCAGTGCCATCGTACCGCAGAGAGGCACACAACCTATCTACTTGTCTGAGCACTTTTCTTTTACACATTACGCACCAACAACATTAGTCATTTGCTTGATTGCGTTTAACATTTTTTCATGTGCTTTGCTCATTTTATGGTCATCCACACACATTTGTGGCGTTTATTTTGCTCGTCACCCCTTATTGGAAATACGTTGATTGCGTTAACCAGGGATAAGGTGGAAGCCCACAGCTAGTTGAACTAGTTAGTTTTATTTGTTTCACCAATGAGGTCTACTCGTCTATTGTGTTGAATCTACCGACACATCATATAATGGACTAGCAACCTCTAGGTCTAATTTCTCTATGTAACCTCAGTAACAGACTAGTTTACTATCATTTTCCTTTATTTGGCTTATTCTTCTCAGACTTGTAAGTTTAATGTAACATTTTGAACATTTAAGTCTTTTTGATATCCCAAGCAAGTAGTTTCCTGTGTACTATCATTTTCCATAGTTTTGAATCAATCTCACAGACTTGATGTCTTTGCGTTTCAGCTTTTCTGCCCGCCCTCGTTTTTTTTGAGTAATTTAAATACTAACTACTGAAACTAAAACTATTCTCCCCCTAAAATTCTAAAACCGAAAATCTTTTTGTGTTTTTGAATTTTTAAAGACAGGAAAATAAAATAAAGAAAAATTAAATTAAAAAAATAAAAAATAAAATAAAAAAACATAAAGACGGATTAAGAACTAGATTCCTCAGGTATCACTTCACTTTTCTTTTTAACGCTATTGACCTCTAAGAGATATAAAACCGAGGTTTACAAACGCTTTTGTGTAGAGGTCGGCGCGTTGATTATTTGTATTAATTTTAACAACATCAATTAATTGCTTTTCAAAATAGTCACGTATAAAGTGATATTCAATACCGATGTGTTTAGTATGTGGGTGTTGGACAGGATTTTTAGTGACAACAATTGCAGCAGAATTATCAACAAAAATAGGGGTGTTAGAAAATTACAAACCGTAGTCTCGCATTTGCTGTTGAATCCAGATGATTTGAGAACAGCAACTTGCTGCGGCAACGTATTCGGCTTCACATGTCGATAGAGCAACCGACGTCTGCTTCTTACACTGCTAGGTGACTAAGCGTCTTCCAAAGAACTGACATTCCGCTGATGTTGACTTGTAATTCATCTTG
This sequence comes from Flaveria linearis, assembly GCA_024085815.1. Lineage (NCBI taxonomy): Eukaryota > Viridiplantae > Streptophyta > Magnoliopsida > Asterales > Asteraceae > Flaveria > Flaveria linearis. Next base: position 30,308,354 of record CM044009.1, on the reverse strand, counting down.
CAACCACCGTAATCCGAGTCACTATACGCTGCAAGCTCAAAGTCATCATCATGAGGATACCACAACCCAAGTGTTGGAGTACCCTTTAGATAATGAAAGATCCTCTTTACCCCAATTAGATGATTTGCTTTAGGTTTTGCCTAATATCTGGAACAACGAGACGTGGCATGCATAATATCAGGATGAGAAGCTGTGAGGTACATGAGAGATCCAATCATTCCTCGATACATAGTGGCATCCACCGGATCACCATTTTCGTCGGATGCCACATCGTGGTTCGTGGCAAGTGGAGTCCCAACAACCATTGCATTCTCCATGTCAAACCGACTAAGGATATCTCCTACATATTTGGTCTGATGCAGGAAGATACCATTTGGTGTCTGATCTACTTGTAAACCGAGAAAGAACTTCATCTCTCCCATGGCGCTCAATTCAAACTCAGCTTTGATCACAGACTCAAATTCTTTACATAATGCTTCGTTCTTGGAACGAAAGATTATGTCATCCACGTATATCTGCACCAGTAGTAAATCACCATCCTTTTCCTTGATGAACTAAGTGCAGTCAATGACCCCTCTACGAAAACCATGTTTCAGCAGCTGAGTAGAGATTTTCTCGTACCAGGCTCGAAGGGCTTGATAAAGCCCGTACAAACCCTTTTCTAGTTTATAAACTTTATCCCGATGATAAGGATCCTCAAATCCTTTGGGTTGACTGACATACACTGTTTCACGGATTTCACCATGAAGGAATGCACTTTTCACATCCAGTTGACAGACTTTAATCTGCATATAGGATGCATAGGCTAAGAAGATACGGATTGCTTCCAACCTTGCCACAGGTGCAAACACTTCATTGTAGTCAATGCCTTTGACTTGCCTAAACCCTTGAACGACAAGCCGAGCCTTGTTCCTGATTATGACCCCTTGGTCATCTTTCTTACACCGAAGAACCCATTTCGTGCCAATTACTTTTGCACCTTTTGGTCTGTCCACAAGTGTCCAGACTCCTAACTTCTTGAACTGAAGCATTTCTTCTTACATAGCACTTACCCATGCCTCATCTTTTAAAGCCTCGCTGACATGCTTTTACTCAACTTGAGACACAAAGCATGGATAAGCACCATCGTGTAGATATCCCTTTTCCATGACTGCAACATAATCAGCAGAGTATAGCTGATTTCTTGTTTGAACTCCCGATAGAATATCCCCGATGATGTTGTCCAGAGGATGATGTATATTAACTCGAGTTCCGAGAGTGGTGGGTACTGCAACTTCAGTGTCCAGATTCTGAACTGTTGGAGTATGCGGTTCAGAAGTTTCAGCTGCATCATGATCAGAGGCTGGAGTACTTTCGGTAGTGGGAATCTGTTCCTCCTAGTTTGCAGTCTCAGTTTCAACGGCCTCATCATCGGAGGAAGAATCACTTACTTCAAGCTCTCCCCCTGAAGGGCTAGAAGTATCATCTAATGGAACTGATGATGTCGAGTCTAGTGTGGGATCATTCAAAACATCGTACATCATTTGTGCAGCTAACTCATCCTCAGAATGGGATGGAGGTAGATTGAAGGATTTAAAAAATCCATCATAGTCGAACAAAAAGGAAGGTCCTTTTCCTGTAGGGGGTGGTGTATCTTTGTACATCAACGTTGCACCATACTTCTACATGTCCAGTTGAGTTATTATAAACTCGTTTGTCTGGTATACTATATCCAAGGAAGATACCTTCTTCTGCCTTCTCGTAGAACATCCCAGTCTGATTCTTCTTCAGCAGCATACAGGGTGCACCAAATGGTTCCAGATACTCTAAATTAGGTTTACGTTGTTGGAGCAACTCATAACAAGTTTATCCATGATGTTTAACTACCAAGATCTGATTTAGAATGTAACATGCATTAGCTAATGCCTCGTTCCAGAATTGAATTAGAAGTTTGGAGTCAGCTAGCATTGTCCTAGCTGTCTCTATTAAGCTCCGATTCTTCTTTTCAGCAACACCATTCATTTGTGGAGTGTAGGCAGAGGTAAACTGATGAACAATTCCTTTCTCTCGACAGAAGGCCTCCATGCCCTGATTCTTGAACTCTGTCCCGTTGTCTGATCGAATCCTTCTTACTTTCAGCTTGTAGAGAGACTCTAATGTGGTAACAAGATGTTTGAATGATTCAAAGGTCTCTGATTTAGCTTTCAGAAACATCACCCAAGAGAATCTTAAGTAATCATCCATCACCACAAAGCAGTACCAATCCCCGACTATGCTTTTTGTGCTGACTGGGCCAAACAGATCCATGTGTAGAAGCTCAAGAGGAATGTCAATAGAATTAACTTTCTTTGGTTTATGAGACTTCTTGGTCTGTTTCCCTTTCTTGCGAGCAACACAGAAATCTGGGAGCTGGAAATTCTTGACTATAACTCCATCTACCAGATTGTTCTGAACCAGATGATTCATCTCCCTGGGATTGATGTGTCCCATTCTCCTATGCCAAGAGACTGAATCTCGTTCTATTGCTTTTGACAAGAAGCACTGAGCAGTAGACTCAGTTGTGGAGGTTTTTGATAAGTCCAAGACATAAAGGTCATTATATCTTGAAGCCGACATTAGAACTTGCTCCTCCGGAATGACATACTCCTTCTTCAGTATGTAGCACTTCTTGTTGTCAAATACAACCTTAAATCCCTTACCACAGATTTAGGAAACTGAAAGTAAGTTATTTTGCAATTGCTGAATCTAGCTGACCTTGTCAAATTTTACATTCTCGTTTCCCACTTCGCCTTGTGCGGTGATGTAACCTCCTTTATTCCCAGCGAATGATACGTGTCCCCCTTTAATTCGCTTGACGTTGTAAAGGAGGGACGGATTCCCAGTCATGTGCTTGGACACCCCACATCAATAATCCAGGTATTAGTGATAGCATTGTAGCGGACACCCTGCATATACAATGGAAATGATTAGTTCACGTTTGGGACCCAAGCCATAACTGGCTTGGGTGTCCCAGAGGTATCACACATCATGAACTCAACCCACTAACCTTCAAAGGATGAGGGCACATCTTTCTCTTTCTTATCTTCACTATCAGACACAATACTTGAGTTTTCTTTCCATATACCAGTTTTGTGTAAAGCCTGTTTGTGGTACACAGACGACTGGCTTATGGTTTGAACTTTAGGTTCACTAATAATCCTAGATTTAACCTTAGGTGGCACAGCTTTGATTTTAGCTTGTCTGTGTTGACTTTGGTGTTTTGGAAGAGTATTAGATCTGATTTTAGAAAATCTTGGTTTTTCATAATCAAAAAGTTCAATTTTCTTTTTGGGTGTCTGATAGTAAGGACAATTTGGAAGATGTGTCCTCCTTTTCCACAACTATAGCAGGATCTCCCTTCGACAGTATGAGGAAAGTGTTGATGTGGGGTTGAGTTTGGTCGGGGGCTGGGTAGTTTCTTATCCCTTTTAGATTTTTCACCTTCCTTAACAAAATTAATTGTTTTGACAGTTGGAACATCTTTTGCTTTCATTTTATTTAGATTTTGATGACTTACTAGTTTAGGGTTTGTTGACTTAGATTGTTTAGGTTCTGAAATAGACGTTTTTGAACCTGACCCTAAGTTAACCTTTTCAATTTTATCAGTCAAGTCCTCAACAGGCATCTTATCTTTAGATCCCAAAGTAGTATTCTTCTGTTGAGTGACAAACTTCACAGGTTTACCCATAGAATCAGGATCACTGACCAGAGGAGTAGACACCACATGATCCTTTATCGGGTTAATATTGATTGGTCTACATTTAGTGTTCAAAAGGATAGCATGTGGTGGCGGTACTACTTTATAACCCAGACCTTCCCCGCCATTTCGTTTTTTCACTAAGTTTTGACCTATGTGTGAAGAACTTGCCAAACTGTGCAGTTTTTGTTTTAAAGATTCAACTTCTACTTACAAAACTACTTTCTCCTTTTAGTTTCTTCTAATGAATTTAAATAGAACTTAATATCATTAGATTGATTTAAAGCAACAACCTCGGTTTCCCTTAATTGTTTCTCTAACAGTTCTATCTTTTCTTTGAAGCTGCACTCAATTTGTTTTAACACCCGATTTGCTTCAGTTGTAAATCATTTACTAGATGATCATTGTGTTCTAATAACCTAGCAAATTTTAAATCAATGCTTTCTCTAAATTTTTCACATTCAGAACAAGCATGTTTATCAAATAATTCGTCTTTAGAATATACCTGTGTAGACCCAGATGAATCAGCCATCAGTGCAGTGCCAGACTCTTTAGTGACTAGAGATTATGAGTTTGCAGCACTTAACTCTTCTTAAACCAAATGATCAATGACATCCATAGCTTCTTCAATATCAGAACGTGTATGCTCAGCTATGATGTCCCCCTCACTAGCAGATCCATCATCCTAGGTTTCAACTAATGCAACATTGGATTCACCCTCAGATATGAATCGGAAGGACTAGTCTTGTCCTTCATCACCTTGAGAAACCAAAACTTTAGAATCTTTACTTGACGATGCTCCAACCTTCTCCTTATCTTGACGGTTAAATGTGGGAAAAGGATTTCCATTCCCTGTCTTCTTTGGCTTTATGCACTCACGTTTGATGTGCCCCTTCTCTCCACAATTGAAGCACGTGACCTTGGTTTTATCAAAATCAAATGTCGTGTCTTTAGTAGCAACCAAGTTCTGCCCGTCTTCTTGACAAACTTCTTGGCTCTTCTAGTAGCACTCGCCAAGGCCCACATAATATCCATGCGTTCCAGCTCAGTTTCATCAACTTGCTCGTAGTCCTCATCAGCAAGATGACAGTTCCCAATCATACTAGCAACTAACCCATCATAACTTTGAACAACAGCAGCTAGAAGGTCCATATGTTCTTTAGCAACTTCCACGGTGACATTTCTGAGATTCTCAGTCTTTAACTTGGTAGTATTTGCCTCAGGAACAATGTATTGGGTACTAGTTGACCCTGACATTTCGGTTCTTGATGAGCTGCTTTGGGAAGGAGCAGAAGAGTTAGACACAAACGCCGTTGGAAGCGGTGCGCCTGAAGTAGCAGGAGTTGGAACTGAGTTATATAGTGCAGGATTCTGAGCATATGGACCTTTCTTTGACTTGTATTTCTGACGTAGCTCTTCCTCCCTTAACTTCATAATGAAATCATTTATGAATGTGGCAAGAATATCATTTTGTCTCAAATTAGACACAAATGGATCCCATTTGTCTGGCAGACCATTAGCAAAACTAGAGACTTTATCTTCCATGGAGGTGGTCACACCATGAGTGTGCAACTCACTCATCAGATGATAGAATCTATCAATAATATCATCTAAGCTCTCTTTTCCAATTGGTGAGAAATTGTCAAATTCCTTTTTAAGAGCTTTTGCCTTTAGTGCTTTCAGAGTTGCATTGCCTTCGTATCTTTTTTCCAAGGCCTCCTATAATTTCTTTGACTGCTTGTTCTTAGAAAACTGATAAAATACGTCCTTAGGTATAGACTGAGTCAACAAGGCATATTCTTTCTTTTCAGCATTATGCATAGTCTTCTGGGATTCACTCATTCCACCTAAAGTCAACTTTACCGCATTAGCACTATCTGGTACCACATAACCAGTCTCAATAGACGTCCACAGATTGGGGTCAACTCCATTCAGGTAAATTTCAATCCATTGTTTCCACTATGGGTATTCATCCAAAGTTAACAGCTTTGGCGGTTTCTTGTGGTTCCCGATCTCATTTTCCAAAAGTAGAAGATTCTGGATGCGTGAGTCCTTTCCAGCAGTGAATGCAGAGAACTGATCTTCCATTGCTTTGAACTTGGTAAACTAAGAACCAGACATATTGACTTATGTGATTGGACAAGACGACTAGATCAACCGTGCGATTGAAGGATGCGAATGACTTCAATCGTGCGATTGGATTCAGTCATGCAAGAGAACAGGACGAATGAGGTCAACCGTATGGAATACTTCAACCGTGCGAATGAACTATGTGAATGAGTCCAGTCGTGCGATTGAACTATACGAATGAAGTTTAGTCATGCGATTAAGCTAATCGTGCGACTGAAAGCTGCTGCTATGGGAAAAACTCGAATTTTTGAACACTTGACTCAAAATTACCAATTTTTACGAACCGTAATCTGCCGTATGGAAAAAGGTGGAAACTTTGACACAGAGACGTCGTCAAAAACAAGTTTTGAAGCGTAAAAGTGAATCTTTTTAATGAAAATGTCAGTTTTGACACCAAAACCAATTGAATCCACCCAAAATCACGAGCCTAAGCTCTGATACCACTTGTTAGGACCATGTACGTATGGAGTACTAACGGGTTCTGCGTGAAACAAGATCAAATAGCGTGGAATTCTATTTTATTGGCAATCCAATCAGTGAGAACGAATAACTCAATCGATCTAATGATGTAACGAACGTTCAGAACAGATTGGAATCGATCAGGAACGAACTATGAACTTGGATTTGCGACTTGGGACGCTCTGGACGGCTAGGGTACGAAAGTATTTGAAGTGTTATCTTTTTCCATGAATTATGTGGTATTTATAGGTTTTCAGTGTTCAATCATACGGCTGAACCATTAGCATGGTTCAGTCGTGAAACTGATTCATGCGATTTACTGATATGCACGACTGAAGGTTCAGTCGTGCGACTGGATCAATCTTATGTCTTAATCATATGACTGATCCAGTCACCTGGTTCAGTCATGCGACTGGTCTATAAGTATGGTTCATTCATGCGTATGGGCCATAAGTATGGTCCAGTAGCATGAATGTCCACATGACAAAGTTAAACACATTTCTAAGTTCTTATTGATTAGAACTATGTAAAACAACATCAAACCTATATACTAAGTTCATACATATGATTCACATTCAATATAATGATAACATGATATAATCAATCACAAATAAATATCACAATGCATTTCATATATCATTAAGATCATCAATTACATCATATTACACCAGTGTAAGACATGAAAGACTTTTACATTTGAGAACATAAACTAGGTACATCAAGATGTATCAACAATAACAAGTGTGATACCTTCAAGAACGTAAAAAGCTCTTCAAGAACAAGGTGTATCAACAAGTTTCTGTTAGATACAAGGATGGTAAGATCTTTGAGTGAAAAATGAAGAAAACACAAGAATGACCAATTCGGCTGACAAGAAGCTTACAGTTGGTGTTGTTCACGGTTTGGAGAGTGTAGATAGACAAGAATGGCCTGGAAACCATTGAACAAAGCTGGAAAATCTCAAACAAATGCTGGAAAACCACGAGCTTGCAAGATCCGAGCACCAAAAGCTCACAAACCTTCACTTCCTTGCAGTTTTGATGCTTGGCCGATAGTGTGTTGTTGTGTTTCTTCGAAAACAACCTGGAAATGAAGAGGGAGTCCGAGAGTGTGTATGTGTTTTCTTGTAGAGGATTCGAAAATGAGAGAAGAAAGATGGAGTGTGTGAGGTGAAGTGAAGTGTTGCATGTATGGAGAGTGGGTAGAAGAGGTGGTGGTGTAGAAGAGGAGGGATTGGTGGGGAGTAGGGCGGCCGAATTTGGCCTCTTGTGAGGGTTTTCGATTTAAAATTTAATTGGTAATAATATTATGTGTAGTATTATTTTGTAGTCTAGTGTAGTATTTTAGATGGTAAAAGTTTTTAGTTAATTGGTAAGTCTTGTGCATGAATATGTACGTATTAATCCGAAAATTGTATGTGTTCATATATATGTTACTAGCTTAAATTATGATTTATTTCTTATGCAAGGGTGACTAGTTGACTTTCCCGGATCACTAACGTTCTTTAAATTAAAGCTTGACTAGTTAAAGGTCACTAAAAGTCACATAAATAACAAAAACAGAACTAGTAGCAATTGATGATTCTGATACTACTGATAATGTTAGAATGATACAATTATTAATATTCATATGGCGGGTAATGATTCAAGTAGATTAGGGTTAGAATTATGATCTAGAGGTCGGTTGTCACATTCTCCCTCCGTTTAGGAAATTTCGTCCTGAAATTTTTAGCTTTGAATAGCTCAGGATCGAGTGAGTCTAAAGAGATGTGGATATTTCATTCTCGTCTCATCCTCCCGCTCCCAAGTGAATTCAGACCCTCGTTAAGAATTCCATCTGACCTTGACCTTAGGTATGCGACTTCGCTTGAGTTGCTTGACCAAACCGTCCGTAACCTCTATAGGCTCTTCCATGAAGTTCAACTTGCTGTTAATTCTTGCTTCCCTCAACGGTAATTCCAGGGTCTTATCTACCATACACTTCTTTAGATTCGACACATGGAAGGTGTCGTGTATGTAACTCAACTTCTAGGGCAGCTTCAACTTGTATGCCACGGGGCCAATTCTTGCAAGTATTTCGAATGGTCCAGTGTATCTCGGGCTTAACTTTCCTCTCTTTTCGAACCTCAAGTTTCCCTTCCATTGTGCTACTTTTAGCATTACACTTTCACCCACTTGAAATTCCAATGGTTTTCGTCTCCTGTCAGCGTATTTCTTCTGACGGTCTCTGGCTGCCCGTAGACGCTCCTTGATTTTAAAATCTTATCGGTGGTCTCCAACATGATGTCGGGTCCCATTACTTGGCTATCACCGGTCTCATTCCAGCTCAACGGCGATCGGCATTTCCTACCAAACAGAGCCTCATACGGAGCTGCCTTGATACTTGCGTTGTAACTGTTATTATAGGAGAACTCCACCAAAGGAAGATGGTTGTCCCAGTTCCTACCGAAGTGAATCACGCAAGCTCTTAGCATATCCTCCAAAGTTTGAATGGTCACTTCGCTCTGACCGTCAGTTTGTGGGTGGTAAGCAGTGCTTAAACACAGGCGGGTTCCTAAAGCCTGTTGGAGTGATTTCCAGAAACGAGAAGTGAAACGGCTATCACGGTCGGAGATAATTGGTAGTGGCACACCATGCCTGGTCACTATTTCATCGATGTACAGCTGAGCCAGTTTCATCAGGTCGTAGTTTTCTCGAATCGGTAAGAAGTGAGCTGATTTAGTTAGCCTATCCACTATTACCCAAATAGCATCATGACCTCTAAACGTTCTGGGTAACTTTGTAACAAAATCCATCATGATGTTATCCCATTTCCATTCTAGGATTTCGGGCTGTTGTAATGTTCCTGATGGTTTTTTGATTTTCAGCTTTTACCATGGCACAGGTTAGACATTTTCCAACATAAACAGCGATTGATTTCTTGATTCCAGGCCACCAGAAAAGTGCCTTTAAATCCTGGTACATTCTGTCGCTTCCAGGATGAACCGAGTACCTAGATTTGTGGGCTTCGTCGAGGATTACCTCTCTAATTCCCCCGTACTTCGGTACCCACGTTCTCCCTTCATATTTACATATATACCATCGCCATTCCTCTCTAACCGCTTCTCCATTCCTGTTAACGCTTCCTCTGCTAAATTCTCTTCTTTTAATGATTAATCCTGAGATTCTTTCAGCCTTGCGATAAGGTCGGTGTACACGCTCATCCTTAACGCACAGACGCGAAGGGGTTTTTTCTTTCTTTTCTGCTCAAGGCATCCGCCACTACATTATCTTTAATGGGATGGTAACGGATTTCGCATTTGTAATCGTTTAACAGCCATGTTCAGCATCTTCTGGTCCAAGATGTGTTGTAAACTTCGATGGTCAGTGTAGATGATGCACTTCGTTCCATAGAGGTAGTGCCTCCACATTTTGAGAGCAAACACCACGGCACCCAATTCCAGGTCGTGCGTCCTATAGTTCTTCTCATGATCGTTCAGTAGTCTAGATGCATAAGCAATCACCTTGTTGCATTGCTTTAGTACACATCCCAGCCCTTGACGCGAAGCGTCATAATAGACTATGAAATCTTCGACTCCTTCTGGGAGGGCGAGGACAGGTGCACTACACAACTTTTCCTTAAGCGTTTCAAACGCTTCATTTTGCTCTTGTTCCCACACAATGGTTGTGCTCTTTTTAGTCAATGAGGTCAAGGGGTGCACAATGCGCGAGAAGTCCTTTATAAACCGTTGGTAGTACCTGGCTAAGCCAAGGAATTGCCTTATCTCAGTAGGAGTTTCAAAAATTTTCCAATTCTTTATAGACTCAATCTTGGAAGGGTCGACTTGAATCCCGTTTTCATTTACCACATGCCCTAAAAATTGGATCTCTCGCATCCAGAATTCACATTTAGAGAACTTGGCATACAGTTGCTTATTCTTGAGTAACTCAAGAATCAGTCTGAGGTGTTTCTCGTGCTCTTCCTTGCTACGGGAGTAGATAAGGATGCCATCGATGAACACGATTACAAACTTATGAAGATATAGGCAACATACGCGGTTCATTACATCCATGAACGCTGCTGGTGCATTAGTCAGTCCAAAGGGCATGACTATATACTCATAATGTCGTTATCTAGTTCGAAAGGCCATTTTGGGTATGTCTTCTTCTCTTATCTTCAGCTGATGGTACCCTGACCTTAAATCTATTTTGGAGAAATAACTTGCTTCTTGTAGTTGATCGAATTGGTCATCTATTCTCGGAAGAGGGTATCAGTTCTTTATGGTCAGCTTGTTCAGTTCCCCGTAATAGATGCACATACGTAGGGTTCCATCATTCTTTTTCACAAATAGCACCGGGGCACCCCATGGAGAAGCACTTGGACGTATGAATCCTTTGTCAAGTAGTTCTTGGATATGCAACATTAGTTCCTTCATCTCAGGTGGGGCGAGTCGGGACGGTGCCTTGGCCACTGGTGCAGCACCAGGCAGTAGATCTATCTGGAACTCAACTTGTCTACTCGGAGGTAGTCCCGGTAAGTCTTCAGGAAACACTTTTGGATATTCAGAAGCCACTGGAATATCTTTAATCTTCTTCTCCTCTTTAGCATTCATCACATAGACTATGAATGCTGGGCTTCCCTTCATAAGACTCTTGGTAGTTTTTAAATAGGATATCATAGGGTATAGCGTGTTACTTCTTTCGCCATGGACCACTAACACCTTCCCGTTGCTCAAAGGTATCTTAAGTAGGCGTTCATTACATACGATTTCGACTCTATGCCTAGCCAGCCAGTCCATACCAACAACCACATCAAATCCTCCTAGTTTAGTAGGCATCAAGTTTATCTTAAATGTACTTCCTTCTAGATTCATTAGGCAATCCTTGATGACTTCGTTAGTTTCTAAGATGTTACAGTCAGCTAATTCTATGATAAACGTATCAGTCAGGATGCATGCACTCATGTCAATCAAAGGCCTAAAAGTACTAGAGACAAAACTAGCAGTTGCTCCAGTATCAAATAGAACGGTAGCAGGATGGCTGTTTATAAGGAACGTACCGTTAACCACATTGGGCTCCTTACGGGCACCAGCTGGATCCATCACAAACGCTCTCCCAAGCTTAGGACACTTATTCCTCATGTGCCCTGGATCCCCAGACTCATAGCATTGTTTACCAGGCCCATATGTACAGTCTTTAATTAGATGGCCAGATCTTTTGTATAAAAAACAAGGCATGGGGTTGCACTCCCCTTGATGATGAAGCTTGCATTTGTTACAGCAAGGGCTTGTGCCTTGATACAATCTCCTAGCCTTTGTACCGTGGTCATGTCTCCTCGCCTCTTCACTAGACCTTTTGCTTGAACTGCCACTGCTACCGACCGTCTTCCTTCTCTCAAACCACTTCCTTTTCTCTTCCACCGTCTTCTTTTTATCCTTGTTTCACCCGTGCTCAGTCCAACCAGCTTTAACTAGGTCATCGGTCAGACTACTGGTAAAGTCGACTGCAGCTTGTAGGGTAGCAGGCCAGGAAGATCAAACCATGCCCCTAACCCTAGGGTGTAATCCCCAGATGAAACGGGCTACACCCTTGGATTCTGGCATCACTAAGTGTGGTACCAGTCGGGACAATGCCAGGAATTGGTTGATGTATTCGGTGTAGTTTGGGCCTTTCATCTCCAAACTCAGGAATTCGGCCACCAGTTTCTCTAGCTGATTAATCGGGCAGTACTTGTTGGTGATTAGTTCCCTAAACTCAGATCAGTTCATTCTACCAACCGCATTCTGGCCTCGGGGCTGAACTATGGTTTTCCACCATTCCAGTGCTGGTCCCTTGAGAGATTGGGAGGCAAATCTCACCATATGCTCCAGCTTGCATTTGCTGATGTCCAACCCAGCTTCAATTTCATCAAGCCACCTATAAGTTTTGATTGCACCCTCAGTGCCATAGAAGTCCTTTGGCTTGCAAGCCATGAACGTTTTGTAGGAGCACCCATTTCTTATAGCCTTGGCTTCCTCATGGTTTCCTTCCTCATTGTTCGATCCATTAGTCCCGGTGGTGTTTCCCCCATCTGCATTGATTTGTGCAATTATCGTTAGGATCACGTTAGAAATTTGCTGCGCAACCAGGTTGGCAATCCTTTCATTGTTCACTTGGTTGGCGTTCCCTCCAAGTGGTGCTTTCGATGGAGTAGGTGGTTGGTTCCCACCTCGGGTAGCACCTCGTCTTCCGAATCGGGTCCCTCTCCTAGTTGGCATTCTGATAGTATCATAGATAAATTTGTTTAGCATCTCATACATTTTATTTCAAGTATTCCATTGTATCTCATAATTCCTATCATACACTACAATCATGCATTTACGTTTCATTCAAAGTATACCGAGATAGCTACCTATAAGTAACTATTAATTACGCAACACAAGGATTAGCACATTTTCAAATAACTCACCCTGCAAAAGTTAGCATCATCACCAAATAGTTTTTCATAAATAGTTCAAACGTAGTTTCAACCATACATAATAATAATAAGCGTCATTGTTTCACAAATTGGAAGGTGCCATCACCCCCATAAATAGTAATAGTTTCTAAAATAAATAGGTAGATAGTTTCTCAAATAGTCTCGTAGCCTACTATCATGCATTCAAATATTAGCTATATCACCCCTGCCACTTCTTCTTCAACCATCCGAACCAGCCTGAGCTTTTCTTCTTTTGCTCTTGCTCCAAGTGTTGCACTCCATGTGACGCCATCATCGCCTGAAACTGAGCGGACTGTGAAGTTCGTGTGGCATGTTGGAGGGTTAACTCGTGATGCTGGATGGTCTTCAGGATCTCACTCAAACTAGGGTCTGGCGGACCAAAGTCACTATCCCGAGAGCTAGACTGGGAGTACTATTCTCCAGCGAGTACGCTATGGCCATCATACATACTATGCCTAGGTGGCATCCAGTACTCATCGTGAGGCAGACGTCTAGGTGGGACAAGTATAGAAGGTGCTAGTGTCGGGGCCCTTGCATGTGGAGGTGGGGGAGGAGGCATCCTAAAAGAAACGGATAATCCTGGTCTAGCACTCTTCCTAGGTCGATTGACAACACGGGCACCCCTATTCCCAATATGTGAAATAGGCGCGTGGTTAGGAGCTACGACATGTGGTGAGTTGGAGCGTGTTCGGCTCCTAGCCAGTGATCTTGAGGATGAGTCTTCAGATGACTCAGTGTCGTCAGAGGTCGTGGATAGCCAGCAAGGGTGTCCACATCTCCGCAGATATGCCTCATTCTCCATCTGTGGCTTCGCCCTCGTAAGGGTCCCAACGGGAGCAGTCTCATTAATAGGGCGTGTAGGTGCTTTACCTTGTCAGCCATAGTCTGGTTATCCTGTAAAAATTGTCATGAGTAATTTTGTTTCTCATAGGTCATGTTTATAATAATAGTACTAGTAATAGTAGTGATGGTAGTAGTATCAGATATTCCAATAGTATCCATAACCAGTATCAGTGAGTAATAGTATCAGATATCATTAGCTTCTTCAAATAATAACAGACAAAGCGGTTTATCTTATGAAAACCTTTAGACCATTCGAAGAAATTTCAGAAATCATAAGTTTCAACCAAAGAAGGTCCAATCATTACCTAAAGGTTCATGATGGAATTTACACGCCCGGTAAATTCATGATTATGTTGATCAGGTGTAATCCTCAATTTACCCAACCCGATCATCCCAACACTTTCCTACAAGGACAGTCCTAACGTGTCAGGGTTGTAGCTTAGGTTCTACTAGGGTATTCCCGACTTCTCTACAATCTTTGACTCTGATACCAATCTGTCACACCCCGGGCCAAGGTAGGGTGGGATGTCACAGACTAGCAATAACACATGGCAGCGGAAACAAACCATCATAAGAGCTCAAAGGAGAGAATATCACATGGCATAGAACATTAAAGAGAAATCCGGACTAGATACAGGTCTAGTCCCCATTACAAGTGTTTAAGTCATCATTGCAAAGTGTTTTCATCAATAACGAAAGTAAATTGTTTCAAAGGTTTTAAAAACATAATAAGCCAATGCCATGGGTCGTGGAGCTAAGTCAAGGCCTTCTACACAGCTAGACATCCGTCACGGGTTACCTAAAACATGCTCAAAAGAAAATTTATGTCAATTATAAAGTTGGTGAATTCAAGTGCTTAAAGTTTAAAAACAAAAGGATTGACTAAAATCCTCATTTGACTTAAAAGAAATCATAGTTTCAATATTGTGGGGGATCACAATCAACCCTGCACTCAGTCCCAGCTAGCCTCTTCTAAATTATGTTTTAGCGGTTAATCCCGAAGGAAGAACTGAGCCCCAAACCAGTGTACCATACCTGCCGGATGGTTCACCATAGTTTCTTATAAAAACCTGTCACATGCCACAAATGATCCCTCAGGATCTCAGTGGGGTACCCTTCCTAAACGGAAGCCACTGTGTGTGAGGGATTCCCTAAATAGATCTATCCATATAAGACAAGCGGTTCACACAAGAATTAATGATCATGATATAAGTATCAGCAGGTAATCACACACCCCGCATACAACATCAAGTAAAGCACAGATATAGTTCAGTTATAACAGAGCATGCTTCATCCCAAAAACAGTAGTAAAAAGGGAATCACTAGAACTCACCTTAAAGTTCAAGCTAATACTCTTCGTGTGCCGGGGAAGTCTCAGGCCTAGCACCCTAGAATCAAAATTAAGTGGTAAGCTACTGGTTCTAAGCTCATTTAAGGTGTATTAGGTGTGCCGGGGAGTTGGTTGTTAGATTCGGCTTTGATTCGTTAAGGTTTGCATAAAAAGTTTCATTTTATGGAAAGTCTTGGTTTCATATATAACAAATGATTTATTACACCATTAAGTTAAAGATACAAGTTAAATAAAGTTGTTCAAGTGATTATTAGCCTCATATGAGTCGGTTATGGAACTTGGTAGCACTTTACAGTTTAGTCCCTTAAGTTTCAAAAATGACAATTTCTACCCTCAAGTTTGTTTTCTTACATTTATTGACTTTTATGGCCAAATATTAGGTTCTTAAAGTTATGTAACTTATTTTGAGTAAGTTTACCGTAAGTTTTTCAGATTTTAGGTCCAGGTTTATTATTTTCATGTCTTACGTTACCGGTTACGGTAAAACCGAAGGTTTTTAACGATTAAGTGTTGGTTTCCATATCTTTGTCTTAGATCCATTAAATATTATTTTAAGGACTTTATATAATTTTTCAATTTGTTAAAAATGTATTTCAAGCTCCTTTTTGGTGAAAGTCTAAGTTTTAAGTTTAACCCGTTATGACGTTCAAGCTCCTTTTTGGTGAAAGTCTAAGTTTTAAGTTTAACCCGTTATGACGCGTTCTTACCCAAAATTGACCGTTCAAGAGCTTGTTTGACCAATTTTTCAACTCCTTTAGATCTTATAGCACTTAACTTACTGAAATAACATGGTTTCCATAGATTTTGGTTTTATACCATAATTTCTTGGATTTTCCCTCAAAACGTCACCCGATTAATATCCGTTTTAGTTAAAAATACCTTTTAACTTATCTTTTGACCACCTAATCAACAAATCAGATCTAAACAATTTTTTGACCCTTTTTGAGCCTGGAATTCTTTTTAAAAAGTTTAAAGTCCTAGCTCTCTTATTTTTAAGTTGTTTTACCATGTTTCGGGTCCCGAAAATGACTAAATAGGTCTAGTTTTACCATGACTTTTAATTCCAGCCATTAACCATGTATTATTCACTTAATATAACCAAAAAACTTCTGAAATCTTGTCCCAAACTCACGGTCAAGTCGTTCAACACAACAAGAAGTTATCAACATAGTGATTATGCCATAATTGACCATTACACATGTGTAAACCATCATTATTAGCGTTCATACACTCCCAATTCCTTATGTAACTTTAAAAGAAAGTTATTAGAAGGTTATAAAGCTGATTTTTAGTAGGTTACATGCTTAGTTCCCAAGGGTTACAAGATGTGCAAGATGGATGGTGAAGTAACACTCAAAAAGAGGGTTTTCTAGTTGTAAATCGGGTTACACCAATAGAATGACTTATGTAACAAGTATGATACCTTCCAGAACGTGTAAAGCTCTTAAAGAACAAGGTAGTAGCAGCAAGTTTATATTAGATACAAGGATGGTAAGATCATTGAGTGAAAAACGAAGAAACACAAGAAATGACCAATTCGGGTGACATGAAGCTTACACTTGGTGTTGTTCACGGTTTGGAGAGTGTAGATACACAAGAATGGCCTGGAAACCTTTGAACAAAGCTGGAAAATCTCAAACAAATTCTGGAAAACCACGAGCTTGCAATATCCAAGCACCAAAAGCTCACAAACCTTCACTTCCTTGCGGTTTTGATGCTTGGCCGATAGTGTGTTGTTGTGTTTCTTTGAAAACAACCTAGAAATGGAGAGGGAATCCGAGAGTATGTGTGTGTTTACTTACAAAGGATTCGAAAATGAGAGATAAGAGATGGAGTGTGTGAGGTGAAGTGAAGTGTTGCATGTATGGAGAGTGGGTAGAAGAGGTGGTGGTGTAGAAGAGGAGGGATTGGTGGGGAGTGGGGCGGACGTGTTTGGCATCTTGTGAGGGTTTTTGATTTAAAATTTAATTGGTAAATAATATTATGTGTAGTATTATAGTGTAGTGTAGTATTTTAGATGGTAAAAGTTTTTAGTTAATTGGTAAGTCTTGTGCATGAATATGCATGTATTAATCCGAAAATTGTATGTGTTCATACATATGTTACTAGTTTAAATTATTATTTAATTTCTTATGCAAGGGTGACTAGTTGACTTTCCCAGATCACTAACGTTCTTTAAATTAAAGCTTGACTAGTTAAAGGTCACTAAAAGTCACATAAAATAACAAAAACAGAACTAATAGCAATTGATGAATCTGATACTACTGGTAATGTTAGAATGATACAATTATTAATATTCATATGATGGGTAATGATGCAAGTAGATTAGGGTTAGAATTATGACCTAGAGGTCGGTTGTCACAAGGAACTTGTTTTATTGCATCCAAAAAGGTAATTTGACTTTAACTTTTTTGTGATTTTGGTCCTGTTCATTTTCACTATCACTATCAACATCCTCCACTAACCCCTCTACAAATGGTGGTGGAGGGACAACTTTGTCATCATAAATTTTACCGCTACGAAGAGTACTTACCTTGTTTAATTGCACATTCCTCACGTTCTTCATGTTAGCTCCCTGATGTTGAGGATTGATGGTGGTATCACTTGTTAACTTTCCAGGGTTCTGCCTGATTTAAGCCACGTCCTTAGCAAGTTCACCCACTTGCTTGTTTAAGGCTTCATAAGCCTTATCTCTTATTTCATTTTCCATCTTATTCTCTTGCATATTCTCGTTCATCATGTTCATTAAAGCATCTAGCTTTGCATTTGTAGAGTCTTCATTACCAACTTCTCCTGATGGAGGATTTCCTTGATAGCTTCGTGATGAACTCCCTTGTTGACCCCTATGATTGTAGATATTGTTCCCTTGAGAATATGAAGTTCTTTGATAACCACTTGGATTGTAATTCCCTTGTGTGTGGTTTTGATATGTTTGACCAGCTTGATTGTTACCTTGAATGTTAGGGTTCAGTTAGTTTGAAGCATTACCATATTTAAAGTTGGGATGGTTCCTCAATCCAGGATGATAAGTATTTCAACTCATATCGAATTGCTTCCTATCTCCATAAACTTGATTGACTTCTTCACTTCTTCCTATTACCAATGGACATGAATCACCATTATGACCCAATTCACCACATTCTTCACATACATCATATCCCATATTTGCCACCTCCTTTACACCTGTTCTTCCTTGCTTTGCCAATTGCTTGTCCAACGATGCAATTCTCTCTTTAGTCTCATAATCAACCATGGTTGATGTAAGGTCTCGATCCCGAGACGCTTACAGTTGGACAATCATCGCATCATTACATATATAATACATAATTCATAAAATAAGCAACGGAAGTAAGTTAATAAAAACCATTTTTCATTGATAAATACTGTTGTTAAGCAATACAACATTGTTAAATTACAAAAGGAATCGTTCATTTGCATTACAAAACAACAATATTATTATGTGTGAATGGATGCCAGTCTTGCCCTGCCGAGTAGCCTCCCCGTGTGTCATCCTCGGCAACCTTACCTGCCGGCTGAAAATGCATAAAAGTCAGCGTTGCTAAGTGAGTTATAGTTTTAAAGTATTGAAATACTTTATAAAGTTTATATACGATAATACTCTTTCTTAACAAAATACTTTCTTTACTTTCGTACATAAGCATTTATCGTACATACAACAAGGTATAATCTTATTCGTCATTCATTATCTTATGTATTCGTTCATTTCGTACTTTATCAGTATCTCATATAATCGTTCATTTCGTACTTTATCATTATTTCATATAATCGTTCGTTTCGTACTTTAACATTATCTTTCACTGTTTCCAGATCCTGTCAAAACTTTACCCCTATCGTGGCCCAAAGCCACCATTTCGGCCACAAAGCCTCATCATTTCCAGGCACAAAGGCTCATCATATCCAGGCACAAAGGCTCATCATATCCAGGCACAAAGCCTCATCATTTTCGGTGGTCAAGTGAAAAGGATCCCGTTTCATACTATGGATCATTCACCAAGATTGATCCCCCTGTGTGTGAACCCTCAAGGGTTAGCCAAAATCACACGCTACAATGCACACAATTGAGCTGACAACTCTCATGAGTTGTGTCCACCTTTCATTTTACTTGCAAGCCTCTTCTTTCATTCGTTCTTTATGTTACACTTACATTATCATTAATCTTATCTCTTTCTTTAATGATAATACTATACATTTATGATTATAAACTTACTACGTAAAGTCACACATCAATACATATAGGAACATAAGAACAGAACATAACCATGCATAAAATAGGCACATATAAGCCTTAAGTCAAACCAGGGTCAAAACCCTAAAATTCTGATCCTTTAAAAATCTCATAAATTTTCTAAGTTTTCTAGGCGTTTTAGCACTATGCAGGCGCATGAGGCCTCTTCAGGCGTTTCAGCACTATTTGGGCTCATAGACTTACCACTTAGGCGTTTCAGGATAGTATCTAGGCGTTTCTACTATTCAGGCACATGAGCCTGTACTTAGGCGCCTGTGTAAACATGTTGGGCGCATGAGCGCTATTGGGGCACATGACCCCAGTACTTAGGCGTCTGGCTAAATTTCTAGGCGCATGAACTACTGTTTGGGCGCATTAACCTTCGTTAGACTTTTTAAGTCAATTTTCCAGGCGCATGAGCCCTATTGTGCGCATGACCTCACTTAAAGATTTTCTAAGGCAATTTCTTAGGCGCATGGGCCCTGTTTGGGCGCATGACCACCTACATAAACATTTGTAAGTCCTTTGCAGTCCCAAAGATTATCTTAGCCTGTTCTAAGCTTGTTACTACCATTCTAAGAACTAACAAAGCATAAACAACCATACAAGATCAACATACATGCACAAATATGTACGGGTATACATACAACTTTTGTAAAAACCATTTATATGCATTTTCAGGCCCAAAGAAGTGATAAAACAAGTAAAAGACAGGGTCTAGAAACTCACCTATTGCAAGAAACAAGCAAAACTCTTCCAACCTTGCTTGTACATGGGTTCAAACACCTAACCAAGCCAAGAACACACAAACCCGAACACATAAAAAGACATAAAAACATGTACTCTTGGTTTCTTAGTCGAAAACACAACCAAAACCGAGTCAATTATGCAACAAATGCTTAACTTGTTCATGAACAGCCTCTTTCTCTCTCTAAAACCGAAGAACTCAGCTTTCTTCTTCTTCTCTCTTCTTTTGGTCGCAAAAAGCAGATGGGAAAGGCTGATATGGGCGGTCATTCCCCATATATATTAAAATAATGGGTTTTGTATTTATTTACACTTTGGCCCCCTCCACTTTATTCCTTTTTCTTTTCTTTCTAAATACCTTTTGTTTTCTTTTCTCATATTATTTTTCTTACTTTTATTTTGTCAAAATTTCCGGGTGTTATAAGTCCACCGCACTTAAGGAGGTTTCATCCACCCCCCCTTACAAGTCCACCCCCCTTAAAGTGGTTTCGTCCCCGAAACCCATCACTCTTCGAATAAATATGGGTAATGTTGTCGCATCTCTTCTTCAGGCTCCCACATAGACTCCAAACCCTTTTGATGTTTCCACTGCACACGCACTAGTGGAACCACTTTATTCCGCAGCCTCTTCTCTTTTTGATCGATATCCTCCAGTGGAATAATCATATCTTTGTCAGCTAAGCACATTCTCAGATGAGATACATGGTATGTGGGATGAATTCCACTTAACTCATCAATCACTTTCTCAGATGAGATACATAGAATATGGAATGATTCAGAAAGGTCCTATATACCTCAGGCTCAGTTTACCTTGTTTTCTGAACCGAATAATTCCCTTCCAAGGCGAGACCTTCAACATGACTCTATCGCCTATGTTGAACTCGATCAGTCTACGCCTTTTGTCGGCGTACGACTTCTGTCAATCATTTGCTGCCTTCATAAAGACTTTGATCCTTTCTAACTTTTTAGTCGTAGCCTCGATCACCTCGACACCTGCTAACTCCTTCTACCTAATGTCTCCCTAACATACGGGCGTTGTACACCTTCTATCGTATAACATCTCATAAGGAGGCATGCCAATGCTGGCATGATAACTGTTGTTGTATGAGAACTCAGCTAACAGTAAGTGATCATCCTAACTCCTCCAAAATTGATCATGCATGCTCAAAGCATATCCTCAAGCGTCTGAATCGTTCTTTCAGACTGATCGTCCGTCTGAGGATGATAACCCATGCTAATGCGTAACCTCGTCCCCATCATATCATGGAATCCCTTCTAAAACTTTGATATGAATCGGGTGTCACGATCCGACATGATAGGCACTGGCACACCATGACGAGCTACAATCTCCTTGATGAACAGATTCGCCAGCCTCTAGAATGAATACGTCTCACGGATCGGTAAGAAGTGAGCACCCTTGGTTAGACGATCAACTATCACCTAAATGGTATCGCACCCCCTCGCTATACGAGGTAGCTTAGTAATAAAGTCCATGGTGATGTGCTGCCACTTCCACTCGGGTATATCCAACAGTTGGATCTTCCCGTATGGTTTTTGGTGTTCTGCCTTCACTTGCAAACAAGTAAGGCACTTGCTCATGTACTTTACTACGTCGCGTTTCATTCACAGCCACCAATAATCTTTCTTCATATCCTGATACATCTTCATGGCACCAGGATGAATCGAGTATCGAGTCTTATGGGCTTCATCCATGATTTACCAGCGTAGGTCTCCATAACAAGGGATCTACATCCGTCCGTTTCGGGTTCTAACACCGAGAGTGTTTTCACCCAATACCGCAACTAGACCCTTCATTCACTAGGAATTAAGGCAATCTTCTTGCAACGCTTCATCTTGAAAGTCTTTCACCCGGGTCTTCACGTCAGCGGTCACAACGAACTGATACGCTTTCACCTGAATCGGCTCGGGTCTCTCCTTTCGGCTAAGGGCATCGGCCATAACATTGGCCTTACTCGGATGGTAATGGATCTCACAGTCATAATCCTTGATGAGCTCTAACCATCTTCTCTGTCTCATGTTGAGATTTTTATGCTCGGAGAAATACTTCAAGCTCTTGTGGTCGGTGATGGTGCACTTCGTCCCATATAAGTAGTGCCTCCGAATCTTTAACGTGAAGACCACCGTTGCATGCTCTAAGTCATGAGTAGGGTAGTTGACTTCGTGGGTTTTCGACTATCAGGATGTGTAGGCTATTACCTTCCCTCGTTGCATCAACAGGCAACCCAATCCCGAAGAGGAAGTATCCGAATATACCACTAAGTCTTCACTCCCTTCGGGTAATGTCAAGACAGGAGCTTGAGTTAATCTTGTCTTTAACTCCTCAAATGCATCCTCCTGTTTCTGACCCCACACAAACTTCACATCCTTGTGGGTCAATTTGGTCAAAAGTGAGGCTATCTTGGAAAAGTCTTCGATGAATCTCCTGTAATAACCGCCAAGCCTAAGAAACTGTGAATCTTGGATGGCGTCTTTAGAGACTTCCATAGCATCATTGCCTTGACCTTTGTCGGGTCCACCATGATTCCTTCAGCATTAACAACATGACCCAAAAACTAAACCTCACACAACCAGAAAGCACACTTAGAGAACTTAGCGTACAACTTCTCTCTTCTAAGTGTCTCTAACACCTCGCGTATGTGGATGGCATGTTCCTCCTCACTTCTCGAATAAATCAGGATATCATAAATAAATACAATCACTAATTAATCTTACATTGGCTGACACACTCAGTTCATCAAATCCTTAAAGGTAGCTGGAACATAGTTAGACCAAAAGACATAACGAGAAACTCGTAGCGTCCATAACACGTGCGAAAAGCTGTCTTAGGAATATCTTGCTCCTTCACCTTCAACTGATGGTAACCAGATCGAAGATCTATCATTAAGAACCAACTTGCACCTTGGAGCTGTTCAAACAAGTCATCAATTCTCGGTAACGGATACCGATTCTTCACTGTCAACTTGTTAAGTTGTCGGTAGTCCATGCACATCCGCATACTACCGTCTTTCTTTTTCACGAATAAGACCGGAGCACCCCATGGAGAGATAGTCGGTCGAATGAACCCTTTATCCATTAACTCCTGTAGTTAAATCTTCAGTTCCATCATCTCGGTAGGAGCTAATCGATACGGTGTTTTGGCAATGGGTTGAGCACCGGATATTAAATCAATCTTGAACTTGATCTCATGGTCAGGTGGCACACTGGATAAATCCTCAGGGAACACATCCGATAAGTCACATACCACTGGTACATCGGATATTTGTGGTACTGACGAGTTCACATACTTCACGTAGGCCAGATAGGCACTACAACCACGTCTCATGCACTTTTCTGCCACCACCATCAAATCACCTTCGGAATCGTAGTAACGCGATCACCATAGACTGTCACCGAACTTCCATCGGGCGTAAATAATCGAATCATCTTCTTGCGGCACATGATGTTTGCCTCATAGGCTGCTAATCAATTCATCCCTATTACTACATCGAATCCGCCTAGAGGCATCACATGTAATTTAGTAGAAAACCTATGACCTTCTAGTTCTATAGTACAGTTCTCTATCATGTCAGTAATTCTACTAGACTTACCAATAGTAGTTTCTAAGTCAAAAGGTTCATTGATACTTCTATTGCTAACAGACAAATTATCACAGAAGGCAGTAGAAATAAAACTCTTACTAGCACTAGAATCAAATAACACATAGGCACAAGTTTGGTTTACTAGAAACATATCTGACACGACATCGGGATCTTCCCTGGCCTCCTCTATGGTCATCGTGAAGGCTCTAGCACTTGCCCTCTGTCCTCCTTCTTCCGGCTTCTTCTTCATCCTGGAACCCTTGGCTCGTGGCTTCTTGCAGTCCCTGCCCACATGGCCTTCCTCACCATAGTTATAACACCGTATAACTCCACACATCTTCGCCACATGACCGGGCTTTCCATATTTGAAGCACACATTCATTCTCCACTTGCATTCACCAGTGTGCTCTCTCCTACATCTGCCACACTTTTTCATCCCCGAACTTAATGACACCACCCTATGGTCATCCACTTTCATCCTTTTGTTGTTTGGAGTGAAACCACCACGTCTAAACCTTTTCCCTCTCCATCTTTTATCACCACCACCTTTCTTCTTCACCTCCATCACCATTGATTCCTCTCTTTCATCATATAGCCTACCCGCCAGGTCTACTACTGACCAAAAGGTACCCGGTCGGGCAGCAATCAAATGCCTGCGGATGTCCGCTGTAAATCCTTGGATGTACTTCTTTATCTTCCTCGACACTGATGTCACCTCATCTGGCACCAACCTTGCAATCTCATTAAACTTGGTGGTGTATTGCTGGTGTGTCATGGTGCCTGCCTCAAGCTTTTGGATCTCCCTCTCTATCTTGTCGAGTTCCCGGTGAGGACAAAATTCCTCTCTACCTTTCCAATGGCACTGCTACCCTCGGCCTGGACAATGTTGTCCCACCAGCATAAGGCCAAGCCCACAAATGAGTAGGTAGCAAACTTCACCTTCTGATCTTCTCAGCACTAGCTGATATCAAGCACCGCCTCCATCTCCCTTACCCATCGGTGAGCAGCAGCAAC
This sequence comes from Flaveria linearis, assembly GCA_024085815.1. Taxonomy (NCBI): domain Eukaryota; kingdom Viridiplantae; phylum Streptophyta; class Magnoliopsida; order Asterales; family Asteraceae; genus Flaveria; species Flaveria linearis. The sequence goes on along the minus strand of CM044009.1, from coordinate 30,283,794 downwards.
ATTGCCGTTTCCATCGAATGTTGGGGGCAAGCATCTCTAAAATGCCCCGTAGTTGCAACCCCGTGCAGTTTCCTGCACTGCTTCTTCCTCATCCTCTTCACTCAAGACAACCGTCTCAGCCTCTGATCATTCCCTTTCCTCTCTTCCTATGGTCCTCATCCTTTCTTTCTTCTCATCCTCCCTTTTGGACTTGATAACTTCAGTCACCACAGACGGCAGAATCATCAGCATGACTTGGTGCACTTCCTCTACTACTGTCTCTTTCACCGAGGCACTTAAGTTCGCACTCTCATCACCACCTTCCTGGTGATGGATCTCGGGCACTTCACGGGCCCTTTAATTAGTCTTAGCCATATTCCTGGTAACACATGGTTTAGCACCACGCCACCATCTACTACACCTGTAGAGGCATTAGATGATCTACCTCCAGCCATTCTCTATTCACAATAAGATTCAAACACTAACATGTAGCTATTGTTCCCTTGAGATTATGAATTTCTTTGATAACCACTTGGATTGTAATTCCCTTTTGTTTGGTTTTGATATATTTGATGAGCTTGCTTGTTACCTTGAAAGTTAGGGTTTAATTGGTTTGAAGCATTACCATATTTAAAGTTGGGATGATTCCTCAATCCAGGATGATAAGTATTTGAACTCATATCGAATTGCTTCCTATCTCCATAAACTTGATTGACTTCTTCACTTCTTCCTATTACTAATGGACATGAATCACCATTATGACCCAATACACCACATACGTCACATACATCATATCCCATATTTGCCACCTCCTTTACACCTATTCTTCCTTGCTTTGCCAATTGCTTCTCCAGTGACACAATTCTCTCTTTAGTCTCAAAATCAACCGTGGTTGATGTAAGGTCCCGATCCAAGACGCTTAAAGTTGGATAATCATCGCATCATTACATATATAATACATAATTCATAAAATAAGCACCGGAAGTAAGTTAATAAAAACCATTCATTTCATTAATAAATACAGTTGGTAGGCAATATAACATTGTTAAATTACAAAAGGCATCATTCATTTGCATTACAAAACAACGATATTATTATGTGTGAATGCATGCCAGTCTTGCCCTGCCGAGTAGCCTCCCCGTGTGCCATCCCCAGCAACCTTATCTGCCGGCTGAAAATGCATAAAAGTCAACGTTGCTGAGTGAATTCTAGTTTTAAAGTATTGTAATACTTTATGAAGTTTATATACGATAATACTCTTTCTTAACAAAATACTTTTTTTACCTCATAAGCATTTATCGTACATACATGGTATAACCTTATTCATCATTCATTATCTCATGTATTAGTTCGTTTTATACTTTATCAGTAAATCATATAATCATTCGTTTCGTACTTTATCATTATCTCATATAATCGTACGTTTCGTACTTTAACATTATCTTTCACTGATTCTAGATCCTGTCAAAAGTTTACCCCCATCGTGGCCCAAAGCCACCATTCCGGGCACAAAGCCTCATCATATCCAGGCACAAAGCCTCATCATTTCCGGGTAAAGTGACAAGGATCTCATTTCGTACTATGGATAAGTCACCAAGACTGATCCCCCTGTGTGTGAACCCTCAAGGGTTAGCCAAAATCGCACGCTATAATACACACAGTTGAGCTGAGAACACTCATGAGTTGCGATCCTCCTTTCATTCTGCTTGCAAGCCTTTTCTTTCATTCGTTCTTTATGTTCCACTTGCATTATCATTAATCTTATCTCTTTCTTTATTGCTAATACTTTAAGTTTATGATTATAAACATAATACGTAAAGTCACACATCAATACATATAGGAACATGAGAAAAGAACATAACCATGCATAAAATAGGCACATACAAGCCTTAAGTCAAACTAGGTTAAAACTCTCAAATTTTGATCCTTTCAAAAATTTCAGAAATTTTCTAAGTGTTCTAGACATTTTAGCACTATGCAGGCGCATGAGGCTTGTTTAGGCGTTTCAACACTATTTGGGGCATGGACTTAACACTTAGGTGCTTCAACCTAGTTTCTAGGCATTTCTATTGTTCAGGTGCATGAGCCTGTACTTAGGCGCCTGAGTAAACATGTTGGGTGTATGAGCACTATTGGGGCGCATGACCCCAGTACTTAGTCGGCTGACCAAATTCTAAGCGCATGAACTACTGTTTGGGTGCATCAACGTTACTTAGACTTTTTAAGTCAATTTTCCAGCGCATGAGCCCTATTCGGGCGCATGACCTCACTTAAAGATTTTCTAATGCAATTTCTTAGGCGCGTGGGCACTGTTTGGGCGCATGACTACCTACATAAACATTTCTAAGTCGTTTCCAGTCCCAAAGATTATCTTAGCCTGTTCTAAGCTTGTTACTACCATTCTAAGCACTAACAAAGTATAAACAACCATACAAGATCAACATACATGCATAAATACGTACGGGTATACATACAACTTTTGTAAAAACCATTTATATGCATTTTCCACCCCAAAGAAGTGATAAAACAAGTAAAATACGGGGTCTAGAAACTCACCTATTGTAGCAAACAAGCAAAACTCTTCCAACCTTGCTTGTACACGGGTTCAAACACCTAACCAAGCCATGCACACACAAACCCGAACACATAAAAACACATAAGAACATGTACTCTCGGTTTCTTAGTCGAAAACACAACAAAAACCGAGCCAATTATGCAACAAATGCTTACCTTGGTCAAGAACAGCCTCTTTCTCTCTCTAAAACCGAAGAACTTAGCTTTCTTCTTCTGTTCTCTTCTTTTGGTCGTAAAAAGCAGATGGGAAAGGCTGATATGTGCGGCCATTCCCTATATATATTAAAATAATGGGTTTTGTATTTATTTACACTTTGGCCCCCTCCACTTTATTCCCTTTTCTTTTCATTCAAAATACCTATTGTTTTCTTTTCACATATTATTTTTCTTTCTTTGATTTTTTCAAAATTTCCAGGTGTTACAGTTGATCTTGGTCAAGTGGATTTTGATCGCCTACTAGCAGAAGCTTATGCCTTTAGAGTTTCTACACATCCTCTCTAAAAACTCCCAATCTAAATTTTTGTGGTTAGAAAGGAACGTGCCATTGCTCGTCGAATATAAGTACTTTCTCTCCTCACTAGTCAATCCATCTGAAAAAGTCTTTATCAATTCACAACGTTCAATTCCATCATGTGGGCACATACGAATTAATTCTTTAAACCTTGTGAATGCTTCATGAAATTGTTCTCCGGCTTGTTGTTGAAAAGATCGAATAGCATCTCTTGTGTCACCGGTTTTACCCATAGAATAGTATTCATCTAAAAATGTTTGTTGCATTTCTTGCCATGTGTGAATAATATTATCGGGCAGTGTGAGGAACCATTGCTTATCTCTATCTTTGAATGTAAATTGGATCAATTTGAGCCTCAGTTCATCTTGTGCGAAGTGATTTCCACCAATAGTGCTACATATGGCATCAAATTCAACAAGATGCATATTTGGTTCTTCTATTGCAGTACCTATAAATGTAGGAAGAATGATGAGATAATGAGGGCGTACAACAAAAGCTCTTCCTCTATGATTTTGGAGGTGCAATAGGATTTGGATTTTAAGAAATGGCCGGTCTGAAATGGCTATCGACACCTTGTACTTGAGCTCTATATGGCCTTCTTGGATTGAAATTATTATTAACCCTACCTCGTTGTTGATTTCCAGGTGGTGCATTCCACTCATGCTGACATTTCCCAAATTATTATTTCCATTGTGACCATTAACTCCACCGAAATTCCCATCCCAAGCATCATAATTTTCACTGTTATAGGGTTCTCCATTGTTATTTCATTCACATACATAATCTTCATCACCCATGTGAACATTATGCATGCTCACATGATCAAAATCATCTCCTTGATTGAGGTTATTTTGATTCAAGTTATTGTAAGGTGGTGGTTGATTGAGGTTGTTACGGTTATTATTTGGAGGTGGGGGTGGATTTGGGTTTTGATTTTGGTTATTAGTAGGAGCGTTTGGATTTTGAGATGGTTGGTTGTTTGGATTTTCCATTTGGGTTGAATCAAATGAATTGCTCGCTGCTTGATCAATAGCTTGTGAAATTGATGTAGTTGGTAGCCCTGATTGATGCAAAACACGATTATAACTTCCTGATTTCTCGATCTCTAGGTGCATGCAACCTGTCACCTACACACTAAAAAACACCAAGCGTAACAAGGAAATAAAGAACTAAAGCAAGAACAAGTAAACAAAATCTAAAACAAATCAAATAACAAAACACCAAGGGCACCGATTCCCCGGCAACGGCGCCAAAATTTGATCGATGTTGAAGTATCAATCAAATAAGATGTAAAATGTGTGTTCCTATTCACCTTAAACTAGTTAGGGTAAGTAGGGTTGTCGATCCTCGTGGAATTAGTGGTCGGTGTGTTGTAAATTGATTTGTAAGAAACAGTTAACCAAATTATAAAATTACTTAAACTATTGCCTCTTGGCTATAAAAATTGGATTTTGGAATGATTAAGAAATGAACTAAGAAAACAACTTGCAATTAATAAAAATTGATTAGAAGACGATTATGAAAAAGGGTAATCTACCCCAGGATTCATGTTCGGTTTTCAGTCATTGTTTAGTTCAACTGAGTGGAAGATCCTTAATGGGGATTCTATACATGTAATGATTAAGTGATAGTGATAACCAAGACTTAACAGGTCTTAGTACACAATACCAATTGAATTAGCAACCAAAACCTTGCAGTCATACAACTCGTGCAAAATTATATGATATTCAAATCAAGATTCAATAAAACCACTGTTTAAACAATCATGACATAAGTTAAGCTGAAGAAAGAACTTAATGGGTTCTCAAGTTTAATCCAAACACAAATTGAACACGAACAAAAACCTGATAACACGAAACCTATTACCCGAAGTAGATCACACGGAGTTTAGCCTTGCATCTTCATGAATTCGACACCAAAATCGGACTGGAACATGATTGGTTGGATCGGAAAGAGTTAGAGAAGTGGAAGAAACCTCACGAATCGTCAAAGTTTGTCCCTTTCTATTCCCAATGCGAATTAGGGTTTTGAAAATTAATTCTCCACCATAAATATGGTCAAAATCCGAAGATTTTGGTCAAACCCAGGAAAACGACGTAAGCTACATCCCAAAGGATATAACTTACGCGTCTTGTTTGGTGTACGTCCTCAATTCAGGGACCTTGGCCAACGGACGTAAGCTACGTCCTCATCATAATTTCGCATTCGCTCTTCCTTTTCTCTTGTCTCATGCTCCAGACCTCGCCTAACCTCCCAGTAATGCTCAATTTTCTTCTTTTTAGCTTCCTATACCTGCATTTCATAAACATAACAAAGTGATTGCGTTCGAGAATGATAAACTGATAAAAATACATAATTCCACGCTTAAAACATATACAGAGCAAGAACACATCAAGGTTTGCGAATTAGAGAGCTACCAACCAGCGAGGTTCCTAAGTTCATTTTACAAATATTAGTTTTACTTTAAAATAGTTACTTAAGTCCAACACTTGTTGCTTAGGTTTACCCTACGTGTTTTGATGTTTTTTGTAACACGTGTGTAATTTCCTTTTTAAATCTTGAAGTTCGGGGCCTTGGTTTGGTTATTGGTACCATTTGTGTTGTTAACTTATGATTTCAGATTATACTAATGGTCTTAAGCAAGTTTTGGTCCTAAAATTGGTAAGGTTTGTTTTATTTGCAAGATTAGTCCCTTAACTTTGCTAAATTGTCAATTTTAACCCCTATGTTTGGAATTTTTGCACTTTAACTATTTCGATTTGGTTTTATTACTTTGCCTGGTTTTAGCTACTGCAGTAAGTTAGTTTTTATATGATTTTAAGTTTTTCTTAACGGGTTCAGGAGCTTGTCTTCGGTTTAGGCGTCTTATGATGATATACCGTGAAGTTTCCTACTTGGATTTATCGTGTGGTTCATATAGTGATTTATATTTGAGTTTAGGTGTATTTGAGTTTATTTAGTTCCTGGAGTGCAAGTTTAGGGGGCCTAAAGTTGTTGCTTTGGTGGTTTTGTATTTTAACGTGGTACGGTTCACGGTTCGTGTACGTTTTTGGTGACGTATTTGTATTTTTGATTATTTTATTAACTTTTAGAGTTGTCTTTATTCTTTGTGGGTCAGAACTTACTGAAAACCGTTAGTTTCATTATTTTAGTGGTTTTGTAATTTTATTTATTATTTTTATTTCTAATGTGAAGTTAGTTTCCTTAAATTAATGTTATATTTTGTGTAAATTCATAGAAAATCCCATAAATTTTAATATTTTATTTCTAGTTCATTTTCATTATTACTAGGCCACTGAGTTCTGTATTTTTTAGCCTTAGTTGGTTTTATGTCGGTTTTGCTATTTTAACGTTCGAGGCTCGGTTTTTAATGGTTTTTAGGTTGGGGTCAATTATTGGTCCACTTTAGTCATATAATACTTTAATATACTTAGGATTCTTCTTGGTTCAGAATATTTCATGTTTTTAGCTTAAGGATACGTTTTTGTAAATTTTAACCATTTTAGCATGAATAAACTTTCTATTTTTAACCATTTCAGCATGAATAAACTTCTTATTTTTGTTTTCCAAGCAAACGAGCCCTATAAATTATGAAATTATATGTCCCCTGAATTTTATTCCATTTAAATTATATGCATTTTTGACGTTCCCGTTAATTCTACCGGTTAGTCCCGTTAAGTACCCGTTAAGTCTCGGTTTTGGATTTCTAGGTGTTTTTATCATAATTTTCATTTCCCCAACATTTTAATATCATAAATAGCTTATAAATAATCTCCTACCTTCAAAAACTCAAATCCCCAACTTCTTTCTTTTATTTATCTCAAAAACATATATTCTTAAGTTTTGTATATTTTATTAAAATATGAAATACATAGACTTTAATTATGAAACTTCATTTTAAACCTAAGATGGTCTTTTATAACTTCTAAAAAAATTTATTTTGAATTTTTATACCTAGATATCATACTTTCATATTTTTGCAAAAACCGGGTTTTCGGGTATGCAATTTTTGCTAAAACCGCACTTGTGTGCAAACAGGGTTTTAAGAAATATTTGTGTATCATTAATTTACTGAAAATTTAGTACTTCATAGTTCCTGAAGTCTTTGGGGGTGTTTCGTGGAGTTGGTTAAAACACGGTGTTCACGCGTTTTGGTTGAAATGAGTTACCTTGTCGTGTGAGGTGAATGTGACGGATACTGGGCTGCAAAAGGGACTTGGAATGATGGAAAGAGGCTTCCAATGGTAGTGTATTAGTTAAAATGATATAGTGAAAGATGTGAAGGATAGAAACTTGGTGATTGGAAGTTGTATTCTTGTAGCGTTACCTTGGCTCAAAGATGTGAATGGCTTAGCTCTTGTGGTCAATTCTCACCTTCAATGGGGCTTAATATTGTTGTTCCTTGAGTGTAAAATTGTAATAAATATTTAGGAGATTAGAGAGAGTGTGCGGACAACTTGAGAGAAAATGTAGTAGTGAAATGGGTGGTGATGGTGGTTTGGTTGTGGTGTTCGGCCGAGAGGGGTTTTAGGGTGGGGCTTTGGGTCCCAATTTCTTGGTTGATTACAAAATCTCACCTGAGTTAGTGAGTGATTTTGGTTATTTTAACACTCATTCAAGATATGGCAAGATTGGGGTCCAACCTAGGCCATGCATGGGTGTTGATTGGGTGGGAGGTGAGGTGGTAGATAGGTTGTAGTTCACTAGGTAGTATCTTTTGGATTTTAATGACAAAATAAAATATTTTGTTTGATGTGTGAGGGTGGCGTGTGTATGTGTGTCGTACGTATGCACGCATGTATGTGTGTCGTACGTATGAACGCATGTACGTGTGTGAATGGTGGCCGCATGTATATGCATATGTATGTGCATGTGTGTTATGTGTTTTTATACATGTGTTTATATATGTATATATATACGGGTGTGTGTATACATGTGTGACGGGAGTGTGTGTTTCTTGTGAAAGGGCATGCATACATAGGTGTATGCATGTATGCCATAAATATATATGTATGTTTGTATTTATGTGTGAGCTATTTTAATTACCCAATGTCATCTTATGATTATTTTTAGTTTTCATTTATATTGGTGTTAACATTTGGCATGTCTTTTATTTTGTTTAGAGTCATTAATAATATCATTATTAGTGTAATTATAGGTTATGTTTTGCAAGGGTTTTTATACTTCTAATTAGCATTGTGGTTTAATAAATTATAAGTTTTTATTTATTGGACATTGCTTAATTTGGTGATACGCGTAATTGGGTTTGTAGATTTTCTTCAACATAGTTTAATACTTAGCTGTACTTAATTTGTTATTTTTTCTTTGATAGCTCTAGATTGCTAGGTAATATGGTTTATGTTGATACATATTGATGTACCTAGTTTATGTTCTGAAATGTAAAAGTCTTTCATGTCTTACATATATGTAATCGATGTAATCATTGAATGAATGATATATGAAGTGCATTGTGATGTTAATTTATGTTTGATTATGTCATGATATCATTATATTGAATGTGTTGCACGTGTATGAACTATTCTATAGGTTTGATGTTGTTCTACATGGTTCTAATTCAATAAGAACTTGGAAGTATGTTTAACTTATCCATGTGATAGTTCATGTGAATGGACCATGCTAATGGACCATACGCATGAATATATAATGCTTATGGACCAGTCGCATGACTGAACCAGAAGACTGGATCAGTCGTACGACTGAGACATAAGATTGAGTCAGTCGCACGACTAAACCTTCAGTCGTGCGTATGATTCAGTCGCATGATTCAGTCACACGACTGAACCATGCTAATGGTTCAGTCATACGATTGAAGACAGGAAACCTATAAATACCACGTAACTCGTGGAAAAACATAACCCTTCAAATACCTACGTACCCTAGCCGTCCAGAGCGTACCAAAACGTCAATCCAAGTTCATAGTTCGTTTCTGATCAATTCTCATTCGTTCTTAACGTTTATTTCATCGTTGGATTGATCAGGATATTCGTTCTCACTGATTGGATCTCCAATCAAATAGGATTCCGCACTATTTGATTCGGTATCACGCAGAATCCGTTAGTACTCCGTACGAAATTGGTTCTAACAAGTTGTATCAGAGCTTAGGCTCGTGATTTTGCATTGATTCAATTGGTTTTGGTGTCAAAACTAACGTTTTTATTCAAAAGATACACTTTTTCACTTCAAAACTTGGTTTTGTTGAGTTTCTGAATCAAAAGGTTCTACTTGTTCCCATACGGCAGATTAGGGTTCTTGAAAATTCATAATTTTGAGTCAAGTGTTCAAAAAATTTGATTTTTCCGGCAGCAGTAGCTTCAGTCGCACGATTGGCCCAATCGCACGACTGAATCCCATTAACATAGTTCAATCGCATGACTGGACTCATTCGCACAGTTCATTCGCACGGTTGAATTATTCCATACGGTTGACCTCATTCGTCTTGTTCATTCGCATGACTGAATCCAATCGCACGATTGAAGCAATTCGGATCCTTCAATCGCACGGTTGAACAAGTCAGCTGTCCAATCACATAAGTCAATTTGTCCTGTTCTTAGTTCATCAAGTTTACAGAAATGGAAGATCAATTCTCTGCGTTTACTGCTGGGAAGGACTCACGCATCCAGAATCTTCTACTTCTGGAAAGTGAGATCGGGAACCATAACAAACCGCCAAAGCTGTTAACATTGGATGAATGCCCATAATGGAAACAGCGGTTTGAAATCTACCTGAATGGAGTCGACCCCAATCTGTGGACGTCTATTGAGACTGGTTACGTGGTACCAGTCAGTGATAATGGGGTAAAGCTTACTTCGGGAGGTACGAGTGAAGCTCAGAAGACTATACATAATGCTTGAAAGAAAGCACATGCCTTGTTGACTCAGTCAATACCTAAAGATATATTTCATCAGTTTTTTGAGAAGAAGCAGTCTAAGAAGTTATGGGAAGCCTTAGAAAAGAGATACGAAGGCAATGCAACTCTGAAGGCACTCAAGGAAAAAGCTCTTAAAAGGGAATTCGACATTCTCACCAATTGGAAAGGAGAGCTTAGATGATATCATCGACAGATTCTATCATCTTATGAGTGAGCTACACACTCATGGTGTGGTTACATCAATGGAAGACAAAGTCTCTAGCTTTGCTGATGGGTTACCAGACAAATGGGATCCATTTGTATCCAGTTTAAGACAAAATGATACTCTTACTACCTTGGACATAAATGACTTCATTTTAAAGCTCAGGGAGGAAGAATTGCGTCAGAAGTACAAGTCAAAGAAAGGATCCTACGCTCAGAATCGTGCTTTATACAACTCAGTTCCACCTCCTACTACGTCAGGTACACCATTACAAACTGCTTTTGTATCTAACTCCTCTGCTCCTTCTTAGTACAGCCCATCAGGTACCGACAGGTCCGGGTCATCTGGAACCCACTACATAGTTCCTGAGGCAAATGCTACGAAGTTAAAGACAAAGAATCTCCGGAATGTGACGGTGGAAGTAGCGAACGAGCATATGGACCTTCTAGCTGCAGTTGTCCAATCTTATGATGGTCTGGTTGCTGGGAAGATTGGAAACCATCATCTTGCTGATGAAGATTACAAGCAAGTTGATGAAACTAATTTAGAGCTCATGGATATCATGTGGGCCTTGGCTAGCGCTGTGAGAAGAGCAAAGAAGTTCGTGAAGTAGACGGGACAAAACTTGGTGGCAACTAAAGATACTACATTTGGATTTGACAAAACCAAGGTCACGTGCTTCAACTGTGGTGAGAAAGGGCACTTCAAGCGTGAGTGTGTTAAGCCCAAGAAGACAGGAAATGGAAATCCATTTCCCTCTTTCAATCGTCAGGAAAAGGATAAGATTGGGGCATCAACAGCAAGTAAAGACTCTAAAGCTTTGGTTGCTCAAGGTGATGAAGGGCAAGACTAGTCCTTCCGATTCGTATCCGAGGGTGAATCTAATGTTGTTTTTGTCGACACCTTGGATGATGGATCTGCAAGTGAGGGAGACACAGTAGCTGAGCTTTCACGTTCAGATGTTGAAGAAGCTATGGATGTGGTTGATCACTTAATGGAAGAAAAGCTTAGTGCAGCAAACGCAGAACATTCAGTTGCTGAAGAATCTGACACTGCACTAATGGCTGATTCGTCTGGTACTTCACAGGTAAATTCTAAAGATGAATTATTTCATAAACATGCTTGTTCTGAATGTGACAAATTTAGAGAAAGCATTGAATTAAAATTTTCTAGGTCATTAGAACACAATGATAATCTGGTAAATGATTTGCAACTCTGCACTGAAGCAAATCGTTTGCTAAAACAAATGAGTGCTGTTTCAAAGAAAAAATAGAACTTCTGGGGAAACAACTGAGGGAAACCGAAGTTGTTGCTCTTAATCAATCTAATGATATTAAGTTCTATTTAAATTCTTTGGAAGAGATAAAGAAGCAAAAAGCAGTTTTGGAAGTTGAAGTTGAATCATTGAAACAAAAACTACATAGCTTGGCAAGTTCTTCACACATAGTTCAAAACTTAGTGAAAGACCGAAATGGTGGGGAAGGTTTGGGTTATAAAGTAGTATCGCCACCACATGCTATCCTTTTGAATACTAAATGTAGACCAATGAATAACAACCCTGTAAAGGATCATGTGGTGTCTATCCCTCTGGTCAGTGATCCAGATTCTACAGGTAAACCTGTGAAGTCGGTCACCGAACAGACGAATACTACTTTGAGATCTAAAGATAAGATGACTGTTGAAGATTTGACGGATAAAATTGAAAAGGATAACTTAGAATCAGGTTCACAAACGTCTATTTCAGAACCAAAAAAGTTTAACTCAAAGAACCCTAAACGTGTTAATCATCAAAGTCCAAATCAAACTAATGCAAAAGATGTTCAAAAGGTCAAAACAATTAAATTTGTTAAAGAAGGTGAAACATCTAAAAAGGAAGAGAAGTTATCAAGCCCCCAACCACACTCAACCCCACGTCAAAAATTTCCACAATAAGTAGAAGGGAGATCTTGCTACAGTTGTGGAAAACGAGGACATATCTCTTCAAATTGTCCTTATTATCAAACACCCAAAAGGAAAATTGAACTTTTTGATGAAAAAATCTTCTAAGACCAGATCTAATACTCCTCCAAAATACCAAGGGCCATACAGACGAGCAGAAAGCAAGGCTGTGTTACCCAAGGTTAAACCTAGGATTATTAGTGAACCTAAAGTTCAAACCATTAGCCAGTTGTCTGTTTACCACAAACAGGCCTTACACAAAACTGGGTTATGGAAAGAAAAATAAGGTAATGTGTCTGATAGTGAGGACAAGAAGAAGAAAAATGTGCCCTCATCCTCTCAAGGACAGTGGGTTGAGTTCATGATGTGTGATACCTCTGGGACACCTAAGCCAGTTAAGGCTTGGGTCCCAAACTTGAACTAATAATTTCCATTATATGTGCAGGGTGTCCGTTACAGCGCTATCACTAATACCTAGATTATTGATAGTGGGGCGTCCAGGCACATGACCGGGAATTCGTCTATCCTTTTCAACGTCAAACAAATTAAAGGGGGAAACGTATCATTTGCTGGAAATAAGGGAGGATATATCACCGCTCTAGGCGAAGTGGGAAATGAGAAATTCAAGTTTGATAAGGTCAACTATGTTCAGTAACTGCAAAATAACTTGCTTTCTGTCTCCTAAATCTGTGATAAAGGATTCAAAGTTGCATTCGACAACAAGAAGTGTTATATACTGAAGAAGGAGTATGTCATCGAGGAGGATAAAGTATTAATGTCCGCTTCAAGATATAATGTTCTGTATGTCTTGGATGTATCAAAAGCCTTCACAACTGAATCGACTGCACAGTGCTTCCTGTCAAAGGCAACAGAAAGGGAGTCAGTCTCGTGGCATAAAAGAATGGGACACATCAATCCGAAGAAGATGAACCATCTGGTTCAGAATGATCTGGTAGATGGAGTTACTGTCAAGAACTTCCAGCTTCCAGATTTCTATGTCTCTTGCAAGAAAGGAAAACAGACCAAGAAGTCTCACAAAGCAAAGAAAGTCAACTCTATCGAAATTCCACTCGAGCTTCTACACATGGATCTGTTTTGCCCCAGTTAGCATAAGGAGTATTGCCGAGACCTGTATTGCTTTATCGTGACTGATGATTACTCCAGATTCTCTTAGGTAATGTTTTGTGAAAGCCAAGTCTGAAACTTTTGAATCATTCAAGCATCTGGTTACGACACTGGAATCTCTCTATAAGCTGAAAGTTAGAAAGATTCGATCAGACAACAGCACAGAGTTCAAGGATCAGTGGATGGAGACGTTCTGTCGAGAGAAAGGTATTGTTCATCAATTCACTTCTGCATATACTCCACAGATGAACGGTGTGGCTGAGAGGAAGAATCGAAGTCTGATTGAGACTGCAAGGACAATGCTAGCCGATTTAACACTGCCTATTCAATTATAGAACGATGCAGTGGCTAATGCTTGTTACACTTTGAATCGGGTTCTGGTGGTCAAACGTCATGGAAAGACATGTTATGAATTACTCCAACGACGTAGATCTAACTTGGAGTATCTCGAACCGTTCGGTGCACCTTGCATGCTATTGAAGAAAAATCAGACTGGAAAATTTTATGAGAAGGAAGAAAAAGGTATTTTTCTCGGCTACAGTATACCAGACAAGCGAGTTTACAACAACTCAACGGGTCTGGTAGAAGTGTGGTGTAACGTTGATGTTCAAAGATTCACCACCCCCGCTGCTGGAAAAGGACCTTCCTTCTTCTTCGATTATGATGGATTCTTCAAGTCCTTCAATCTACCATCTTCCCATTCTGATAATGACTTAGCTGCTCGAATGATGTATGATGTGTTGACTCCCCGACATTAGACACTACATCGTCTGCTCCATTAGATGATACTTCAAGCCCTTCAGGTGAAGGACTTGAGGTAAGTGATTCTTCTTCTGATGACGAAGCAGTTGAGACCACAAACGTGGATCAGATAGAACAGGTTCCTACTACTACTAGTACACCCACAGCTGAACCTGAAGCCGACGACACGTTGGAACCTCACACTCCACAGTAAATGAGACTCCAAATCTGGATAATGAGGTAGTTGTTCCCACCAGTCCTGTAACTCGGATACACGTTCATCATCCCTGGACAACGTCATCAGGGATATTCTATCAGGAGTTCAAACTAGAAATCAGTTATATTCAGCTGATTATGCAGCAGTGATGGAAAAGGGCTATATTCATGATGGTGCTTATTGATGCTTTGTATCTCAAGTTAAGTCTAAGTATGTAAGCGAAGCATTACATGATGAGGCATGGGTAAGTTCTACACAAGAAGAACTCCTTCAATTAAAAAAGTTAGGAGTCTGGACACTTGCGGACAGACCAAAAGGTGCAAAGGTGATTAGCACCAAATGGGTTCTTCGTTGCAAGAAAGATGACCAAGGGGTCATAATTCGAAACAAGGCTCAGCTTGTCATTCAAGGGTTTAGGAAAGTCGAAGGCATTGACTACAATGAAGTGTTTGCACCTGTGGCAAGGATGGAAGCTATTCGTATATTCCTAGCCTATGCTTCCTATAGCAAATCAAAGTTTATCAATTGGATGTGAAAAGTGCCTTCCTTCATGGTGAGATTCGTTAAACAGTATACGTAAGTCAACCCGAGGGATTTAAGGACCCTTATCATTGGGATAGAGAGTACAAACTGGACAAGCTTTGTATGGGCTTCATCAAGCCCCTCGAGCCTGATATGAGAAACTATCTACTCATCTGCTTAAAAACGATTTTCGTAGAGGGGTTATTGACTATACATTGTTTATCGTATGACATCATCTTCGGTTCGAAAAACGAAGCTTTATGTAAGGAATTCGAATCTGTGATGAAAGCTGAATTTGAAATTAGTGCCATGGGAGAAATGAAGTTCTTTCTTGGGTTACAGGTGGATCAGACACCCAAAGGAATCTTCCTGCATCAGACAAAATATGTAGGAGACATTCTTAGTAGGTTTGACATGGAGAATACAACTGTAGCTGGAACTCCAATTGCCACAAACCACGATGTGGCACCCGATGAAAATGGTGATCTGGTAGATGCCACTATGTACCGAGGGATGATCGGATCTCTTTTGTAACTCACAGCTTCTCGTCCTGATATCATGTATGCCACGTGTCTCTATTGTAGATATCAGTCTAAACCAAAAGTAAATCATCTCATCAGGGTTAAAAGGATATTCCTTATCTGAAGGGTACTCCAACACTTCGGTTGTGGTATCCTCATGATGATGATTTTGAGCTTACAGTGTATAGTGACTCGGACTACGGTGGTTGTAAGATGAATTACAAGTCAACATCGGCGGGTTGTCAGTTCTTTGGATGACGGTTAGTCACCTGGCAGTGTAAGAAGCAGACGTCTGTTGCTCTATCAACATGTGAAGTTGAATACGTTGCTGCTGCAATTTGCTGCTCACAAATCATTTGGATTCAACAGCAAATACGCGACTACGGTTTGCAATTTTCTAACACCCCTATCTTTGTTGATAATTCTGCTGCAATTGCTGTGACTAAAAATCTGGTCCAACACCCAAAGAATGAACACATCGGTATTAAATATCACTTTATACGTGACTGTTTTGAAAAGCAATTAATCGATGTTGTTAAAATTAATATGGATTTTTAACGCGCCGACCTCTACACAAAAGCATTTGATAAACCTCGGTTTTTATATCTTTTAGAGGTAAATGGCGTGAAAAAGAAAAGTGATGTGATTCCAGAAGAATCGAGTTCATAGTCTGTCTTTCTGTTTTATTTTAATTTTTTCTTTATTTTGATTATTTCTGTCTTAAAAAATCCAAAAGCACAAAAAGATTGTCGGTTTTTGAATTTTTGGGGGAGATTAGTTTAGTTTCAGTATTTACTTACTTAAAAAAAACAAAAAAAACAAAAAAGGGAAGGCGGGCATATAGGCTGAAAGCAAATTAAATCTATGAGATTGATCCAAAACTATGGAAAATGATAGTAGACAGGGAACGAATCGTTTGGGAATTAAAAGGACTGAAAAGATCAAAAAGGTATAATTTAAATTTCAAGTCAACGATGTTTAAGCCAAATAAAGGAAAAATAATAGTACACTAGTTTGTTACTAGGGCTACATAGAGAAAGTAGACCTAGGGGTTGCTAGTCCATTGTACGATATGTCGGTAGATTCAACACAATAGACAAGTAGACTTCATTGGTGAAACAATCTAAACTAAGCTGTTTAACAGGCTGTGGGTTTCCATCAAATAAATTCCAATAAGGGTGACGAGCAAAATAAACGCCACAAATGTGTGCGTACGACCATAAAAATAAGCAAAGAACACGTAAAAGTGATAAACGCAATCAAACTAATGACTAATGTTGTTGGTGCGTTATGTGTAAAAGAAAAGGTGCTCTTACAAGAAGATAGGTTGTGTGCCTCTCTTCTGTGTGATGGCACTGACCTAAGGATAAGCACAACCTAAATATTCAAGAATTCATTGTTGTTTGCGACTCTCTGCTGTGCGATGGCACTGACCTGAGGCTTAGCATCTCTTTGAAAGCTCTTAGAATAGTTTCTTCTGGTCTCAAAACCCGTAGACCGCTCTAAAATCCCTGAGGAATGTTGATTACCATATAAGTGTGGGATCCACAATCGCTTGTTGAAATAATAAAATCTAATCACCAATGTAAGTTAAAAGTCTGTGTATGGATTTAAGTGGACAACAATATTGATAATCGTCATGGCCACAACTCTTAACAGTCAAAATATTTGTGTGCCTCTTACAGCTCTAGTATGATTTCTTGTAAGTGCTTGTGACTCTGAGAGTAATAAGAATCATTAATTTAAACATATATCAAAAAGTCGCAAATAATTATGATACACCTGTATGATTCCATATGAATCTCTCCAGAGATGGTAAAACCAAATTGAAGCTGTTCTGCTCAGGGGTAGAAATCAGTTAAATGATATTTAAAAGGTTTTAACCCACCTTAAACAAAAACATAAAAATATGTTTTGTTTTGTTTAATTTCAAGTTACTTTTATGTTTTAGTTATCTTTTTGCGTCAATGTCGGACTATGTAACAAAGTGAACTGTGTGAGTCATACCTTAAGAGGTTCACGTCTGAGGTGACCAAACGGTTTTAATTAAAAGGATCATGTCTGAGGTGATCAAACGGTTTCTCGTTCAAAGGATCATGTCAGAGATGATCGGTGCTCATAATGTTATATCAATCAAAAGTTAAAACTGAAGGTTTGAAAAGTATGAAGTCAACTCCTGAGTGTGAATCAATCGCACGATTGGATCATAAGTATGAACCAATCGTATGATTGAATCATAAGAATGAGTCAATCGTACGATTGGACCATGAGGATGAGCCAGTCATAAGATTGGACCATGAGTATGAGATAGTCATACGATTGCACCATGAGTATGAGACAGTCATGCGATTGGACCACAAGACTGAGCCAGTCGCACGACTAGTGAGAGGAGACTGAGCCAATCGCACGACTGAAGAGAGGAGTATGAGTCAGTCGCACGACTGAACCTCAGTCGCACGACTGGACCTCAGTCGCACGATTGATCCATGCGTATGGGTCCAGTCGCACGACTGAAACCCAAAACAGTATAAATAGAGGCTCATTCGGTCGTAATCTCTACCAGTCTTCAAACTTTCCAAAAACCGCCTAAGCCCTGTTACTCTGCCAAAATCTCAAACTTTTGAGGTTGCATTCTGATATGTGTTCTAACCCTAAGTGTACTCATCTACAGGTAACTTGCGATAGGAATCGGGACAAACAAGAAATCTAATCGAACCTAAATGACCTAAATTGTTCAAACTAATAACCGGGACACAAACCCTAAAATAGACCACTTAAATGATGAAAAATGTCGATTTAAAGCAGGTTAAGTGCTATACTGAGTCCCTACAAACCATATGAACCTAAAAACAACATCTAATTTCACTTTATGACAATATTCAAGATTATGGTGTGGCACAGGGGTTTATGCGAATGGACAGACTGATGAACTTCAGTCGCACGATTGAGCCAGTCGCATGCTTCAATCGCACGATTGAACCAATCCGTGGTTCAGTCGCACGACTGACTTAACCGCATGGCCTTGCACATGACTGTACTCATCGCAGGCTCAATCGTACGACTAAACCCAGTCGTCTGGTTCAATCGCACGATTGAACCAGATTGGTCAAATCTGTTCTAAGTCAAATCGTTTATCTATTATGAAAACAACTGATGTGTTTGTCCCTTGTATTGCAGCAATATGGCAGATAGATGGACAATGAGCACGAAGCACAATATATGTGCTTATCTGGACCCCACACCCCGGAACGCCTCTGAGTTTACCCGGATCATAGACTTTCTACAACGTTCGAGGTTCTTCAAGGCCATATCTACACCATGTATACCGTACAGGTCGATCCAGGAGGCGCTCTCGGAGAACGCCATTGTTGACAGATCTATAGAGCCCTACTGCATTAGGAGTTCTATCTTTGGGGAAGATATCCAGATCAGTGAAGAGGATATCAGGCGAGTCTTGGACTTGGGTGATGATGGTGCACACCCAACCAAGCTGCACCCCTAACGGTACGGGGATGATTCCTTAGGATCAAGTACGCCGGCGATATCAACGCGGCGTGCTTAACAAGATTAACATGTGTCCACAATTCAAATATTTGGCACATGTGATCGTAAAGTGCATAGCCTCCAGGAGAGGAGGATTCGATGAGCTATCTGATCAGATCCAGAATGCTTATGTGGCCTTAGTACTGAACCATCCATTCAGCTTCTCATGGATGTTCTTTACTTATCTGGTCGAGAACATAGAAGCCCAGGGGAAAGAGGGATTCTGCATGTACCCACGGTTTCTTCAGATGATGATTGAAGAGAAGCTTCCTCACCTTCCCAAGGAGAAGGGTGATGCGGTGTCGTTGGAAGTTATGGACGACACCACCTTGGGAAGGATGAAGGTTTACTGGGGGAAGCAGGTGAAGCCGTCGGTTAAGAGGTTGTTCGGCCACCTGGCCAGGGAGGACTACGTGGCACCAGCTCGTAAAAAGTGGTGTCACGATGACAGTGATTCAGATGTTGACCCAGTTTTGGCTTCTGTTGATGAGGAGGATGACGACGACGAAGATGACGGTCAGGGTGGTGGAGATACAGGCCCTAGTGAACCAAGGGCCACTGACACTTCCACTACGTGTCCACCACCCACACATGTTAGCTCCTCATCCCGGTGGATTGGAGCAGGCACCCATCCATCGGGACTTTCTTCCAGATGACGAAGATAAGGAGTCCGATGAGGAGCCCCTCACAAGGACAGTTGGTAGCCATGTGGTTGCTACCGACCGGGGTATGGAGGCGGTTGGAGGACGCCGGGCTGGGGTTGAGGGTACTGACACTGCTGATCCTACCTACACACCTCCCCCGCCAAGCCCAGGGGGAGCCCAGAGCTCCAAGGGCTCACGATTGAAGAGGATGGCACAGCCACATGGCAAAAAGGCCAAAAGAAGACGTATAGTGCTGATGACCTCTTCTACCACCACAGCCACTACATCCACCATCCCTACCACACCTACCACCACCACAGCCACTACATCCACCACTCCCATCACACCTACCACCACCACTACAGCTACCACCACTCCACCCATTTCATTATTCCACCACAAACCACAACCACCACCACTACCATATACACTACATCCACCACTCCACCCACCACATCACATGCTGAACCTTCCACCTCATCAGTACCACCACCAGGATCTTCTTTGCCCAACGTTGGGTTAGAAGAACAGCTTGCCAGCCTCAACCGTCTGGTTCTGAAACTGCTCGCAACTGACGATATATGAGCGAACAAGATGACTCAGTTGATGGCTGTCAACGCTAAAAAGGTAAGTAGATCGCCCTGCTGACCGAGAAGACTGCAGATCGGAGTCAACAGATTGCACATCTAACTGAGAAGGAAGCCGCCCTTGAGGGAGATTTGTCCAGAGCTCACCGTGCCTTAACCACATAGAACGATCTTCTGATGGCATCAGTGAAGCGAATTGAGGATGTTGAGAAGAAGAACAAGAAGCTACGTCTAAGGCTAAAGGGTACACAAGGCGAGCCTCTTAAGATCAAAGGTGATGGTGACGATGGTGATGATGATGATGATGACGAGTCATCTCATGATGATGAGTGTGATGATGATGATGATGTTAAGGGAAAGGGAAGTGGAAAGGACAAAGAGGGAGGAGATGAGGATGAGCCGAAGGTGATGCATCTGCATCAGCCTCCGATCTAGCGGCTCAGGAACAGAGGACAAAACGACGTCAAGAATCAAGACCGTCCACCTCAGCTCCTCAAGCTGAAGAGTCAAGTGACAAAGAAAAGAGTAAAGATTAGTTGTCTTAGCTTTTGATTATCTTTTGTACTTGAATTGTATGTATGTAATTAATGTTTATCAATGTTTATTAAAGTAAATGAATTGATTACTGATGTGTTTGTGTGGTTTTGAATGTTTAAAAAAACAGATGAATCTCAACAGACCGATGAGCATGACGTCGCACCCCTTCAGCAAATCAAGACTCAGCTAACAATGATTCTTGATTTGCAAGGGATTGTGCGACGATCTGTGAGCTACACACCCGAGGAGGGTGAGATCATTCATGATCTCATAGACGAGCAGCTGGCTGATATGTTCAGACTCAACCCGGATGAGCTAGTCAAGGATGCTCCTGAGGTTGACGTCATGAGTGATGAAGAGCTGCAGGGCGTCAATGAGATTGATATTGAGGATATCACAGCACAAGAGTATCCACAGTACACTGACCAACAGGGAAATGTTATCCCTGATTTGGGTGAAACATTTTGGTTGTGATACGTTTAGAGCTCTTGATGCTCAAGAGAAAGAGAAGGAGAAAGAAGAAGGGAAAGCCCAAGCTTCAGACACTGATATTGACATCAAGAAAGCTGAGTGGGCAGTATGTTTAGAGGAAATGAGAGCCCAGCGACAACCGCCAAAGTCTAATGCCTACACCAAACTGTACAGAGTCAAGAAGCATCAGAAAGGTGTCGGGCAAGATTATTAGCTGGGTGTTTTTTGACGACTTGGATGTGTACGCGGTGAAAAGAGAGAATGGAATAGAGTACTTCAGATACCAGCATGATCTGAAGACTCTCCCTTGTTTTGAGTTAAACTGGCTTGCCTGTTTAGACCTTTTGTACGCTAACCCCAGAAAGATGTCTGGGTGGTTTGAGATGGCGTTAAAGAGAGAGTACCGCACCAGGGGGGTCAACTTCAGGCCTCAACAGCCTAAAAGGTTCATAAATAAGACCGAAGTTGATCCACATACTGGAAACCCTAAGGTAGTGCTGAAGTGGAGTCCTCCGCGCACAATGTCAAAGATCCTATTGCGGGAGATGCCTTAGGACTTCACTCCACACTTCAAATGGTGGTACTACGACTGGAGAACGGGTGAGGCGGTCATCGTTTTGCACAAAGATGCTCAGATTGAGACTATCCGGTTGTTTGACCCTATGTGGCTGACCAAGTTGTCCAAAGACGATGTCTACACTCTATACAATTGGCCACTATTCTATGACACGCAGGACATCGTACAAGCTCTACAGTTTCAACATGTGATAAGACTCTGCTTTGCATTTGAAATAAATGTTGGAGTCACAAAAGAAGAGAAGTACAAGATGTTCCAAGAGCATGTGAAGAATGTTAGACAATAGAGTAAACTAGGTCCAAGGGGGAGTTTGTTGATACATATTGATGCACCTAGTTTATGTTCTGAAATGTAAAAGTCTTTCATATCTTACATATATGTAATTGATGTAATGATTGAATGAATGATATAGGAAGTGCATTGTGATGTTAATTTATGTTTGATTATGTCATGATATCATTATATTGAGTGTGTTGCACGTGTATGAACTAATTATATAGGTTTGATGTTGTTCTACATGGTTCTAAGTCAATAAGAACTTAGAAGTATGTTTAACTTATCCATGTGATAGTTCATGCTAATGGACGATGCTAATGGACCATACGAATGAATATATCATGCTTATGGACCAGTCGCACAACTGAACCAGAAGACTGGATCAGTCACACGACTGAGACATAAGATTGAGTCAGTCGCACGACTGAACCTTCAGTCGTGCGTATGAGTCAGTCGCATCATTCAGTCCACGACTGAACCATGCTAATGGTTTAGTCGTACGATTGAAGAAAGGAATCCTATAAATACCATGTAATTCATGGAAAAACATAAAACTTCGAATACCTACGTACCCTAGCCGTCCAGAGCGTACCAAAACGTCAATCCAAGTTCATAGTTCATTTCTGATCAATTCTCATTCATTCTTAACGTTTATTTGATGGTTGGATTGATCAGGATATTCGTTCTCACTGATTGGATCGCCAATCAAACAGGATTCTGCACTATTTGATTCGGTATCATGCAGAATCTATTAGTACTCCGTATGAAATTGGTCCTAACAGTTTGTTTAATCACCTAGCGTTCATTAGTCAAGTTGGCATGTAATTATCACTAGGGTATTGGGCCTCAGCCCCATTAGTGTCGGTAGTTCACAAACCATATCTTAGCACGACCCAAATAGCCCATTAGGGTTTTCTGGGTCAAGCCTATTTAGCACTGTGGCCCAATGACCAGTTTAAAGTTTGATGGGACTAAGCCTATTATGGTGTGTGTATACATGTTTTTGAGTTCTGTCTTGTTGGGCCCATCACATGGGCCTGTAATGTGACCAGAGTGTGGCCTGTTAAGGTTTCTAAAAAAAATTTTGTAGGCCCAAGACCAAGGTTATTACATCCTCCCCTACTTACATAAATTTCATCCTTAAAATTCCCTTAATACAAGTCTTTTAAGTCCTACTCTAATCCTAGTGGTTTATTAGTGTTAGTTGGCTCTCAAAACTCATATAGTGTAATAATTCGTCACTAACAATTGACATATATATACAGAGTCAATTTATTGCGATGTCGGGTGAGGGTTATTACCGACTTTTTCTTGACTTCCATTGTTAGTAGGTTTGGACTGGTTTAGGTGTGGGTATTTCTTTCGGATTTAACTTTCTGGTTCCCAGGTAAACTCAGGACCTCGTCATGAGTTCCATTTAACCTTTAAAATTTGAATCTTACCATGCCCAAACTTCTTTTCCTGTCGCCCTAATATTTTGAGTGGAACAAATTGGAGCTGATCATTAACTTGTACTTCCGTGTAGGGAACAATTAGGTTCTCATCGAACAGGCACTTTTTGAGGTTCGAAACGTGGAACGTGTTGTGTATTCCTCCCAGTTCTTCTTGTAATTCTAACTTATAGGCGACAGGCCCGATTCTTTCAAGTATTTTGAAGGGTCCAATGTATCTCGGGCTTAATTTCCCTTGTTTCCCAAACCTGATTAGTCCTTTCCATGGGGACACTTTTAGTATTACCTTATCTCCCACTTGAAATTCTAATGGTTTGCTTTGGTTATCGGCACAACTCTTCTATCGATATGTTGCTGCAGCCAGGCGTTCTCGAATTCGGGGAATCTTGTCAGTGGTTTTTTGTACAATTTCTGGCTTGGTTAGCTGGCTTTCTCCCACTTCAGCCCAACAAACTAGGGACCGACATTTAAGTCCATATAGTGCTGTTGGAACTGTTAAGGCTGATGCAACCAAAACAACACTTAGAAGAAATCTATGCAAACTAAGAGAAGTCTTCTGAAGGTAATGCTGCATCTTCCGAAGGAAAATGCTGCAACTTCGAAGCTTATATGGTGATCTTCCGAAGAGCTTCCAAAGGATGAACTCAGTCTTTCAAGACTTAGAAGATCTCCTTCCGAAGTAGAGCACTTTGAAGAATGAAGACAAAGTCTTACGAAGACAAAGCCTCGAAAGAAACTATGTCGTCCGCAGTATGAAATGGTTCGGAAGAACTTATTCTTCCGAAGCCATTTTACATTCGGAAGAAACACAATATGAACCAGTGGACAAAGCATGGTCTGATTGACACTTGCTGCCTACTCTGATCCTCTGCAAGATACCATCCATGTTCATGTGGTTGACCTTAGTTTTGTACACTGTTCACCATTCCTTAGTTAGTACAGCTGCCACATTTAGTTGGTGACCAAAAGGTAAGTCATGGACCTGTCATGACTACCTTACCTTAGATAATACTTTATCTAAGATACCCTGCCTCTAGTAATGTATTATTTGTCTAGAAGTAAGTCCCATCATGTTATCTACATATAACAAGCTATAGATAGTAGTATATATAGTCGCTCATTGTAACTTAGTATCCATGCTTCTGCATGAGTCTAGTAATACTTAGTTGAGAGATAATATATACAAGTATCTTGAAAAACTCTTGTGTTCTTTTACTTATTATATTATTATCAACTAAGTTCTTGATTCTGCATTCATCAAACGAGTGAGATTTAACAAGTTTGTGAGAAATACTTTGTGTTGAGAGAACCACTTCGATCTTGCAATTGGTATCAGAGCTTCCAGGCTCTTGATTGTGAGATCTAACCATACCAAATCAACCTTGTATCTCAAAACATACTCACTCAACTAAAATTGCCCTTAACCAGAAATCTGTTGAACCAGTAATAGGAACCATGACCAAAGCTACCATTATCGCACCTGTAACTTTAGGCGCTGGTGTCAACACATTGAAGTTTTATCAAGTATCAAGACTCCCGTATGTGGAAGTCTGTCACTCATGGACCATACATACCAAAAGTGGCATCATCAACTGGAGATGGTGCCATGATTGAAAATGAAGTCGAAGATTACTCTGATGAAGACTTCAAGAAGATGGACATTGATAGCAAAGCTATGACTGTATTGCTCACTGCCATACCAACTCGATTATGGCAGGTTTTGAGCATTACACTACAGCCAAAGAACTCTTTGATGCTTTGAAATTAATGCACTCAGGGTCCTCAGAATCCAAAGAATCGAAGAAGGATGCTCTGAAGCAATAGTTCAAGAATTTCACCTACATTGATGGTGAAAACTTGACCCAACAATACTTCAGATACATGGATCTGATAGCATCTCTGCAGTCTATGGGAGTGACTCTTGTAAAGAGAGACATAGTAAGGAAGTTCATGAGTGCTTCCTCGTGAATGGACTTTCTATTGTGTTTCTATCAAGAGATCTGAGAATCTTGGAACACTCAACATGACTGAACTATATGGAATTGTAGATGGATACAATATGGAGATGGAAAATCTGAACAAGCGGCAGATGAATGGCAGCTCAACCACTCCTGTTAGCAATGCTCTACATGTTGCTGAAGGTGCAAGAACACCCCAGTCCCAGATGTCCCTGACTTATAACCAGCAGCCATCATATTCATCTGGACCATACATTACTTTCCCAGAGACACCCAAGTGTCAACAAGTTCAACAAGGTCCTTTTCATGAAATTTGTGCTTTTGTCTCAGGAAAGGAACACTCTAGTGATTTCCAGTTCTGTTTTGCTGATTTGGAGTGTTTCAGTCCAGATGATGTTGAATATATGGACATTATTCAACAAATGGCTCTTCTCACCTATAGAGCAAGGAAGTTTTACAAGAGAACTGGAAGAAATTCCCTCAGAACCCAACAAGTAGCAAAATTTGGGTTTGACAAATCAAAGGCTAAGAATTAAAATTGTAATAAACTTGGTCATTTTGCAAGGGAATGCAAGGCTCCAAAATCTAATCCTGGAGCAAGCCAAGCTTCTTAACATCATGCTACCACACAAGCTGCAACCAAGCCAACAGAGCACACTACAGCCATTGCTCAAGAAGTTGATTGGAGCTTTATGGTGCAAGATGTTACTCCTGCTCAAGCTTTCATGGCAGACGCTGATGACACCAAGGTATATGAAAATCTTTGTACTCCTAACTGTGTAGCTAAGGTTAAGTTGTACCAGGACTACAACTTGAAACTTAAACATGATATTAAGTCTTTGAACATATTGAAAGTTGATTTTAAAAGAGCAAAATCTAACTATAAACTAAAAATTGAAGAGTTAAAAAACACTGCATCTACTTTAAAACTTGAACATTCAAACTACAGGGCTCAAATAAAAGATTTAGTTTCAAAGTTGACTGAGGCTCAAGCCCAGGTAGTAATAGCCGAGGCTGAAGCAAAGAAGTATGCTATCCAAGAGCATAACTTCAACAACATTCTTGCATCAACTTCTCACTCAAAAGAATGTTATCAAAACAAGAGTGGGTTGGGAACCAATGAAACTGCTCCACCACATTCTTATTTGTCTATTAGACAGCCAAGATGTGGTACTGATGAGCAAGAGGTTCCAACTGCTGACCCACCATCTCTTAAGAGTATGAGTGATGCAAAAATGGTTACCACCACCACCATAGAGAAGGACAAGGTAGAAAACCTCATCCTTACATCTGAGAACAAATCTCTCACCACCAAACAAAGAAAGAATAAGATTCAAGCAGCTAAGAAAATAGCCAAGAAGGTGGCCGAGTCCAAACTGAAAATTGACCCAAGACAAAAGGGTGTTTTCATCTCAGCTGGATTCCAAGTGGTTGGAAGCTCAAATTCAGGACAGGAGTAGTACCAGTACTCCCATCCAACTAAAGGATCTGAAGCAAAAAGGAAAAGCTATGGAAGAGGACAAGAAGACCAAGAAGCAACAATCTACATGTCCCACCAAAGCAAACATTAAATGCATAATGTGTGGTCTGCACAACCACATGGCCAAGGATTGTTTCTATAATCCTGCAAGTACACATTATGCAAACAGGATAAGAAAAGGAGCAGCCAAGGAAGGTGTCATACTTGGATGACATAACCAGATCCAAAGATAGAAGAGAGGAAAGCAGTCTTCCGAAGCCAAACTAACTTCGGAAGGAACATCTTCTTCTGAAAGAAAAGTGGCTTCGGAAGAGAAATCAAAAAGAATTTTGAAGAACAAGAAAGCACCTCTCAAGCCTTCTGAGAAGAAGACTGCTTCGAAAGAGAATGGTCTAAAAGCTCCTTCTAAAGAGAAAGAAACTTCGGAAGAATGCTCTACTACTCAAGCTTCATCAAGCTCATCTTCAATGATCAACCAAAGTATGGAATGGAAAATCAAAGAAGATGTTGTAGCTCAAACCTCCTTTTCCCAAACTACTATTGAACCCACATGCATACACTTTGGTTCAATTGTGTTATCATCATTGGAAGAACCCAAGACCAATAAGGCTTGGGTTTCCAATAAAAACTAACTGTTTCACCTTTGTGTAGGGACATCCATATGATAAAAATAGAAACATTTAGATTGTGTATAGTGGATGCTCCTGGCATATGACAGGGAACAGATCTCTTCTTCAATAATTTCACAATTTTGATGGAGGTCATGTTCAGTTTGGAGGTGAAGCCGGACGATACATCTCTAGTAGAGGTAATGTGTCCAAGGGTAAGTTAACAGTTGACAAAGTACACTTCGTCAAACAGCTTGAACACAATCTTTTAAGTGTTCTCAATTCTGTGATCAAAAGCACCAAATGCTTTTCATAGAACATGAGTGCATTATCCTCAAACCCGGGTTAAAATTCCCAAGGAATTGGTTCTTCTTAGATCTCCCAGGAAAGGGGATATGTATAAGCTGGATATGAACAATGCTTCCCCACTAGGAGAAGTATCATGCTTTCTTTCCAAAGAAAATAGTGATGAGTCAACTCTTTGGCATAAAAGAATGTGTCATGTTAATTTTAAGACAATGAATAAATTGTCTAAGAATAACTTGGTACATGGTATGCTTAAAAAGGAGTTTCTCAGCAAAGACAACTGTATTGCTTGTCTGAAAGGGAAGCAACATAGGGCGTCTCATAAAACCAAAGAAGTTAACTCTATCACTACCCCATTACACTTATTGCACATGGATGTATTTGGTCCCACAAGTATAATGAGCATTGGAAGGAAATGATATTGCTTTATGATAGTTGATAATTTTACTAGATTTACATGGGTATTCTTCTTAAGAACTAAGGATGAAACTGCTAAAACTTTAAAATCTTTTATTCTTAAGATAGAAAATCAAATTGATCACAAAGTAAAGATAATCAGAAGTGACCAAGGGACTGAGTTTAAGAATCAAGTTCTTGACTCATTCTGTAACTCAAAAGGGATTGCGAGACAATATAGTGCTCCTAGAACTCCTCAACAGAATGGTGTTGTTGAGAGGAAGAACAGGACACTTATTAAGGCTGCAAGAACCATTTTAGCTGATTCAAAGCTGCCTCTAATTTCTGGGTAGAGGCAGTCAGCACTGCATGCTATGTGCAGAATAGGGTTCTCATTGTTAAGCCCATGGAAAGACCCCTTATGAGTTATGGAACAAGACGCCACCATTCATTGGCTTTCTAAGGTCCTTTGGAAGCAGATGCACCATACTTAACATAAGAGACAATTTGGCAAAATTTGCTGAAAAGTCAGATGATGCTATCTTTGTTGGATATTCTTCAAACACCAAAGCTTATAGAATATACAACATAAAGAGTCAACAATTTGAGGAGTCATCCAATATAGTTGTAAATGAGCACACTCCTTGTGTTAAGGGAAATGGTCCTGACCATATGTTCAACTTAGAATTGTTTCCCAACTATTTTAAACAATCTTGTGAGAATGTTTCAGCTGGAACAGGAACTTAAAGTGACTCTGATAATGATCAAATATATGAGTTGCCCAGACCTATTCCAAATTCTACTAGAAGGAATGAGGACCAAGCTCCCACCATTTCTTGCCCTGAAAGTCTGAATCTCTCAGGAAACAATGAAGCTTCAATAAGTTGTCAACTGAATGAGCATCAAGTCATTTCGGATGATAACTCAATTTCTCAACACCAAGCTGCTAAAGATAGCTATCTGGAGGAACAGGCAACTGTTGATACTATCTTACAAAAGAACACTTGTGATGATGTTACTCATTCGTTCAATCAATTTTCATTGAATGGAAGAGAAAATTCAACTGGAACCAATGTTAACAATCCTGATATGAATCATTCAAAACTGGATCTATCTATGCAACTAGATGTTATTCCCAGAATCAGGATTCATAACACTCATCCAGCTGAAAACATCATTGGGGATGTCTCGGAAGGTGTAAGGACCAGAAGACAAACTCACAATAAGAATGTCTGCCTGTACTCATGCTTTCTCTCTCAAGTGGAACTCAAAAAGGTAGAGGAGGCCCTCAAAGACAACAATTGGATTGAATCAATGCAAGAGGGATTGCTTCAATTCAAAAGGCAAAAGGTGTGGAATCTGTGCCCACTGCCACCTGGTCAAGTACCTATTAGCACAAAGTGGGTATTCAGAAACAAAAAGGATGATAGAGGTTTGATTATCAAGAATAAAGCTAGCCTTGTAGTTCAAGGATACACACAAGAATAGATTACACTGAAGATTTTGCACCTGTTGCAAGACTTGAGGCTGTAAGAATATTTCTTGCTTTTGCTGCATCCAGGAACTTCATAGTATATCAACTTGATGTCAGATGTGCATTTTTATGTAGGAACATCGACAGAGAAGTCTATATGTGTCAGCCACCTGGCTTTGAAGACCCACAACACCCCCACTGTGTGCAAACTAGATAAAGCTCTCTATGGCCTACATTAGGCACCAAGGCTGTGGTATGAAACATTGTCTCAATTTCTTATAAAGAATGACTACACCAGAGGAACCATAGACAAGACATTGTTCATAAGAAGATCAGGGAAGGACATATTGCTTGTTCAAGTCTATGTTGATGACATCATATTTGGTTCCTCAAATGACCAAATGTGTAAAGACTTTGAAAGCATCATGAGGAAGAAGTTTGAAATGAGTTCCATGGGAAAGATGGACTTCTTTCTAGGAATTCAAATGAAGCAGATGGAAGATTGCTTTTTCATAAATCAATCTAAATATGTCAAGGACATTTTAGAAAGATTCGAGATGAAAGACTGCAAGCGGGCTAAGACACCTATACAAAGAAATCACAATCTTTGTCCTGATTCTGAGGGGGAGGATACTGATCAGCATCAGTATAGGGCAATCATTGGATCTCTGATGTATCTCACTACAAGCAGACCCGATATCATGTATGCTACATGCATATGTGCAAGATATCAAGCCACTCCCAAGGTGTCTCACCTCATCACTGTCAAAAGGATACTTAGATACCTTAAAGGAGCTCCCAAACTGGGCCTTTGGTATCCTAAGCACAAAGACTTCAACCTATATGGTTATACTGACAGTGATTATGGTGGTTGTAACATAAACTAGAAATTCACATAAGGAGGATGTCCATTTCTTGGTGGGAGGATCATCTTGTGGCAATGTAAGAAGCAATCATGTGTCTCTACATCAACCGCTGAGGCTGAATACATTGCTGCAGCCAGCTGCTGTTCTCAACTGCTATGGATTCAAAATCAGATGTTAGACTATGGCTTTAACTTCATGGAGACTCCCATTCATATAGACAACAAGAGTGCTATCTCAATAACTGAAAATCCAGTCAAGCATTCTAAGGCAAAACATATTGAGATCAGGTTTCATTTCATTAGAGATATTAATGAGAAAAATCTGATCAAATTGGTCAAAGTTGACTCAAATGAACAATATGCTGATTTGTTCACCAAAGCCTTTGATGAACAAAGATTTAAGTATTTAATTACAGCTACTGGGATGATAAACCTTGACTAATTATGTAACAACGAATGTTAAATCAAATGTCTCTATTTACAACTTAAGCCTAGTTACAAATAGTATATCATCAAAATTTTTAATAAACTCTTCCGAAGAGTAATTACCCTCAGAAGATAGTATTACTCTTCTTCCGAAGGTAAATTCCTCTAACCCAGACAAAGAATTATGCTTCGAAAGAAAACTTGATTATGGATCAATCTTCTTTCGAAGGAAATTTTGGTGCTTCTATGAAACCATATTTTACCTTCGGAAGCAAAATAGTCCTTATGACATATTTTGCTTCGGAAGCAAAATTGGCTTCGGAAGATTGTCAGGAGAGAGAAAACCTTAAAGTTCTCTCAGAAGCAGATGTTGTCAGAAGAATGCTTTAAAAATTTTAACGGAAACATTTGGGTCCCACTCTTCAAAAAGTAAGATTTTGTAGAAGATTCTTAGAGCATTTTGAACAAAACATCCTTACCTCCTCTCTCAAATCGAGCCGTATAGTGTCATTTCACCTTATCGGTTTGATTATTTACTCCATATTTAAAGGACTCCAACTCTCTTCTATACTTACTTTACCAATGTCAAAACCCTAAGCATACTGTTTTCACTATAATCTTCAAGCTTGAAACTTTTCCTTCTCATAATTCCAAAACAATGGCTCTTAACCCACAACATAACCAAGTTGCTATCCTTGATTCATCTATCGATAGTGACTTTGCTCAAATCATCCAATTCCTCACACAATCCATATACCTTCCCACTCTCACCATAAACCCTACAATCTACTCGAACCATATGTCTGATTTTTGGACAAATTGCCAAAATGAAGTCATTAACAATGAGAGGGTCATTAGATCGAGAGTCTATGGACAAGAGATAGTGGTAAGTGAAACCACTATTAGGGAGCATTTGGAGCTTAATGATGTAGGGGCTCCAACTAATTTCCAAAGCCTGATTTGGAGGACACCTATACTCAAATGGGATATGGAGATGACATTTGTAAGTCTACAGCCTACAAATTCAATTTCTCCTACAACTGGAAGTACTTACTACACATCATCCTTCATAGTCTGTCCAACAAATCAGATGGTTGGGATCAAATCCCTTATGAACTAGGCTGTTTAGTTCATGGTTGGTCAGGGGCCTGAGGTTCAAGTATTCGATGTTTGTTCTGAATAACCTGATGGGAAATCTTGTCAGAAATACATTCTACATGTACCCAGGTTCATTCAGCACTTCATCAATTGTGAGTTAGACCTGGACAAACTAGAATACAAGGATATTCTAGTGGTACCTAAATGCGGCTAGGTGTCTTCCGAATGCTGAAGAAGATATCTACCAACTTCACTGGAAGGTTCACTCCTCTGCTTCCAGGTATGCTTGAGCCCATGAGTCCTGGTGACATCCCTGTTAAACCAATAGGTGATGAACCCACACCAGCAATCACCACTCCACACCAAAAAGCCTCCCTACCTATCAAACACTTTTACCAAAGACGCCCCAAATGAACCCTTGCTCATCTACTCTGATTGAACAAGTCCCTTCTGTTCAGCCTAAAAACGCTAGAATGGAACACTGGGCTCCCACTCAGCCTGAGGTCCACCCCTTCCCTCTAATTGACCTCAATATCAGTGTAGAGTCTCCTCAGTCTCAACCTAATGAGCCCATCACCCAACCCTCAAGCTCTCAGGATGAGTCATAATACTCACCTGAACAACCAAAAAGGGACAGCCACATCACTAACTATGAGTCATTAGATGTTGACCAAGGTCCCTGGTCATTAGGAATACCTTCCATATCTTTCATTGACCTTCTAACCCAATCTGATGAGGATCTCATGTTTCCTCAAGGCTATGAAGTTGATCTACCACACCTATCTATAGATCAACAGAGCCAGAGGGAATCTCTGATCTCTGACCCACATCAGCAGCCATTAACTGAGGTAAGTCCCACCAAGGTGCAGGGGACTCATGTAGGCTTAGCTGCCACTACTAAGAGACTCTCATTGAGCTCTCAGGATAGTGGTAACATCATTGAGACTGAGCTATGGCAACTTTGCCCATTGACATCTCTGAAAGAGATTTCTTGAGCAAAGGTATCTAGGGCGCCAAGAAACCATCACTGGTGATGAAGATGTACATACTAGGTATGTTGTCTCATCTCCCCAAGATTCTTCATATGAAGATGAGGGAAGACTGAAACTCATAATTGAGTACCTGCTTTCTAAGGTCATAACCTTGAATCAAAGGTTAGGATCTTAGAAAACAAGTCTGCCACTCAGCAACTTGAGATTGATGATCTTAAGGCAAAACTAGCTGAGACAAGGATTGGGAAGTCTGTTAGGCAAGTACCAATTCAAGTTTCTTTATGTTCTTCCTCTAGCTCATCTACTTCTCAAGATGATGCTAGCAAAAAGGGGGAGAATGTACAGAAACAAGCCCATGAGGAACCTCAAACTTCTGAGGAACCTTATCTCTGATGGCTCTTACAACTTTTTCCTCCCCTTACCTTACACAAAAGCAATCATCCACTTTCATTCCACAACCACCTCCTTTGAGCTTTCAAGTGGATCCAAGGATGCTCATTAGTCTTCACAAATTTTTCACACAATTCCTAATGAGCTCCTCAATTGAACAACCATCCCCTGATGTAGCCATAACCTACTTTGGAGCAGAAGAGATTCAAAGGCTCAGT
Source organism: Flaveria linearis (assembly GCA_024085815.1). Taxonomy (NCBI): domain Eukaryota; kingdom Viridiplantae; phylum Streptophyta; class Magnoliopsida; order Asterales; family Asteraceae; genus Flaveria; species Flaveria linearis. The sequence continues at coordinate 30,250,278 of CM044009.1, read as the reverse complement.
GTACCACCTACCACTCAGGTGGAAGTTGGTCAACCTAAGGTCACTATGGAACCTGAGATTCACTTCGAAGGGGAAATAGGGACTGATGGCCTAGCAACTACCTCAGTTGGGACAGATGGTGCAACATCAGTTTCTTCTGAAGCTGAAATTTCAGCTGCTGAAGTAATTGTTGAACTATCATCCTTGTCTGATGAACTGATTCTCACAGAGGCCATTCTTGATCTAGCCTCTAAGGTGAAAAGTGAGGACTTTCTTACAACTCCCATTCTTCCACAAATGCCTCAAGAGCAACCACAAACTTCTCAACCTCATCCTCAGCCCTCTCAACCTCAACCTTCAAAACTAGAATCACCTAAGGAAGCATCTTCTCATGATTACAAAGGTAAGAGGAAGATGACTGATGAGGAGATTCTTGAGAATGTGAGGCTAAATAAGTTGAGAAGAAAAGGTAGACTCTCCACTGAAAAGCTATTGGCTACAAGTAGCAAAGCTGCAACAACATCTCGGGAGTCTATCAATGAAAAGAAAAGAGTAAAGGCAATTGATAGACTCATCAACTTTGGAGTAGCAAATAAAGAAATGCTACTACTCCCACTTGATGAGCTTAACAAACTGGAAGAGGCAACCTTGCTGCAAAAGGAAAAGGAGGAAGTAGCAAGGAAAGCCAAAGAGGAAAGAGCAAGAAAAATGAAGGAAGAAGCTGAGCTAAAGAAGACGATGGAGAGGATAGCCTTACTGTGCTCAGGAGGTTACTCTCAGGAGGAACTGAGCCCTCATGAAAAAAGAGCAAAAACAAATCAGTAAGGAGAGAAAGACAGCTGCTAGAGAGAAGGTGAAGGAGAGAAAGAAGAAAGAAGAAGAGGCCAAACTTGCAGCCGCCAAGAAGGTAGGAGATAAAGCCTGGATGAAGGCTTATCTCAGGGCACATGGCTTCACTGGAAGGAAAGTTAGGCCTATGTCAGAGAAGACCCTACAGCGACATGTCAGTGACATCAAAGCTGACATTCACTTAGAAAGAAGGAAGGAGGTATCTCTAGAGGTACAGAAGATGAAAACCAAACCAGAACCCAAACCACTACCCATAATCATCGAAACCACCACTGAGCCTATACCCTTCTCCTTCCCCATCAAAACCAAACCCATCACTGAACCATACACCCCTGAACCCACACCATCCTCACTACTAACACAACCTTTCCCTACCTCTTAAAAACCACCCTCACTACATATACTACAACCCAAAACCCAACTAATACCAAAGTCATTCTCTAAACCATCCAAAACACCAACCTTAGAAGAGATTGGGGAAATCAAGAGAAGGCTCAATAACTGCTCAAAGGTGAGCAGCATTTCTTATGAGGAAGGATTCATCATATTGCAATACATTGATGGATCCTCAAACACTCTCACAAGAAATGCCTTCTTAGATCTACCCCGAAAACCTTAGACCAATCACTCAATCTTCTTGCCTTTTCTCTGATTCATTAAATGAAGAAGAGAAAAGGCTAAGAAGGAAATTGGTGGGCCTGTGGGACACTAGGAATAGGGAAAGACTGCCAAACTTGCCCCTCATTCCTAGAAACACAATAGTCCAGTGGAGCTTTGATGAACCTTCTCACAACTTTGTTGTGGAGAGGGAGAATGGAGAGGTAAACAGGTTCAATGCCTCCTCTCTGCTACTTAAGCAGATTTGATATTGCTAAGTTAGCAGAGAGACCATTCACCAATCCCTCTAACTCCATGATAGCTACTCACATCAGAAGATTCATTGATAGCCTTCATCTTGCCGAATTAAACAAAAGGCAAGAATTGAAGAGGAGATAAAGGTTGAAGAAGGAAGTGTAGTTTTGGTAGCATCAGCCTAGGGGGAGTTTGTTGGAACTGTTAAGGCTGATGCAACCAAAACAACACTTAGAAGAAATCTATGCAAACTAAGAGAAGTCTTCTGAAGGTAATGCTGCATCTTCCGAAGGAAAATGCTGCAACTTTTGAAGCTTATATGGTGATCTTCCAAAGAGCTTCCGAAGGATGAACTCAGTTTTCCGAGACTTAGAAGATCTCCTTTCGAAGTAGAGCACTTTGAAGAATGAAGACAAAGTCTTCTAAAGACAAAGCCTTGGAAGAAACTATGTCTTCCGAAGCACTTTGAAGAATGAAGACAAAGTCTTCCGAAGACAAAGCCTCGGAAGAAACTATGTCTTCCAAAGTATAAAATGGTTCGGAAGAACTTATTCTTCAAAAGCCATTTTACATTCGGAAGAAACACAGTATGAACCAGTGGACAAAGCATGGTCTGACTGACACTTGCTGCCTACTCTGATCATCTGCAAGATACCTTCCACGTTCATGTGGTTGACCTTACTTTTGTACATTGTTCACCATTCCTTAGTTTGTACAGCTGCCACCTTTAGTTGGTGACCAAAAGGTAAGTCATGGACCTGTCATGACTACCTTATCTTAGATAATACTTTGTCTAAGATACCCTGCCTCTAGCAATGTAGTATTTGTCTAGAAGTAAGTCCTAACATGTTATCTACGTATAACAAGCTGTAGATAGTAGTATATATAGTCGCTCATTGTAACTTAGTATCCATGCTTCTGCATGAGTCTTGTAATACTTAGTTGAGAGATAATATATACAAGTATCTTGAAAAACTCTTGTGTTCTTTTACTTATTATATTATTATCAACTAAGTTCTTGATTCTGCATTCATCAAACGAGTGAGATTTAACAAGTTTGTGAGAAACACATAGTGTTGAGAGAACCACTTCGATCTTGCAAGTGCTTTGAAGGGTGCGGCTCGTATGCTTGCATGGTAACTGTTATTATAGGAAAATTCAGCTAGTGGCAAATAGGTGTCCCAATTTCCACCAAAGTCAATTACACAAGCCCTTAACATATCTTCGAGAGTCTGAATCGTTCGTTCGCTCTGGCCGTCAATCTGGGGTGGTAGGCGGTGCTTAAATCCAGTTGTGTTCCTAAAGCTTGTTGAAACGTCTTCCAAAATCAGGAGGTAAATCGACTATCACGGTCCGAGCTAATGGACAGAGGTACTTCGTGTCGTGACATGACTTCGTCGACATATATCTTAGCCAGTTTCTCCATTTTGTAGTCATCCTGTATTGCCAAAAAGTGTGCCGACTTGGTCAGTCGGTCCATATTACCCATATAGCGTTGTGTCCCTCTAAGGTTCGAGGATGCTTTGTGACAAAGTTCATGGCAACCCTTTCCTATTTCTATTCTGTATCTCTGGCTGTTGGAGTAACCCAGATGGTTTCACATACTCTACTTTCACCTGGGAGCAAGTTAGACACTTCCCTACATAAGCGACTATCCCTCCTTTCATCCCTGGCCACCAGTAGTTTATCTTTAGGTCCTTATACATCTTGTTACTCCCAGTGTGAATGGAATACCTAGATTTGTAGTCTTTATCAAGGATTGTGTCTCTTAATCCTCCGAGTGTTGGAATCCATGCCCTTCTATTGATTCTCATTATCTCATCATCTTGGGTGTCTAGCTGTTTCTTCGTTCCTTTTAATCCTTCGTTCTCAATGTTCTCTTCTTTCAGGGCCTCTCTTTGTGTTCTTCGTATTTGATCCTTTAAATCAATCTGTTTCTTCATTCGCAGGGCACGAACCCTAAGTGGTTTAACCCTCTCTTTCCTGCTTAGAGCGTCGGCTACTATGTTTGCCTTGCCTGGGTGGTATCGGATTTCGCAGTCATAGTCTCCTCTATCGCATGTTCAACATCTTCTGGCTGAAGATGTTTTGTAGGCTTTTATGATCGGTGAAGATCACACAGTTTGTACCATACAGGTAATGTCTCCATATTTTATCTACGAATACCACGGCTCCTAATTCCAAGTCATGTGTGGTGTAATTTTGTTCATGCACTTTTAGTTGCCTTGAAGCGTACGCTATTACCTTACCCCTTTGCATTAGGACACATCAAAGTCTTTGGTGTGAGGCATCACAATACACCGTGAAAAAATCTTTTCCCTCTAGTAGGGATAGGATTGGTGCACTGCATAGCTTCTGCTTCAGGGTTTTAAAGGCTTCCTATTGTTTTACTTCCTAGTTGAGCTTTGTGTTCTTCTAGGTCAGGTAAGTTAATGGTTTGGAAATTTTCGAGAAGTTCTCTATAAATCTACAGTAATACCCAGCCAACCCTAGGAATTATCGCATCTCGGTGGGGGTCTTGTGTAGTTCCTATTTCTTAATTGCCTCGACCTTCACGGGATCAACCTAAATTCCCTTCTCATTCACTATCTGATCCAAAAACTATACCTCTCTCATCCAAAACTCGCACTTAGATAACTTGGTGTATAACTGCTCATTTCGAAGTAGCTCTAAAATCAACCTTAGGTGTTGTTGTTAGCACCTCTTAGAGATTTAACATGTTATCTTTATTTTATCTTTGTATTTTACTTTTGCATTGTATTTTACGTTTGTAATAGTATAGGGACTTATTGTGTAATATATGTTCCTTTACTTTCTTTGTATATATAAATAGGATTAAGTGTATTGTGTAGTTAGACGTTTTTAAACATTTCTCTCAATTGTACACTGTAATCTTTGCATCTAATCAATAGAAACTGATTTGAATCTTTGCAATTGTTGATTACTTTGTTCTTTTAATTGTTGATTGCTTAGTATAACACAAAATCGATCCATTTGAACCTACCAAATGGTATGAGAGCCTTCGGTTTGGTGATTTGGAGCTTGAAACGACTTTCAAGCACTGTGAATCACTTGAATATGTGTTTTGATAGCAATTGTTCAAGTAATTGATGAATTCAGTTGTGTTTCATCATTTGAACATGAATTGAATCACAACTGAGTGATTTTACACTTACAGATCTGAATTTTCATCAGATTTAAGTGTGAGCTGTTCTTCATTCGTTCGAACACAAATTTCATCAAAATCATAAACTTTTGTTTTTATTGAAGAAAAATGATGCTAAAGGATTGATATTCGCTACCTTATACACTTGATTGACAAGTTTGAGATCAATTAATCAAGTTTTGAATAGTTTGTTAAGATCAGGTTGTTACGAAGAGGATGAATTAGGCGTTTGATGTGTTGAAAATCATTTGAAAACTACTAAGTGTTTAGGCGCATGAACATTGTTCAGACGCTTTAACACTGTGTAGGCGTTTTCAGATTGGACGTTTTAACACTGTTTGAAGGTGGTTTAGCACTATTTGGCGTTTTTCAGAAACTAAGTCCCAGGTTTTGAAACAGTTTGAACGTTGAGAACTGTTCAGACGTTTGACCACTGTTTGGACGTTTCAGGACTGTTCAGGCATTTCTAAGCTTGGAAGTTTCAGAAATAGACTAAGGCATTCCCTTAGGCGTTTCAAAGTCAAAAAGGGCGCTTCTATACTTTTCAGACGCATCAGAATCAGACTTTCCTTTCAACACTTTGAAAAAAAGTTCTTCAAGTCCGGATTCATGGATAAGCATATTTCAAAAATCTAAAATCCAAAAATATTTTTTCTTCATTTCATTTTAAATCAAAAACAACAAAAATATTATATTTTCATAAATTAAAAATTAAACATGGTTAAGTCTGAAGATTCTGAGAATCGTGTACCAAAGTTGAAGAACAGAGCAGACTTCAGGAACTGGTCACTCAGGCTGAAACACCATCTGAATTCTATAGATACTGATCTATGGAAAACTATAGAGAAAGGGCCTTATATTCCTCACACCTCTGATGGTCCAGATAAATGGTTTTGTGTATACAAAAGAGTCACAAGAACCTTATCCTGAAGATGATTTACATGGGGATGATTTGAAGAAGGTGAAAAATGATATTAAGGCTTATTCACTCACGTGTAAAGGATTTCCTTTGGAAGTCCTATCAAGGCTTGACAACTATCAAACTGGGTACACAATGTACAAAGCCTTGAAAGTCATGTGAAGGAGGAAAAGAAATTCAAGACCTTAAAAATAGAAATTGAAAAGGCAACTTGAATTGTTTGAGCATATCTCAGGAGAGACCATAAATCAGATGATGAATAGATATGTGCAACTTATATCAGAGATGTCAAGTCTATGGATTAAGAATAATCTTAAAGATCTAAACAATAGACTTCTAAATGCACTGCCATTATCTTGGAAACAGACTGTGACTTTGTTGAAACCTACTGAAAAGTTTCCAATGGATCTTGACCTTCTCATTGCTAAAATTGAGTCAGTAGAAATTGATGAGAGTTCAAGAAATAATGACAGAAATGCATCAACATCTCAATACAAGTATGTTGCTTCTCCAGTAAATGTTGTAGAGAATGCTTTTCTAGCTAAGGATGAATCAACTCCTGAAGATGAGGGTGATCTGTTTGTGGGAGCAAAATTCTTCACCAGTACACCTGTCTACTCTACTCAACCACAACCACAGTCTCCTCCAAAAGCTCAAATTCCTAAATCTCAGAATGAGACTCCATCTACTAACTCTGCTAATCCTAGCAAAGTTAAAGATGTCGTAAACATCCTTTTACAGGATGAAGAGTCCATATCTGCCTTTACAGCCTTCATGGCAAGTTTTCAAGCATACCAAGGCAGTCATCTAACTCAAGTTGATTTGATTTTGTAGGATTTCTTTGAGATGGATCCTGATGATGTAGAAGAGATGGACCTTAACTGGCAGATGGTCATGATAGCTTACAGGACTCAAAAGCACTCATATGCAAACAAAACTAGAAACCCAGTGCAAATAAAACTGTTTGGTTTGATAAATCAAAGTCAAGGTGCTTTAACTGTAATAGCTATGGCCACTTTTCTAGAGAATGCAAAGCTCTAAGGACACTGGGAGGAAATGGTCAAAGTAGTTTTAACAGTCATAAATATCATCAACATGCCTATAAGACATTTCAAAAGCCTTATCAAATCCTGCCAATGCCATAACTCAAAGAAGAAAAGACCATTGAAGAACCAAAGAAAGCACTGGTTGAAAGCATCAAGGATGGTTATGACTGGAGTGCGTATGCTGAACAGTTTACAGCTGATCTTAGTTTTGGTTTAGCACTGGTTGCTGAAATGAATGATGAAGACTGGTCTAAAGACAAGGATCCAAAGAAAGAAGGTGAATCGGACAATAAGGCAGACTATGATTGGAGCAACAAAGCTGACCCAAAGGAAAATGCTAAAGAAATTGCTCTCATGGCATAATCTGAACAACCAAAGGTTGTGAACTCATTATCTGACACTAAGTCTTCAAACTCTTATCCAGAAATTCCAATGGAAGTAAGGGAGAAAATGTGCATAAAAGCATTTTTGAACAAGTAGAACACTACAGAACTTACTCGTTCAAAGTATGTGATAAACTTAAACAAGAAGAATCAAAGCACAATAAGCTAAAAACTGATCAGAAAATTTCTGATGATAAAATCATATCTCTTCAAACTTCTTGGAACAAAACATTAAAAGAACTTGAACTTGTTAAGAAACAACTTAAAGAGATGACAAAAACTCTTGAACAAGAAAAATTATCACATGCAGCAACTCAAATTGATTTGGCCAAAGTTAAAAGCTCAAAGACAATTATTGAGCAACTGGTGAATGGTAGAAAAGATAAAGATAAAACAGGATTAGGATTCACACATGAGCCTATGCTTGAATCAATTACAAATACCTTTGCTGAAAATTCTAATACTCATGATCATTCACCAGAGAATAAAGCTAAGCTTAAAGAATTTCAAGAAAAGAAGAAGAATAGTCAATCAAATGCTGAGAATGAAATCAAAAAGATAAACACTAAAATATTTGAAGAGAAAGATTTAGAAAAGATAAAGAACGGTCATCCTATTAAAGTAAAATCTTATGAACCAAAACAAATGAACAAAAAGATCTTTGTACAAAAGGTGAGAGTGTTATTGAACAAAGTGAATCTGAACAAAAGATTGAAAAATCTAATAATGTCAATAACAAAATGAAAGGAAAATATGAAGAAGCTAAATCAGACACATCATGTTCTGATGATTCAAGCTCAAATGAATCAATTAAAAACAAAGAATGTGAAAAAGAATCTAATGTGAAAAAGAATCTTCTTAAGATTCAATCAAAATCCAAAGCAATAAAACTTCATCAAGAACAAGAAATCAAAGAAGAAGAAAAGCTGCTAAAGCTAAAAAGGTTAAACCAATCAATCAATCCAATCAATCAATTCAACTTAAACCAGTGAAGTTTGTGTCTGCAGGAACTTTTGACATGAACACAATCTCTAAAACTACATCTAAACCTTAGATCAAAACAGGTCCTAAGTCTTCCGTTGTTCATAAAAGATTTGTATCTAAGGAGTCAAAGAGTTATAATCAAGCTCAAAAGCAAAATCCTAAGAATCAAAAGACCAAATTCACATAAAAAACAACATATTAACCTAACTACCCCTAAATAAGAATCAAATATGTCTTCCACATCAAGGGTTAATAAAGTGTTGTTTAATCATGCTCAAAAGTATTAAGATATATGTGATATGTACAATCATGACATATCTAAATGTTACTTTAACAAGTACTGTCACATATGTGATATGACAAATCACACAACTGCTGATTGCTACTTTAACAAATACTATGCATTGTGTGATGAGTGAAATCATAATACTGAGGATTACTTCTTCAGAAAGAACTCACCTAGGAAGGATTTTAGTAATCAAGGATATGTTAATCCATAATTTCAAAGAAATCATAATATTGGTTTTCAGTGTCTACAAAAACAACCTTCTTTGGGTTTGAGTTCATTTAGAAGAATCAATTCTGATTATGATAATCAGTATAATGTCAAATCACAGCAATACAATCAAGGAATATTTATTCCACGTTCTGTGAGAATGAAAAATGAAACATTTAACAAGAAAAACTTTTCTATTATTTCAAATGATGGTTCAAAATTTCTTGATGATGATCTTGAAAACAGGTTTAAGGCTTTGAGATCAAAACAACGAAAATATAATTAGAATGTTTTTGAAAGAGGATTTGAAAATCCAAAATTCCAAAAGAAACCTGATGTAAACAAACTCCATTTTAAGCAGTTTGCCATTGTAGATAAATTTGGAAATCACAAGACCATCTCGGCTAGGGTTACTAACTCATCTTAAATGTCTTTGAATGCAGGTACGCCCATTGAAACCAGTAAACACATGGTATGTTGACAGTGGGTGTAGCCGACATATGATAGGCAATCAAGCCTTACTTCAAGACGTTAAGACAAAAGATGGTACTCTGTGGCTTTTGGTGGAGATGTAGGTGGAAAGATAACCGGTGAAGGAACGGTATCAAATGGAATTATAAGTTTTGATAAAGTCAACTTCTGTGAACAGTTGAACTTTAATCTTTTGAGTGTTTCACAAATATGTGATAAATCTTATTCTGCTTTATTTGATGATTCTTATTGTTATATTTTAAAGCCAGGATTTCAGATCAACAAGGAGTGGGTTGTTGTTAAAGCTGTTCGAGATAGAGATGTCTACAAGTTATATATGTCTCATGTTGACCCTTCAACAGAAACAACTTGTCTTATTGCTCACGCATCAAATGATGAAAGCCAGCTTTGGCATAGACGTCTCGGTCAATCCAACATCAAAAACATGAACAAACTTGCAGCAAGAAGTCATGTCGTAGGAATTCCATCAAAGAAGTTCGCTACATCCGATCTCTGCAAAGCATGTTTGAAAGGAAAACAACACAGAGCGTCTTATAAGTTGAAACAGATAAACTCTACTTCAAAGCCTTTACAGATGTTACACATGGATTTATTTGGTCCTGTAAACGTGCAGAGCATTGTAAATAAATCATATTATTTAGTTATCATAGATGACTATACAAGATTTTCCTGGGTTTTCTTTTTGCGTGCAAAATCTGAAATGGTTGAACTGTTAAAAGAGTTTATCACTAAAGTAGAAAATCAAATTGATCTAAAAGTCAAAATAATAACAAATAATAATGGAACATAGTTCAAAATTGCTAATGTTGAATTATTTTGTGCAGGAAAAGGGATAGCTCATCAATTCAATGCTCCTAGAACTCCATAACAAAACGGAGTTTCCAAAAGGAAAAACCGAACATTGACTGAAGCAGCCCGTGCAATGTTAGTAGATGTTATGATTCCAATCACTTTCTAGGATGAAACCATATCTACTGCATGTTACATTCAGAATCGTACTCTATTGGTGAAAGACAAACAGAAAAATCCTTATGAGTTGATGTTTGGCAGGAAACCAAACATAAATTTTCTTAAATCTTTTGGTTGTCCTATTTTGATTCTAAATTCGAATGATCAGCTAGGCAAATTTGATGCAAAATCTGATGATGGATTTTTTCTTGGATATTCATCAGCTTCTAAAGCTTATAGAGTTTATAACTCTAAGACGAATGTTATCATTGAAACGTTCAATGTTAAAATCCTTGAAATTTTTTTTCCATCAGTTGCAAATGGTCCTGCGTGGTTATTTGATTTAGACTCATTATCAAACTCATTCAACTCTAATATGTTTGAATCTTCTTCTATCAACAGGAAATAGGTAGGAGATCTTGGATCCTTTATTTACGTCTCAGACTCTGATGATATGGAAGATTCAAGCCTAAACTATCCATTTTTCTCATTTGTGAGAGATCTCATCTTCAATTCAGAGAATAATGATCAACAAATTCCTGAGCAACAACAAGTTCCTGAAAACTCTCTTGATTCTCAACAACTTCCTAATGATGGTAATGGGTTTGTGCAACCTGACTCAGGAACATTATCTATCTCTGGTGATGTAGTTGATACTGGTAACTTCGATTACTTTATCAACTCATCGACTCAAGTTCCAAACATCAATCCACATTCTTCTAACCTACTGCATCAGCTCTCCAACCTGAATCAAACAAATCTAGATGTAAATGTTCATGGTGATGAGATTCCAACACCTCGTATTCACAAGAACCATCCAACATCACAGATTATTGGTCCATTGAATGAGAGAACAACAAGGAGTAAATCAGAACAAGCAAACCTATGCTTAAACTCTTGTTTTCTTTCTCAAATTGTTCCTAAAAACATTACCGAAGCGTTAAAGAATAATGGTTGGATTGAAGCCATGCAAGAAGAATTACTTTAATTCCGCAAACAAGAAGTGTGGAATTTGGTGGAATTACCTGAAGGAGAAAATGCTATAAGAACTAAATGGTTGTTTAGAAATAGAACTGATGATAGAGGGATAGTCATAAGAAACAAGGCGAGACTAGTTGCACAAGGATACACACAGGAAGAAGGAATTGACTATGATGAAGTATTTGCTCCAGTTGCAAGACTCGAATCCATTCGTGTCTTCCTGGCTTATGCATCGTTCATGCAATTCAAGGTGTATCAAATTGATGTCAAAGGTGCATTCGTGTACGGTCCAATCACTGATATGTGTATGTGAAGCAACCTCCGGGCTTTGAGGATGTAGAATTTCCACATTAAGTGTACAAGCTTAGCAAAGCTCTATATAGACTCCATCAAGCACCTAAATCTGGTATGAGACATTGTCACAACACTTGATCCAACATGGATACACAAGAGGGAAAATCGATCCAACTTTATTCATAAAGAAGGATAATGATGATCTCTTATGTGTGCAATTGTACGTTGATGATATCATATTTGGCTCTACTAGTCCAAAACTGTGCAATGAATTCGAAGAAATCATGAAGTCTCGTTTCCAGATGAGTTCTATGGGAGAAATCAATTTCTTCCTTGGACTGCAAATTCAACAATCTGCAGATGGTATATTCATCAATCAAGAGAAGTTTGTTGACAAACTCTTAAAGAAATTCAAACTGCAAGATTGTCAGTCAATAAGAACTCCAGCTGACGTAAACACCAAGATTGAGCCTGATCCCAAAGGAAAATCAGTTGACCAAACTTTATACAGATCTATGATTGGTTCTTTGATGTATCTTACTGCATCAAGACCAGACATAATGTATGTTGTTTGTGTCTATGCTAGGTATCAATCAGACCCGAAAGAATCCTACTTAATTGTTGTCAAGAGGATATTCAGGTATCTCAAAGGTAAACAGCTCTAGGGTTTGGTATCCTTACGAGGGAAACTTTGAGCTTCATGGATATGCAGATAGTGATTATGGTGGACGCTGCTAAGATAGAAAATCTACAATGGGTGGTTGTCAGTTTCTTTGTCCCCGATTAGTCTCGTGGCAATGCAAGAAACAAACGAATGTCTCTGTTTCAACTACAGAAGCTGAGTACATAGTTGCATCAGCAGGATGTTCTCAAATCCTTTGGTTGCAAAACCAACTGCTGGATTATGGGTTCAATTTTCTTCAAACACCCATTTACATTGATAACGTTGCTGCTATGTTCATTACAGCTAATCCATTCCAACATTCAAAAACAAAACATATTGAAATTCGATATCATTTTCCCAGAGATAACTCTAAAAAGGTTTAATTATTTTGATTCAAATTGCAACTGAAAAACAGTTGCAGATCTATTTACTAAATCCTTCCTACCAGGGCGGTTTGAGTACTTAGTGGAGTCAATTGGTCTTATTAACCATGTGTAAACCTGGTTTCTATGTTCTTATTTTAGTTCTTTGAATCTTATTATGATCAAAACCCTCCCTAAACCAAAAGGTCATCATAAGTGAACCTGTCAAAGTTATTTTCCTAATTGTACTTTGTGTGTGTGTGTTTTCTTTTATAGAAAAACCAAATACAAAAATAGAAAACTCAAAAATTAAAGATAAAAATATAAAACAAAAACTTCAAAAATAGAGTATTTCTTTACTTGTTAATTCATTTTTAGGATTGAAACTGTTTTTCCAACATGTGAGAAATGATAGTACATTAGTGAAATCAGTTGCATACTTCTCTCGCTAATAAAGTCTGACATGATCAGATATGATGTGTAGACAATATCATGCTATTATACTGAAAAGGTAAATTCTTGTGATTAAACTAAATCATCTATGCTTGTATGTGTGTTCATTTGAGTACTTTTGAGTTGAATTAGCTTATCAGATTGATTGCTTGTTAAGTTACAACACTCACACCTGATGGTGATGTGACTAATCATGAGATCTATTACAAGCATCATCTCACTTCTTTGTTATGAGTCATCATAGACCTGAAGTGCTGAGATATCTTCTGTTGTAAGTGATTACAGACCTGGATATTCTCCTTTGATGCAAAAGATGCCAATGTGCACAATCCATTCAAGAATTGAAAAGTAAGTGAACTGATTCTTTTGTCAAAAACACTCATTGTCTGTCCGTAGATCTTGTGTCTCCTTTGCTGTGAAATCACTGACCTGGAACACACTTGATCAGGATTTATTCAATGTCTATGACTATTGGCCTTTTATTTTATTTTAATGTGCTAATCTTAACTGATATGATCTCACTGCAGACAATGATTCTATTGTAAATATTAGATTTTGATTCTGCTTTAATTTTGATTTTGTGCATGTTTTCTGTGTGCAGGCAATTTAACAATGATAAGTGTGATCCTATTGTGTTAACTTGGGAAACTTCTAAGTTTATAAAACTTAAAACTTTAGGGGGAGTAATAAATGCAAGAGTTTTCTTCAAATTTATCAAAATTAAAATGTTGAATGGAAAGGATGAAGCTAAATGTTCAAAGTATGTGTGTGTTTGATAATTTAAAATTTTGATAATGATAAAATGAACCTATAAAAAATTTTCAAGTGGAAAAGCTTCTTGCAAATGTTGTACATAAGACAATTTGTTTAATTTTGAGACTAAAATAAAGGGAAATTTAAATTTGAAATTTTAAATTAAAATAAAAGGGTTTAAAATGTTAAAAGTGAAAATTGAGGGTAAAAATGTAAATTTTGGGGAAAAATTCAAAATTCTAAAAATTGTTTGAATATAGTACGTGAACAGTGCTAATAAATCTAAACAGTATTCAGGTGAAAAATGTGAAAAATGTACAAGTGTATTGAAACTCATGCGCCTAAACAGTGGCCACAAGTCCATTTAGGTGTATGATGAGATTTCAGAATTATTACAAGTGTTTAGGCGTTTCTCCTAGACTCATGTGCCTGAACAGTTGTCAGACGTCTGAGAAAATTGGTTAAGTGTTAGGCGGTTCAACATTCCCATGCGCCTACATAGTACCAGATGTATTAAGTATAAAGTTGACCAAGTGTGGACGTTTCATATAGATTCGTGCGGCTGAACAGTGCAAAACCGGCTGAACAGTGCAAAACCGTCTAAACAGTTCTTATGCGGCTGAACAGTTCTCATGCGTCTAACCTCAAACGCCCATACAGTGCTCATGCGTCTAGAATTTTACACTTAGTATATAAACAACATTTCTCATTTTTTCACTCATTCACAATCAAAGAACCCTGAACTCATTCAACACCCATTTCACCCATTACACTCAAAATTGTCATCTATTTCTGAAATTTCTTAATCGAAAGTGTGTATATGTGATTGAAGAATGTAAGTTCATTGATAAAATCATTTCATTTCATGTTACTGATTCAAAATCGGTCAGACGTTTCGAGTCTGTTTAGGCGTTTGTAACCCTAGAACTTGAAAAACTTGAAATTGATGCATCAAAATGAAACTAAGAACTTAAATTGATCATATACTGTTAATATACACTGAATTTTGATCATTTTGGAATGTAGAACTGTTGTTTTCATGAACATTGAGCAAAAGGTGTTCTTCATCAGTCGAATGAAGAAGATGAACAGTTCAAAAGTTTAAAATTTTTTTAAATAAAAAAAGTTAATTAAAAATTCATGAAAACATAATTGATAAATAACTTTGATGAAATGATAAGTGAGTTAGTATGTTTTAATACAATCATACAACAATTTGTACTTAATATGAATTGGACAGAATTTTAAGCAATTCTAGAAAATGATTAAGTACAAGTTAATGTGAAACTTAAAACAAAGTGTTTAAACCATAATAATTCATTAACATTTAATTCAAAGTTTGACATAATCAAATTATTTCAAATAAATCAAGATATCTAAATTTTGTGTGTTTGTTTGTGCAGGTGGTTGAATTGAAATTTGAACCAAAGCATAATGTAGCTGCTTATTTAGATGAAGAAAGTAGAGAGGCAGCTGGTTATGAGGAGATTATTAGATTTCTGCTAAGAAAAAATATGTGTAAGCCGTGTGTGCTAGACCTGTGATTAATGCAAGACTGATTAAGAGATTTTGGAGAACTGCTGAGGTAGAAAGAGATGATGAAGGGAACAAGGTTTTCAGAGCATTCATAACAAATGATAGGATGATTGAAGTCTCTGAGCAAGCAATTAGAGTAGCTCTCAGACTGGGAGAGAATGACCCTCAAGACTTAGCAGAGTATACATTCAACGAATGTAGTGTTGGTACACATGTCCCTAGTTCTAGTTTTAATGTACTTAAATGTTTAATGACTTTCATTTTGTTACACTGATGTAATCATTTGATATTTGTAATGAAAAACTCTTGAATGAATGAATATGTTTTATTGAATGTCTTGTATCTTTATATTAGTGTTTATTACACACATATATGAACATGTTACATGGGTTTACAGTTGTTATACATAGTTCTGTGTCAATAAAGATTAAGGAATGTGTTTAACTAAGTCTTATGACCCAGTCGCTCGACTGAACCATGCGTGTGAGCCAGTCACACGACTGAGACATGCGAATGACTCAGTCGTACGAATGATTCAATCTTATGGTCATACGTACGTATGAATGGATCATATGACTCAGTCGCACGACTCAGCCATACTCATGGCTCAGTCGTACGAATGAAGACTGTAACCTATAAATATCACTTAATTTGTGGAAAAACAAAACACTTCGAGAATTCACAACCCTAGCCGTCCCAAAACGTCCAAGTCGTCCCTTCCAACTTCATATAGCGTTTTTGATCATTCCTAATCAATTATTATCGTTTTCTAATCGTTAGTTTGATCAGATTAACGTTCTCCCTGATTGGATCACCAATCAAATAGGATTCCGCACTATTTGATCTGGTTTTCACGTAGCTTCGGCTAGTACCAGTCCGTACTCGGTCCTAACAAGTGGTATCAGAGCATTGGCTCTCGATTCTACATGGATTCAATCATGTTTTTGCAAAAATCAACGTTTTTCAGTCAAAGATCAGTTCTTTTAGCATTAAAAATTCGATTTTACGAGTGCATGTATTCAAAAGTTCGTATTTCTGAGTTCTAGCCGTCTAGGATTTTCAAAATCGTGTTTTTTAGTCGAACCGAGTGAAAATTTTTGAAAGATTTCGAAGTCAGACATCTCAGTCGCACGATTGATCCAATCGCACGACTGAACTTCATACGCACAGCTCATTCACACGATTGGTCCATGTCTTTTCATTCGCACGTTTAAGCTCGTTCGTTCGGTTCAGCTCAGTCGTATAGTTCATTCGTACGACTGAACTCATACGCATAGATTCATACGTACGGTTGACCTCAATCGCACGTGTGAATTCAGTGGCACATCTCAATCGCACGGCTAAGTCTCATTCTCATTCCCCAGTCGCATCAGTCAGTTAGTTTGTCAAGTTTTTCAGACTAAGTCATCATGGACGAACAGCGCTTTGCTTTCTTAGCTGGGAAGGATTCCAGAATTCAGAATCTCCTATTTTTGGAAAATGAGATCGGAAATCACAACAAACCACCGAAGCTTCTGACTCTTGAAGAATATCCTCAATGGAAGCAACGGTTTGAAATTCATTTGAATGGAGTGGACACCAACTTATGGAGCACAATTGAGACTGGCTACACTATGCCAGTTGGAGCTGATGGTGTTCCACTGACTCTAAGTGGTTTGAATGAGGCGCAAAAGGTTGCGTACAATGCTGAGAAGAAGGCCTATGCATTGTTGACACAGTCCATCCCAAAAGATATTTTCCATCAGTACTCAGAGCACAAGCAGTGCAAGAAGTTATGGAAGGCTCTAGAGAAGCGGCATGAAGGAAATGCAACGCTTAAGTCTCTAAAGGCTAAAGCTTTGAAAAAGGAATTTGATAACTTCTCGTCAATCGGAAATGAGAGTCTGGACGACATTATCGATCGCTTCTATCATTTGATAAGTGAACTGCACACTCATGGAGTTAAAACGACTACGGAAGATAAGGTGTCGAGTCTGGCTGATGGTTTACCTGATAAGTGGGATTCATTTGTTTCCACTTTAAGACATAATGAAGTGCTGGAAATGTTGGATATAAATGACTTTATTCTGAAACTGAGAGAGGAAGAGCTACGACTGAAGTACAAGTCTAAAAAAGGAACCTACACTCAGAATCCTTCTCTATACAATGTGGCTCCTACTACTGCATCTTCAAGTGCACCCTTGCATACTGCTTCCATGTCTAACACATCTGCAAACGTTCAAAGTGCATCTTCAGGTTGTGAGTCAGGTGGTTCATCAAGTGTTCAATACAATTCTGCAAAAGCTCAACCAACGAAGTTAACGACAGAGAATTTGAGCAACTTAACTTTGGAAGTTGCTAAGGAGCATATGGATTTACTTGCTGCTGTGGTCCATTCGTATGATAGGTTAGTAGCAAGGAAGATTGGTAACTGTCACTTGGCAGATGAAGATTACAAGAAAGTGGATGAAACCGAGCTAGAGAGGATGGATATCATATGGGCTCTAGCTAGTGCTGTGCGAAGAGCTAAGAAATTTGTCAAGAAAACGGGACAGAACCTGGTGGCCACAAAGGATACTACTTTTGGATTTGACAAGTCAAAGGTCACCTGTTTCAACTGTGGAGAAAAAGGTCATTTCAAGAGAGAGTGTGTTAGACCTAAGAAAATTGAAAATGGTAACCCGTTTTCATCAACCAACAGACAAGAAAAAGATAAGAAGATAGCTCCAACAAGTCAGGACTCTAAAGCAATGGTGGCACAAGGTGATGAAGGTCAAGACTGGTCTTTTCGCTTCTTATCTGACGGTGAAGCTAATATCGCGTTGGTTGAGGATCTAAACGTCGACTCAGCAAGTGAGGGGGAGAACTTGGCTGAGTTTGATACTGTTGATGTAAATGACTCAATGGCTGCTGTTGATCATCTGGTAGAGGATGAACTGAATGATGCTTCTGAAACTCACCAGGAACCCCAGGTTGCATTTGTTGCTGGCACCTCAAACTCTGCACAGGTAGAATCTAAAGAACCCTATTCGATAAACATGTGTGTGTTGAATGCAATCAGTTTCAGGAATGCATTGATTTAAAATTTACTAGGTTATTAGAACATAATGATAACTTGGTTAATGACTTAAAACTTTGCACTAAGGCTAATAGAGTGTTGAAGCAAAATGAAAGCAGTTTTAAAGAGAAAATTGAATTATTGAGAAAACAACTAAGGGAAACCGAGGTTGTGGCTTTTAACCAAGAAAATGACATAAAGTTTTATTTAAATTCAATTGAGGAAATTAAAAAGGACAAAGCTATTCTTCAAGTGGAAAATGAGTCATTAAAACAAAGACTGCATAGTTTAGCTAGTTCCTCACATATCATAAAAAACTTGGTTAAAGAAAGAAACAGTGAGGAAGGGATTGGTTATAAAGTTGTGCCTCCTACACATGAGATCCTTTTGAACACAAAACAGCGTCCTGTTAACAAGAATCCTATCAAGGATCATGTGGTGCCTACTCCTTTGGTCAGTGATCCTGACACTGCAGTTAAATCTGCACCTCAGGTGACTGATCAGAAGGCATTAACTTAGAGCACAAAGGATGAAGTCTTAATTAGGGACTGGTTGGTAGAGGATGATCACGTGCCTCTTGGTTTGGGATCACCGACTGCTGTGTCAAAACCAAAAATTTCAGAAACAACTCAGTCAAAACCGGTCAAACAGGATTTCAACAATGTGAAAAGACAAAACAACCAAAGTGTTAAACAAATCAAATTTGTCAAAGAAGGTGAAAAACCAAAGGTTGAGACCAAAAGGACCAATCCTGAAGTGTACTCCCCACCCCACAAAAGATCTCCTAGTCCTGTTGAGAGGAGATCATGCTATAACTGTGCACAAAGAGGACACATTTCTTCATGTTGTCCTCGCTATCAGACACCTAGACGTAAAATTGAATTGGTTCAGGAAGTTAAACCTACTTTTTCAAAACAGGGGTCTAAAACACCTACTAGGTCTTACACCTCTTCCCAACACCAAAGAAAACAAAGACAAGCCACAGGCAAATCTGAGATGCCTGAGGAAAAACCGATTTTTGAAAATAAGCCTAAAGTTCAAACTGTTAATCAGTCATCGGTTTACCATAAACAAGCCTTACACAAGGATGGTCTGTGGAAAGCTAAAACATCTGATGTGTCTGATAGTGGTGATAAGAAGAAGAATAAGGTCTCTCCAACTCCAAATGGATAATGGGTGGAGTTTGTGATGTAAGATGCCTCTGGGAAACCCAAGCCTGTAAAGGCTTAGGTCCCCCTCCTTAACTAATTTTTTTCTATTTTTGTGCAGGTTGTCCACTACAGTGCTTCTACCAACACATGGATTATTAATAGTGGGGCATCCAGGCAAATGACTAGGAATCACTCTCTCCTTTTCAATGTCAAACAAATTAAAGGGGGACATGTTTCCTTTGCTGGTAACAAAGGTGGGTACATCACAGCTGAAGGAGAAGTAGGTAATGGGAAGGTAAAATTTGATAAGGTAAATTATGTTCAGCAGTTAGAGAATAATTTACTTTTAGTTTCTCAGATATGTGACAAGGGCTTTAAGGTTATGTTCGACAATAGAAAATGTTACATTCTGAAGAAGGAAATGGATATCCCTGAGGAGCAGGTACTAATGTCAGCTGCAAGGTACAATGATTTGTATGTCTTGGACATGTCTAAAGCTTCTACAACTGAGTCCACTGCTCAGTGCTTCTTATCAAAGGCAACGGAGAAGGAGTCCATTTCATGGCATAGGAGAATGGGACACATAAATCCTCGAAAGATGAATCATCTTATTCAAAACAACTTAGTTGAGGGAGTAACTATTAAGAACTTCCAACATCCGGATTTTTGTGTCTATTGAAAGAAAGGAAAGCAGACCAGGAAGTCTCATAAAGTCCAAGAACGTTAACTCTATTGAGATGCTCCTGGAGCTTCTGCATATGGACCTGTTTGGTCCTATCAGCACAAGGAGTATTGTAGGAGACTGGTACTGCTTCGTAGTCACTGACGACTACTCAAAATTTTTGTGGGTGATGTTTCTGAAAGCTAAATCAGAGACATTTGAATCGTTCAAAGTGCTCATGACTACACTTGAATCTCTGTACAAACTGAAGGTAAGGAAGGTTCGTTCAGACAACGAGACTGAATTCAAGAGTCAGTGGATGGATGCTTTCTGCAAAGAAAAGGGGATTATTTATCAGTTCTCCTCCGCATACATGCCGCATATGAATGGAGTTGCTGAATGCAAGAATAGGAGCTTGATAGAAACTGCAAGGACGATGTTGGCAAATTCAAAGCTGCCAGTACAATTCTAGAATGAAGCAGTTGCCAATGCGTGCTACACTCTTAACCGGGTATTGGTAGTCAAGCGATATGGTAAGACTTACTATGAGTTGCTTTAGAAACGCAAACCAAATCTGAGTTATCTGGAACCATTCGGAGCTCCATGTATGTTACTGAAAAAAACTCTGGATGGCAAGTTCAGTGAGAAAGTGAATGAAGGCATCTTTCTCGGATAAAGCATACCCGACAAACGAGTCTATAACAATTCTATAGGTTAGGTAGAAGTGTGGTGCAACGTAGATGTGCAAAGACGCACCACCTCTCCTGCTGGGAAAGGTCCATCCTCATTCTTCGATTATGATGGATTTTTCAAATCCTTCAATCTTCCTCCAACATGTTCAGATGACGAGATTTATGCACAGATGATGTACGACGTCTTAAACGCTCTAAATCTGGATTTCAGTAATACAGTACCAACTAGTGGTGCTTCTGCCTCTTCAGAAACTGCTCAGGACGTTAGTGATGTCTCATCAGATGGTGAAGAAACAGTTGAAACAGGTATTGAGAATAACGTCAATCAAGTTGGCAGCTCAACAAATGTTGAGAAAGCATCAGGGAACCCGAATGCTGAACCTGTAGTCACAAACATGGATACTGAAGTGGTCGTTCCTACGACACCTGTGACAAGGATTAGTGTGAATCATCCCCAGGAATCCATCATTGGGGATCTCCACTCCGGGGTTCAGACGAGAAATCAGCTATACTCTGCTGATTATGCTGCTATTATGGAAAAGGGTTTCGTGAATGATGGCGCTTTCAAATGATTTCTTTCTCAAGTCGAGCCCAAACACGTAAGTGATGCCCTGAAGGACGAGGCCTGGGTAAATGCTATGCAGGAAGAGCTGCTACAGTTGAAAATGCTTGGAGTGTGGACGCTCGTGGATAGGCCTAAAGGAGTTAAGGTAATTGGCACCAAATGGGTGTTGCGCTGCAAGAACGACCAAGGTGTAGTAATCAGAAACAAGGCAAGATTGGTTGTTCAAGGATTCAGACAAGTCGAGGGAGTCGACTACAATGAAGTGTTTGCACCAGTGGCAAGGATGGAAGCTATTCACATTTTTCTGGTCTATGCATCCTACATGAAGATCAAGGTTTATCAGCTGGATGTTAAAAGTGCATTCCTTCATGGGGAAATCCGTGAAGAAGTATACGTCAGTCAACTCGAAGGATTCAAAGATCCTTACCATCGGGACAGAGTCTACAAGCTGGACAAGGCTCTGTACGGGCTACATCAAGCTCCTCGAGCTTGGTATGAGAAGCCCTTCACCCACCTATTAAAACATGGTTTTCGTAGGGGTGTGATAGACTGCACGTTGTTTATCAAAGAGAAAGATGGAGATTTACTAATGGTGCAGATTTATGTGGATGACATAATCTTCGGTTCCTGAAACGAAGAATTATGTAAATGATTCGAATCTGTGATGAAAGCAGAATTTGAAATGAGTGCCATGGGAGAGATGAAGTTCTTCCTAGGTTTACAGGTGGATCAGACACCTACCGGTATTTTTCTGTATCAGACTAAGTATGTTGGAGACATTCTAAGTCGATTTGATATGTAAAATGTCTGTTGCCGGTACCCCACTTGCCACAAACCATGATGTGGCACCAGATGATAATGGGGATTTGGTGGACGCCACTATGTATCGTGGGATGATCGGATATCTCATGTATCTCACTGCCTCGCGTCCAGATATCATGTACGCCACATGTCTATGCTCTAGATATCAAGCCAAACCAAAAGTGAATCATCTGATCGGGGTGAAAAGGATTTTTCTTTATCTGAAGGGTACTCCAACACTGGGGTTGTGGTATCCTCATGATGATGACTTTGAGCTAACTGCTTATAGTGATTCAGACTACAGTGGCTGCAAGATCAACTTCAAGTCAACATCAGCAGGGTGTCAGTTCTTTGGAAGGCGTTTAGTCACCTGGCAATGCAAGAAGCAGACATCTGTTGCTCTGTCAACATGTGAAGCTGAATACGTTGGTGCTACAAGTTGCTGTTCACAAATCATCTGGATACAATAGCAAATGCTGGACTACGGTTTGCAATTTTCAAACACTCCTATCTTTGTTGATAATTCTGCTTCCATAGCCGTAACTAAAAATCCTGTTCAACACCCTAAGACTAAACACATCGGCATAAAATATCATTTCATACGTGATTGCTGTGAAAAACATTTAATTGATGCGATTAAAATAAACACGGATTTTCAACGCGCCGACCTCTGCACTAAACCTTTTGATAAACCTAGATTTTTATATCTGTTAGAGGTCAACGGCGTGAAAAAGAAATGTGATGTGATTCTAGAAGATGCAAATGCTTAGTCCGACACATGTTTAGTTTCTTTTTTCTTTTTATTTTCTTTTATTTGTCTTATTTAAATTTCCTGTCTTAAAAATCCAGAAACACAAAAATATTTTCAATTTTAGTATTTTAGGGTGATTAGTTTAGTTTCAGTATTTATTTACTTAAAAAAAGGGGGGAGAGCAGATAAGCCAAAAAGGCAAAAACAACAAATTTAAGAAAGTGATTCAACACAATGGAAAGTGATACTACACAGGCGTCGTGTTACTTGGAACACGGAAAAGATTTTCCATTTTTGTAATGTTTAATTTAAATCACAGAAAATGTAAGTCTGACAACTCTAAGTCTAACTTATTGGATAAATGATAGTATGCTTGTCTGTTACTGTAATTACATGGAGAAAGTAGGTCTAGGGAGGTGCTAGTCCATTATACGATGTGTCGGTAGGTTCAACACAAAGACTAGTAGACATCACTGGTGATTCACTTAAACCTGAATCCATTAACAAGTTGTGGGTTCCCATGCTATCCCTGGTTTGCACAATCAATCAATTTCCAATAAGGGGTGAGGAGCAATTGAATGCCACAAATGTGTGCAAAGACCAGAAAAACAGAGCAAAAGATGACAAAAGTCACTGCTGAATGTATATTATAGTATATTGCTCTATGAAGAGATAGGTCTTGCGCCTCTCTGCTGTGCGATGGCACTGACCTGAGGCTTAGCATAACCTATCCGTTCTAAGAATTCACGGTTGTTTGCACCTCTCTGCTGTGCGATGGCACTGACCTGAGGCTTTGCATCTCTTTGAAAGCTCTTAGAACCAAAATCTTCTCAACCCCGGACCGCTCAAAAATCTCCTAAGGAAGATTGATTACCATATACTAGTGGGACGCACAAACACTTGTTGGTCTAATCCACTTAATTATCATTGATGTGTGTCAAAAATCTGTGTATGGACTTAAGTGGACAAGTATACCGATAATCATCGTGACTGCACCACCTGATGTTCAAAATCAATGTATGTTACATAACAGACCAAGCATGATTTCTAGTTAGCGCTTAGAAGTATTAGATGAATGAGAAACTATGATATGTAAATATGTTGTTTCCTTTTCAATATATCAACAAAAAGTTCCAAGAAATTACGTTTATGCATGTCTGATTCCATATGAATCTGTCTTAGAAATGAAGTTAATGCTAATAGACTGTTATACTCAGGGGGAGAATCATTTTAAAGTGAATATTAAAATGTCTTCAACTCTACCGAAACAAAATCACAAAAATATGTTTATTTCAGTAATTTAGTTAAGTGTTTCTAGTTTTCAAGTTTTTCTGTTTGTAGTGTATCAGTGTCGGACTATGCAACACGATGTATCTCTGTGAATGTCATAAAAGGAACTGAATGTTAATCTTGAATCATCTGTTTCTGAAGAAAATTAAAAGGATCACGTCTGAGGTGATCATAAGTTTTTGTTCTTAAAATAATCACGTATGAGGTGACCAAACGTGTTTTCAAATGTTCAAAGGGTCACATCTGAGGTGACAAAATGCATTTAATGTTAAAAGGATCACGTCTGAGGTGATCAAAGGTTCTTTAAGTTAAAATGGTCATGTCTGAGATGATCGAATGCTCAAAATGTTTTATCAACTGTTAAAAGGGGCTAAGTGTCAAATGGTCATAAAGTCAAAAATCATAAGTATGAGCCATTCGCACGACTGGACCATGAGTATGGACCAGTCGTACGATTGGACCATACGTATGAACCCAATCGTACGATTGGAGGTGACTGACTGTGACAGTCGCACGAATGACCCTCAATCGCATGATTGGAGGTGACCGAATGGGCCAGTCGCATGACTGACCCTCAGTCACACGAATCAAGTATGCGACTAGGTTCAATCGCACGACTGGAGGAAACCCTAGTATAAATAGAGGGGGAGTCGGTCGCAGTTGTTCATTCACTCCAATCGCCCACTCAAACGCACGACTTAACCTCACTCTGCCAAAATTTTGTTTGATCGATATAAACCATTGTTTGAAGTATTCTGACAATTTGTACTGATTCTAAGGTATTGCGCGATGATGTTCAACCTCAAAGATCAGTAAATACATGTCCAAATGATCTTATTTAAGATCTAAATAGAACCGAGACTTAGTTTGACAGATAAACCATTAAAACTAAGTATCTTGATCAAATAAAAGTTATTAGGAGTTCAGTTGACATTTGCGAACCTAATGAGCCGAGCCATAACGTCTAACATCATGTTTTGCTCAAAATTTGAATTAGAATGGACAAACGGTCTGTAATGCGAATGGACACCCTGATGAACTTCAATCGCACGACTGAGCTATGCGAATGGCTCAATCACACGACTGAGATGGACGAATTGCTCAATCGCACGACTGAATCATGCGTATGAGTTCAGTCGCACGACTAAGGTAAACGCATGAGAGAACATACGTCTAAGCCCAGTCGCATGACTCAGTCGTATGTATGAGCTCATTCGCACGACTAGATCTCAGTCGCACAGTCTATTCGCACGACTAGATCTCAGTCGTGCAGTTCATTCGCACGACTGAACAAAAGTTTTCAAGTTCATTGAATCAAACTGTTACTCATTGACACTTACTAAAGTTCATTTACTTTGTGTCACAGATGGCGAGTCGTTGGACTATGAGCACAAAGCATAACATTTGTGCTCATCTTGATCTGTCATCACGTAACACAGCTGAGTTCTCCTGTATCATTACTTTTCTACGGAGATCGAGGATCTTCCGTGCGATCTCGACACCGTGCACACCGTACCGATCAGTTCAGCAGGCTTTCTGGGAAAGCGCTGTAGTCGACAGGTCCTCCGAGCCCTATCGTATCAGGGGTTCCATCTTTGGGGAGGCTATAAAGATCACAGAGGATGATCTCAGGACTGTATTAGAGTTCGGAGATGATGCTGAATGCCCCACATGACTGCATCCCCTTACTGTTCGAGGATGTTTTCTGAGGGCTAAGTACTCGGGGGACATCAACGCAGGTGTGTTTAACAAGGGCAACCCGTGCCCCCAACTGAAGTACTTAGCCCATGTGCTACTGAAGTGCATTGCATCGAGGAAGGGAGGCTTCAACAAGTAATCTGATCAGATACAGAACGCTTATGTAGTGTTGGTGCTAAACTTTCCGTTCAGCTTCTCAAGGATGATCTTCAACTACTTGGTGGAGAACATCGAGGCAAAGGGAAAGGAGGGATTTTGCATGTACCCTCACTTCATGCAGATGATCATCGATCAGAAGCTCCCATCTGCCAAAGGAGAAGGAGGACGTCGTGGTCCTAGAGGTGAAGGATGATACCACCCTCGGACGGATGAAGGTGTACCGGGGCAACCAGGTCAAATCCCCCGTAAGGCGACTGTTTGGGCATCTGGCCCGGGAGGAGTATGTGGTGCCAGCTAGGCGAAAGTGGCGCCACGATGACAGCGATTCAGACACAAAGCAGATTGTACTCCCGGTTGACGACTCGGATGACGATGACAGTGGTGATGGTGGAGATACCGGCCCCTCTCAAACTAGGGCCACTGCTGCTGATGTTACATCTCCACCATCTACCCAAGGAGGTACAGAGACTGCCTGATTCCATCAGGATTTCCAGCCTGATGAGGAGAAGGAGTCAGACGAAGAGCCTCTGGTACGAACGGTGGGAAGCCGGGTCGTAGCCACTGAGAGAGGCGTTAGGGCGGTTGGTGGACTCCAGGGTGAGTCTGGGGAGGCTACTTTGATCCATCTTACTCCCCAGACTAGCCCAGTAGCCAAGGGGGAGCCTCTGCATCCAAGGGATCGAGGAAAAATAGGATGGCTCAACCCTATGGCAAGAAGGGGAAAAGGCCGAGGTTCACGTTGGTTACCACCACAGCCACCACCACTACTACCACACTACCTACTACTACTACTACCACACCACCCACTACTACTACCACACCTCCACCTTTCACTTCTACCTCCCATACTTCACCACCCATTCATTCACCACCACCCATATTCACCACAGCCACAACTACCACCACCAGCCACCAAGTCGAGCCATCATCCCATCCCATATTCCCTACAGGATTATCCCTTTCTCCTATTGGAGTGGAGGAATAGCTTTCAGCACTGAAACGTATGGTGCTGAAGCTGTTGGCTACTGATGAGGAGAAGAGTGTACAGATACATCAGCTTATGGAGCTCAATGCTACCCAAGCACAGCAGATCTCATAGCAAGCCCAGCAGATTGCCCAACTCCAAGAGCATAAAGTGGAATCAGCAAAGAAGCTAGAGGAGTTGGAGGCTGCCAATAAGACCATCATGCTCGAGCTCAAAGGATCTAAGGACGAGCCTCTTAAGATCGGAGAAGGAGATGATGATGATGATGATGGAGAAGATTATGAGAGTGATGATGATGAGGTCAGTGGTGATGGAGAAACAAGAGGAAGGTGGGAAGATGATGATGAAAAAGGAGATGCAGCTGCATCTGCCTCAGCTCAGGATCAGGAAAGAAGAACAAAGCGAAAGCAAGACCAAGGAGCATCATCTTCTGCCCCACCTACTTCCCCGACTACAGAAGATCCCAGTATGATTCAGGACAAAAGTAAAGTTTAGATGTCTATGTATTTATTAAAGCTTTGTACTTGAATCATGTATTAATTTTATGTAAATTAATGTTTATATTTCATTATCATATGTTTGATTGTCTTGATTACTTACTAACTATTAATGTGTTTACATGTTTAATTCAAGCAGATAAAACATCTCAGCAAGATGAATATGATGTTGCTCCCATACTGCAAATCAAGTCTCAATTAACTATGATACTTGATTTGCAAGGGATTGTTAGGAGGTCTGTGAGTTATACTCCTGAAGAAGGAGAAATAATTCATGACCTTACTGATGAGCAACTTGCTGAGATGTTCCGGCTGAACCCAGATGAGATTGTCAAGGACGCTCCGACCGTTGATGTGGCTAGTGACGATGAGCTTAACGATGTGGATGAAATAGAGATTGAGGACGTCGCAGCCCAGTATTATCCAAGTACACTGACCGAGAGGGAAATGTAGTTCCCAACGTGAGAAGTACTCTTGGCAGTGATATATTTGAGAAGCTGAATCAGATGGAAAAGGAAGCAGAGACATCAACAAGCCAAGCTTAAGCCTCGGACGCTGATGTGGACATCAGAAAGGCTGAATGGGCGGCTTGTTTTGCAGAGATCCGAGCCCAGCACACCGCACCAAAGCCAAGTGCCTACACCAAGCTCTACAAAGTGAAGAAGCATCTCAAGGTGTCAGGCACGATCATAGCGTGAGCATACTTTGAAGATCTGAGTGTTTACGCAGTGAAGAGGGTGAAGGGAATAGAGTACTTTAGATTTCCACATGACCTAAAGACTCTTCCCAGTTTTGAGCTCAACCAGCTGGCACGCCTAAAGTAGCTACATGCCGACCCGAAGAAGATGTCAGGCTGGTTTGAGGCTGTATTGAAAAGAGAGTACCACACCAGGTGGGTTAACTTCAGACCTCAACAACCGACGAGGTATATCATAAGGTCTGAAGCTAATCCCATTATTGGCAAGCCGAAAGTTGTCTTGAAATGGCAACCTCCACGCACGATGTCACGTATACCTATGAGGGAGATGCCACAAGACTTTACACCCCATTATAAATGCTGGTACTATGACTGGCATACTGGAGAAGCCGTCATTATGTTGGATCGAAAGGGGACTTTAGAGAGAATAAGGGTGTTCAACCCAATGTGGCTCACGAACTTGTTAGCAAATGATATATATACTTTGTACAAGTGGCCACTGTTTTTTGATATGCAGGATATCGTGCAAGCACTTCAGTTTCAACAAGTTATACGCTTATGCTTTGCATTGATATTCATGCTGGGGTTTCAAAGGAAGAGAGATTCAAGAGATGTGAAGAGTTTTCAAAGGAAGTCAAAGAATAGGTAGAACTAGGTCCAAGGGGGAGTTTGTTGGTACACATGTCCCTATTTCTAGTTCTAATGTACTTAAATGTTTAATGACTTCCATTTTGTTACACTGATGTAATCATTTGATATTTATAATGAAAAACTCTTGAATGAATGAAATATGTGTTATTGAATGTCTTGTATCTTTATATTAGTGTTTATTACACACATATATGAACATGTTATATGGGTTTATAGTTGTTATACATAGTTCTATGTCAATAAAGATTCAGGAATGTGTTTAACTAAGTCTTATGACCCAGTCGCACGACTGAACCATGCGTGTGAGCCAGTCGCACGACTGAGACATGCGAATGACTCAGTCGTACGAATGATTCAATCTTATTGTTCATACGTACGTATGAATGGATCATATGACTCAGTCACACGACTGAGCCATACTCATGGCTCAGTCATACGAATGAAGACTGTAACCTATAAATATCACTTAATTCATGGAAAAACAAAACACTTCGAGAATTCACAACCCTAGCCGTCCCAGAACGTCCAAGTCGTCCCTTCCAACTTCATAGAGCGTTTTTGATCATTCCTAATCAATTCTTATCATTTTTAATCGTTAGTTTGATCAGATTAACGTTCTCCCTGATTGGATCGCCAATCAAATAGGATTCCGCACTATTTGATCTGGTTTTCCCATAGATTCGGTTAGTACCAGTTCGTACTCGGTCCTAACATGTAGAGAGTTGTTTATGCTGATGGTTCATCGTGATCATTTCCCTAAGAAACAAATCTTTAGGGCTAGGGTGTACAACCATTGGAAATTACTATATTATATATTCCAACAGTGCATGTCCAAAAGAAGTGCATGATGGGATTCATTCCCAGTGGACATTGCATCTCCTATCATAGCCTTAGCCACTAATAGAAGATTTAACATGGCTAAATGGATTATGAATGGATTCATCTACAATCTAGAGAGAGGAAAAAGAAATAAGTACTTGATTTATCCTAGATTTCTGCAGTTGCTTATCAATGAAGATCATCCCAATTTATATGTAAATGGAGTTGAAGGTGATAGACTGGAGCTTGAAAATATGTCTGAAGTTGTGAACAAGAGACTGGCAGTTATTACTGGAGCTCCAAATATTCCTTTATTTGATTACAAGAGGAATATAGCTATGGATGAGGTTGATATTAATCAACAACATTTTCATTTGTCTGAGGATGAACCAATAGATCCAAATGATCTGATAGAAGATGTTATTGAAGATATCATTGATGAAGTGGATGATGAAAGTGAAGAAGATGATGATGAAAGTTCTGATGATGATAAAGCTGCTGAAAGCTCATCAGATGATGGTGATGATGATGGAGATGATGGTGCAACAGAGGCACATCAAGCTGATAGCAGTGAAGCCACTTTGTCTGATCATGCTGATAAAACACATGATATTAGTGAAACTCATGATGAACCAATAACAGAAGCACAAGGTGATAAAGAAGCAGAGGCTGATGTATAAAATGAAACATTTGATTTTGAGTTTATGGAAGCTATGCTTTCTGAGCCTGTCTTTCAAGGCACATCTCCTGTAGACTCTGAAGACATTCCTATCATTACATCACAAAATGTGTGACTACAGACTGATGATATCATAGATGTTGATGAGACTGAAAAGTTGAAAGAAGTCATCGTGTCTCAAGAAAAAGAGAGAGCTAAGTTGAAAAAAGAAAACTTGAAGTTAAAGGAAGTTATTAAACTGAAGGATGATGAGATAGTGAGTGTGGTGAATGATAAATCTGAGATCATGAAGACATTTTATGTAATGATCAGAGATTATGATGTCATGGAAGAAAAATATAAAAAGATGAATAAAGAAAATGATATGCTGAAAGAAGAGTTGGCTAAGTTGAAAGAAGCTCAAAAAGTTGATTCACCTGATCTTGAGATTGTCTCTGAAGTAAATCCAATTAATATTAAAGAAGCCCCTGTTGTTGATAAAGGTAAGAGGAAGTTAGATGAACTGGATGAATCAGTGTTACCTGAATCTTCATCTAAAGTTCAAAAGCTTTCTGAAGTACAGGAGGAAGGAGAGAAATATGTGCAAGAAACTATTGAGGCACTTGATGATATTAAAGAAGAATTTAATGATGATTGGTATGATAAGGTATTAGAGGATAAAGATATAGATGAAGCAATTCTTGAAAAGGACTTCACTCCTATGGAAACAGTTCCAGATGAAGTTCCTATTGATTTTGAGGATAGATATAACTTCCTTGTAAAGATGAAGTATAACCGAGTATTCCTGGATGGACTGACAGTGATGCAGATAAACAAAGAATATGAGAAATGTATAACTGCAGAATCAGTAGCTCCAGTGGATCCAAACGAGATTTTAGTGGAGCATGGAGAATGGAATCCATTGCAAGAGAGCGTAAACGTTGAAGAAATGCCAAGCTCAGAGCTTCACTATCCGGATCCTGATGATATGAGCATTGTTGCTTTGAGATCTTGGTCACAGGCATGAAACTACCCATGGAAAAGATTAAAGAGACTCCAAGGTGATCCTTGAAGAACCTTGTTAGAAGTTTTCAAGCTACAGAGAAACAATCTAACAAGATGATTATTCTGGACACAGATAATCCTCAATACCTGGAGATAACCAAAAGAACAAGAGTGCTAAAGCCTCAAGAAATCAGATCAATGGCTCAGAAGACAAACGTATATGAGCGAAGGAAAGAGCTAATAAGAATGTTTCCTGAGACAGAGAAACAAGGTTATAATGTTTCTCTTGATCAGAAACAAATATTTAATAAAGCCATATCAATAGGAAAATTGGTGAGGAATGTACTGCAAAAAGGACAATCTATTTCAGAACTGCTGAATGCCATGATTGCTCCAGATTCCACCAACCAAGTAAAGATTGTGGCTTGGAAATACGATGAGATCTTTGATGCTTTCTTGATCAAACGAGTAAATGCTGTTTGTGATGTTTATCATTTTCACTCGAGCATTATAAAGCTTCCAGTTCAAGACTTACAGGAGTTAAACAAACTGCCTTTGATCAATCTGACTGGAGCTAAGCGTGGAGATATGTTTGTAGAGCTGCTAACAGAGGAATTACAAGAGCAAGTGTTTTCTTGGAAACAAGATGTTCTCAAGAAGACAAGGAGTACTTTGCTACTTTGAAAAAGAATAGAAAAATAAAGGGAAAACAATCAGAGGATGAGCATTTCCTGATTGAGTTTTGTGATGATTACTTTGAAAAGGTAACTACTCTGGGATTGAATGTTATTGATGGAACACAGAAATCAAAACCTATCCTGCGATGGTTTTAAAATACTAAAATATTTGAGCTAAAGTTAGTCCGAAATATCATAAACTGGGATGAGGATATGATTACACTTTTTGGTGTGTTAGAGCTCAAATTGTTGCATCCAAGCTATATATCTTTCTTGTCAGTGTAAAAGTTTGAACGAGTACCTCTTGAAGTAGCAGAAAATGATAAAAAATATTTCTTGTCAATTATTAAAGTGATGAATGCTACTATGGAGAGAATATCACTGAGGAAAGCTTTGGCATATGCAAACATCATGAATAAAGATATTAAAGATATAGAGTTCATAAGGATATCCAATAAGGGAGTGTTAGAAGTATACTCAAAAGGTAATTCAAAGCCTATTGAGTTATACGCTAACATTGACATTACAGGATTATCTAAAGAGAAACTTGAAGTCATGAACAAAATGGAGATAAAGACGAATGAGGCGAAGCCTGAGCAAGGTGTATTAGCTAGCAAGTTCAAATCTGCTATTGCTAAAGCCTTGAGAGAACAAGAGCTTTACAAGGAAAAGCCAATGTTTAAAGTTAAAGAAGAACCAGAGGATTACTTTGAAGATTGAAGATGGATGCATAGGAAGAAAGAAGATTACGGATAAGGAGAAAATAGAAGAATGTAGCTGAGAAGACTGAAGAAGATAGAAGATTGAAGCTGAAGAAGATCAAGAGAATGAAGATTGAAGATAACTGAAGATTGAAGACCATGTAAATCTTAGGGGGAGTATTGTTAGCACCTCTTAAAGATTTAACATGTTGTCTTTATTTTATCTATGTATTTTACTTATGCATTGTATTTTACTTTTGCAATAGTATAGGGACTTATTATGTAATATATGTTCCTTTAGTTTCTTTGTTTAGTATAAATAGGATTAAGTGTATTGTGTAGTTAGATGGTTTTGAACATTTCTCTCAATTGTACGCTGTAATCCTTGCATCTAATCAATAGAAACTGATTTGAATCTTTGTAATTGTTGATTACTTTGTTCTTTTAATTGTTGATTGCTTAATCATAACACATAATCGATCCATTTGAATCTATCAGTTGTTTATGTTCCTCCTCGGTCTTGGAATATATTAGGATGTCGTCTATGAAAACTATCACGAATTTGTCTAGATATGGCTTACACACACTATTCATGAGATCCATGAATATTGCAGGTGCGTTAGTTAAACCAAAGGGCATCACTAGAAACACATAATGCCCGTATCTAGTTCTAAAGGCGGTTTTTGGTACATCTTCTTCCTTGATTTGTAGCCGGTGATACCCTGACCGCAGATCAATCTTAGAGTAGATCCGTGACCTTGGAGTTGATCAAATAGATTATCAATCCTTGGAAGTAGATATTGATGTTTGATAGTGACTTTGTGTAACTCTCGGTAGTCAGTGCACATCTTTGGGTTCCATCTTTCTTTTTGACAAATAGTACCGGAGCTCCCCATGGCGAGAAGCTTGGTCTAATGAACCCTTTGTCCATAAGTTCTTGCAGTTGCATCATCAGTTCTTGCACCTTTAAAGGGGCTAACCTATAAGGTGATTTAGCTATTGGTGCAGCTCCTGGAACTAGGTCAATACGAAACTCGACCTGTCTATGCGGAGGAATTCCTGGTAGTTCGTGAGGAAATACATCTACAAATTCTGACACTACGGGGACATATTCAAGTTTTTTATCCACCTTAGCAGTCGTTACGTAGGCTAAGTATGCAACGCATCCCTTTCGCGAGCACTTATTAGCTTTATACATGAAATGATGTTATTGCCTTGTCTTAACCTTTCACCATATATCACAAGGGTTTCTCCTTCAGGTAGGGGAATCTTTAATAATTTATTGTCGCATATGCTCTCAGCCCTATTCCTTGCCAGCCAATCTATACCTACCACTATGTCAAACCCTCCTAACTCTACTGGTATTAGATCTATCGGGAATTCATGCTCGTCTAAATCTATCGTGCACCTAATGATCGTTTCATCAGCCTTGACTAGTGTTCCATTGGCTAATTCTATTGTATACGTGTCGGCTAGCCTAAATGAACTCAATTCAATTCTTGGTCTAAAGTTCAAAGAAATGAAGCTTCGATTGGACCTATGGTCAAATAATACATAAGCGTAATGATTATTTTCTAATAACATACCAGTCACAACTTTGGGCTCCTCCCTAGCAACTTCTGCATTCGTTACAAATGCTCTCCCTTTAGGGCGTCCTACTGCTGGTTTCTTAGCTTTCAATTTGGGTCAGTTGGGGCGGATGTGCCCAGCTTCACCACACTCATGGCATCTCACTGGTCCAGTCGTCACAAACTTGGATTCCCTTATGAAATGACCTGGTTTGTTGCACTTGTAGCATACTGTTGTCTTACTCTCCTTCGCCTGTGGTTTAACAACTGTTCTTACCCTACATTGCCCTACGTGATGGAGTCCACACTTTCCACAGAATGGTTGCTTCCCTAAGTTAGGTTTCTTCTCTCCTTGCTGTTAATTTCCCACACTCTTTCCACTAGAACTTCCACTCATGGATCGGAAGTTCTCCCACTTTCGCTTAACTCCGGTATTTTTTCCTCCTTTCACTCCCTCACACCTAACCACTTCATCGTTTTAAGTTGCTGATATCTCCACTGTTTCCTGAAAGGTCCTTGGCTTGGCTGCCATCACCATGCCTTTTATCTTCGAGGTTAAACCCCACACGTACCTACCGATCATTTGGATTCGGGGGTCACCAGGTACCAGCAATGACAATTCATTAAATCGGTTGGTATATTCTAAGTGCACCATGCCCTTCATTTCAAACACAAAAATTCAGCCTCCATCTTTCTAATTTCATTAATCGGATAGTCACATTCCACCATTAAGCTTTTGAACTCCTCCCATCTTATCAAGTTCACCGCATTCCTTCCTCAGGTTTACAACAAGGTGTTCCACCAGTTTAAGGCTCCATTATTAAGATAGTGTGTTGGTCCATCAATGATAGAAAAACAGTACTAATGATGAGAAAAACACAATCAAACACCACTGAAATGAGTATCTAAACAATAATCTATAGAAAGAGTTTCAAAATATACACATTTTAACCAAACTTGAATCAAAAGACAAAGAACAAGGCTCAATGATAATGCAAATGATGATTCCAGCCAACATACACACTAAGAACCGTAATGCAAAAGGAATATTCTCTAATTAGGTTTGTGCAAAACTTGCTACAAAAGATTACAATGATTCATATATAGCAGAGTATAACACCCGGAAATTTTGTCAAAATAAAGAAAAGAAAGAGAGGCCAAAGTGGAGGGGTACAAAGTGTAAAAGGGTAAAATCTTTTATTATTTTGTTTAGAAAGGTGGTATGGCCGCCCACACCACCTGCTACACTCCACTGCTCGATGTTTTAGAGAGAGAAAGCAGCAAAGCTTCAGATTCTATAGAGAAAGCAGCTGAAATCAAAATTTGTAAGCATTTTATGAGTTTTTCGGTTTTATATATTTCTTGGTCATGTAACCGAATTATACATGTTCTTATGTGTATATGTGCTCGCTGGATGTCTTAACCTGTCTACGTGTTAAGAAAACCTTTTAAAGTTTGAGTTCAAAGAGTTTGAGACTTTAAAGCAGCTAAGGTGAGTTTCTAAACCCCGGTTTTACATGTTTTTAAACTTCTTTGGGCTGAAAATGCATGTAAATTTATTTTATAAATTTTATGTATGTTACCCATAAGCATAAACGTATGTATTTTAGTGTTTTATGGTTGTATATGTTATGATGATGCTTAGAAGGGTAAGTATAAGTTAAGAACAGGATATAGTAATGTTTGGGACTGGAAAACAACTTAGAAACATGTAAGTAGGTGCACATGCGCCTAAACAGGGCCCATGCGCCTAAGAAATTATTTTAAAATATGAAGTATAGGCTCATACGCCCGAACAGTACCCCATGCGCCCGAATAGTGCCTTAGAATTTCTAAGTGTAGGTCCATGCGCCTGAACAGTAGACAATGCGCCTGAGTTTTAGGCTAAAATGACTAAGTGTAAGATTAAACGCCTGAATAGCGCCCATGCACCCAAAAGGCTCATGTGCCTAAGTGTTAAAGTGGTTAAGTGTAGGCTGATGAGCCTACATAGTTGAGAAACGCGCAAACAGTGCTGATGCACCCAAATAGCTCCCATGTGCCCAACACTTAGAAAATTTTTCTGAATTTTGAGGAAAAACGAAATTTTAGGGTTTGACCATAGTTTGACTTGTGGGCTGTTTTGGACTATTCTAAGCATGAATAAGTCAGGGTTTATGAATAGTATATGCATGATATTATGATGAATGTATGATATGCATATGTATATGAGTTGTTATCTTTTATTAGTTTTCAAAACGTATTTATATTGTAATATAATATACGTTAAGTATTATGTTACTACTTTACGTGGTATGATGAATTTGTGGATGAACGTAAAGTATAACGTAACGAAGAGAAAGATAACAAAGATGAAAAGAGAAACGTAATGAAAGAAAGAAAAGCCTTGCAAATAGAAAGAAAGAAGGATTACAACTATTTGTGAGTTGATAGCTCTACTGTGTGTTTTATAACGTGCGATTTTAACCCATGAGGGTTCACACACAGGGGGATCATTCTAGATGACTGAACCCATAGTACGAAATAGGATCCATGTTATTCGACCCCGGGCTTTGTGCCATGATATGATACGGCTTTGTGCCAGTTAGTAACGAGGCTTTATGCCTAGAATGGTGGCTTCGGGCCACGGGCTTCGGGCCAATTAGTAAGGAGCTTTGTGCTTGGAATGGCAGTTTCAGACAGCGAAGGGGGAAAAGCCTGACAGGATCTAGAATAAGTACGAAACGAGCAAGATGATACAGTATGAAACAAATGAAGTGATGAAGTACGAAATGAATGTTAACGAAAGATACCGATAAAGTACGAGACGAACGTTAACTAAAGATAAGGATAAAGTATGAAACGAGTAATAACGAATGAAATGATACAGTACGAAACGAACGAACACGTACGATAACAAATGAACATGTGTGATAGTAAAAAAAGTGTTATGGAAAAGAGTACTTTTACGTATGAAATGTATAAAGTATTTTGATACTTATAAAACTAGAACTCACTCAGCAACGCTGACCTTTATGCATTTTTAGTTGGCAGGTAAAAGTTGCTGAGGATGGCACGCAGGGAGGCTACTTGGCAGCGCAAGACTAGCATCCATTACGCATGTTATTATTCTTGTTTTGTAATGTAATCGGTGAAAGATTCTTTTGTAGTTGAACAGTGTTGTATTGCATAACAACAGTAATTGTTAATAAAATGAATGTTTTCGTTAATTACTTCCACTGTGATATTTTAGGAAATGTATAATAATACGTATATTTAGTTCTATAAATGACCAACCGTGAGGTACCTGGGAACGGGGCCTTACAATTTGCTATCAGAGCCATAGTGTAAGTGAATTGGGTAAATATTTTCAAAGCCTAATCTTAAACTGAGAATGGGATAAAGGAAAGGGATGTTAGCCTGAGTAGCTATGTGTCATCAGGTAATTCTTTTCTTGAAGTTAATTAGTATCATGTGTGTATGCTATTTGACTTATGTGTTCCCAGTAGATTTAGATGCTGATTTAGTCAGAATAGGAAATGCTTGGGATGTGAAGAATAAAGTAAGTGGCTAATCACAACAGGCCACTGTAATTAGGGACTTACTATTGATATCGGTTGTCTGGCCTAATCAAAAACAATTTATAAGGTTCCAAACTCACCTAATATAGCTAGGGTAAGTCGGGTTGATCCACAGGGAATATGTGGAAAGTGTAGTTTAAATCCAAAAGTTTGGAGCTTGATTATAAAAACTTAACTAAAATGACTAATTGCGAAATGTAACGAGCTTTATGATTAATTGAATTGCAAACAATAATGTGAACAGGTAATCCTCTCTAGATTCAGTTTTACAACTTAGATTTGTTTTGATAGTTAAAAACAGTTACATAGACATAACCGGGTTGATTTGATTAAAGACAATAGATTGAATGAGACCGTTGTTAAAGAACTACTCGAATCATATCCTACGTTTGTATTACCCAATCCCATCCAAAATTGACGTTTACAGATGAAAAGAAATCTAAAACAATCAACACCAGAACAATTGAATTGAAGGCAACACACGTATTTTAGAATCTTTAATCAATAAATAATGTTACTCGACTTAACTTGCCGTGTTCAAACATTAACTCAACCAAAAACCATCAAGAACAAGTCATAGTGTAAACCCTAATCACCCGGGTGTGATCACGGGTGGATTAGCCGGACATGGCAACGAAAAACAAATCAAAAACAAAAGTAAACATTGTATCTAACGTTAAAGAATCAAAACCGAATGATTAAAAACATTTGAAAAGCCTTGAAATCGCCTCCGGGAGCCTCCGGGAAGCCTTGGGGACGAATCTCATACTTTTGGACGACTTAGAATGAAAGATATGATCAAAATCCTAATTTTCGCGACTTATAAGTGATTTCAGCGCGTCCTGTACCGTAAGTCAGCTTTCTGCCGTAGGTCAAGTTAGGGCCATTTTGTTTTGTTTTGAACTGATGCACCGTAGGTCATGTTTCCGCCGTAGGTCATGACCAATCAGCTTTGTTCGATTCTTGTTTTCTTCATAACTTCTTCGTTCGAACTCCATTTTCCTCCCCGTTTGCTGCCACGTTCTCGTAATTAAACCCCCTTTCATCTCATCTACCATGGTCTTCACCTATCATCCATATGCATTCTTCAAAACCCCTCAAATGATTGCGTTTAACCTACAAAACATCAAATCATCGTAGTTAACTTGTTCAACACAATCTCTTACACTTAACCACATTAAATGCATTAAGGTTAACCAATTAACCATGATAAACCTCATTTCAAACCCCGTACATTACATCCCCACACTTGTTTCTCGCTTTCCCTCAAGCGAGGTTGCTTTAAGAATCAAGAATTCAAGTCAATAATGGGTGAGCACATAGAAGCACGCATACCAAACTCGATTAAGGTTCAAGGGCATACCTAATTCCCAAATTAGCAATTATGACCCGTTAACAACCACAAACCTCTAACCCGCTGGACTGCCTAACTAAGATTCTCAACTCTAGGCGACTCCCTTGCACATATCATACCTCTCACAATAAAGCTCTCCACTCGGTGTAATATCTGGCTCGGCCAAAGGTGTGCCGGTATTTATGAAGCACTCAAACAAGAATGCAAACGAGTGAGCATAGGCTTGTGAAGCAATTAAATCTTCACTCACTAACACAAGATACCACACCAATCATAAGGGCTTTTCAAAGGTTGTAATGTTAGGCTTAGGTTCGGGTATGGAGTACTTGGGAATTAAGTGACTAAAGTGATGAAAAACTTGAGTTAACTACTTTGTTCAACGACTTGAAACACTTTTACTACAATTTACTTCAAAGCATAATTTTTTTTCTTGTCTAATACTTCCGTCTTTCAACTTCACTATTTCGACATAATTTTTTTGTTCTTTCCATTTTTTTCTTTTTTTTTCCAAGAATATAACTTAACAAAACACAATAGGATTTACTAGGCTTAACCATCCCCAACTACAACTTCAAAATATTATATCAAATAAACTTAACACTACTACCACTAATTAACTCAAGTTCCATCACATGGGTAAACAAATGAATAGGCTACACAAAAGGCTGGTGGGTCAAGGGTTTGGTGAAACAACTGAATGGGAAGAGACTCAAAATTAGCTACTATGGATAAACGTTATATAGGTGGATCCTATGGGGCTATCCTATGGTTAATCCTAATGCCTCAATCATTTAATGGGAATCCTAGTTTCAAGCTTCAATATGCACGCGCTCCACAAGTTCTACCATTAGAATGCATCATTGCACACTCAAACAAGCAAATAGATCTAATAATACCAAAGAAAAAGCTTCTCACATATAGAAACGATGGGATTGGGCTACCGACATGACACGTGCAAGTTTACTACACCCAAGGTTTGCCACCCCTAGCTAGGCATTCCCTTTCCAACTTCCATTAATCGACCGGGTTGAAACCTTTGGGGAATTAACCATGACCAAGAACCTTAACCACTGATTAGTATTTTAGAGAAAAATTTTAAAAATCTTCAATTTTTGTGTCTAAATTTTCATTTCTCCAAAATGTGTCTGCTTGGGCTCCCCCATCCCCACACTTGGGATACATTGTCCCTAATGTATGGTTGTTTCAAATTCAACATGATTTCTTGTGATCTTTACCAACCCCAAACACTCCCCCAAGTGCAAAACAAAAATAGCAAATAAATTCAAA
The DNA here is from genome assembly GCA_024085815.1 of Flaveria linearis. Lineage (NCBI taxonomy): Eukaryota > Viridiplantae > Streptophyta > Magnoliopsida > Asterales > Asteraceae > Flaveria > Flaveria linearis. Next base: position 30,209,857 of record CM044009.1, on the reverse strand, counting down.
GAAAGTTCACATGGACCTGATGGTAGATGATCTGATAGTGCTTTAATATTATTATATGAAGACTACGGGTAAACCTGCTAAGCACCTTATCAAATATGCTTCTAAAATTCCTTATGCTTCCCCACACTTGCATGTTTGCATCAGCGTGAAACTAAAAAGACAATACGAAAACTAAAAAAAATTAATAACACTCACTTTCGTAGGAATCACGGTTGCATTTAGCATATGCAACAAGCCTTTTAAACCTCTCGATAGGCCTGAGTGGACGAGTGAAGTCTCGTGAGGGTTTCTAGTGAACACACCCACAAAGTTCCAAACAAAAAATATCATGAAAATAACTAAAAAACACAAACATCTCAGGTTGCCTCCCAAGTAGCGCTAAGTTTTAGGTCTTCAGCCAGACCATACCTGTCACCACTCACGGTGGTCGAAAGTGGTGCTTACCTTCTGAGAGTTCTATAACTGTTTGCTTTTGTTGATCTAGTGGGTTCCAAACGTCATCCAAACATTGACCGAACATCGTTTTCTTAACTTGAGCATTTTTAGGATCCGTTGGATCACCAACTTTTTTCTTCCATTTTGACTTCTCATGCTTTATTTCCATCTCCATCACTGGCTCTTTATTTTCTTTTGAATCTACAAACTCTTTCAAGTCCACATGTTTATCCCTATCATACTTGCAACCATTATCAAAAGTTATGTGTTCGCTTACATGTGAGATGTAGGGAGGAAGACACGCGTTAGTCACATTTATATCAAAAAGTTTATCATTAACAAGATAAGTGATCGCCTTGGAAAACACATTAAAACGTAACTTGCGGGTTTCACATGTCATATCAATTGTTCCATGCCGACAGTTGATTTGAGCACTGACAGTTGCCAAAAATGGTCGACCTAAAATAACCTTCGGTTGCTTGTTTGTTATCACTGGAGCATAGTCAAGCACCATAAAGTCCACCGGGTAGTAGAAATCTCCCAACTTGATGATCACATCTTTTACCATCCCCCGAGGATGTTTGCAAGTCAAGTCAGCTAAGACCACGGTGGTGTCAACCTCCTGTAAAGGGCCGAACGCATATTGGTCATATAACACACCAGGCAAGATACTAACACTTGCCCCATAATCCAAGAGTGCCCTTTTTATCTTAAATTTTCCTACTTTAATTGGAATGATGGGTTCTCCTGGGTCACTCTCTTCTTCTCTATCGACTTTATTTTCCTTACCTGCAACTTGTTTAGATAAAAAAGTAAAGTCGTTAGTGAAAATTTTAGAATTGGGGAGGATACTAACCGAATTAATAAGGACATTTTTCATGTTCTTTATGTTTGTCCCTTGATGTTGTGGATTCATGATTGTATCAGTTGGTAGCTTCCCCGGATCTTTCCTAAGAGTTGCCACTTCTTCTGCTAGTTGACAAACTTCCTTGCTCAAAGCCTCATAGCTCTTGTCTCTCACCTCATTTGATTTCTTCATCTCCTTCATAAATTCTAGAAGCTCCCTGTTTGATGGCTCTGCATTTCCTCCCGATCCACCCTGTTCCTGGTTATTCTGGTAGCTCCTCTGACCACCCCTGTTATAGTTGCCCTGATTGTATTGACCACTTTGATCCATACACCTGTTTTGATATTGCTGATGTGAATTACCTTGAAAGTTTGGGTTCAATTGGTTGTCTGGGTTACCATATCTGAGGTTTAGGTGATTCCTCAAACCGGGGTGATAGGTGTTATTACTGGTGTTGTTATTGTATGGTCGCCTATCACCCTGTACATAATTCATCTCTTCCAACCCCTTATCAAACTCTGGATAATCTCTTGCAATGTGTCCAGCTTCACCACATCCTGGCATATAGTAAAGGAACTTGTAGCCTTTACTGTAGCCTTTCCAGTCGATTGTCCTAACTTAGAAGCCCTCCTATCTGAATCATCCACATTCCTCGATTTCCTATGAGACTGAGCTTGTCTTTTGAATGTATACTCATCCGTTCTAATAACTCCCAGTCATCATCCCCAGTATTAGTCATGAAGGTTCCTGCACTCGTTGAATTCACATCTCTTACATCTTCAGCAGATAACCCATCATAAAATGAAGAAATCAACTCCCATTGAGGAATGTCGTGATGTGGACAAATTCTCAACAACTCCTTGAACCTTGTCCAAGCTTCATGGAATGGCTCATCTTGTTGTTGACTGAAGGTACGAATGGCAATTTTGGCTTCACTTGTCTTCTGTGGTGTATAGTATTCCTCTAGGAACGCCTGCTGCATTTGCTCCCAGGTGTAAATGCTGGCAGCAGCTAGGGAATGGAACCACTTCTTCGCATTCCTTTCAATGTAAACTGAAATAGCACTAACATCACTTCTTCGGGTGTAAAACCTTGTGCCCCAATAGTCTCACAAATGGCACTAAACTCGTTCAGATGCAAATAGGGTTCTTCCTTGGACCGGCCATGAAACTCAGGAAGAATGGCTAGACTGTTGTGAAGGGTTTTTAACAAGTTTATCAAAGTTGTTTAACCATTTTAAACATAAAACGCAGCGGATAATCATTTTAACATCTTGTTAGAAGTTTACATAAACCATTATATGTTGATAAAACCCTTTAATATGGATCTATTTGCATGAACAAATAACTTACAAAACAACCATGGAAAGATGATGAAAACTACATTTCAAAGCTTTCTTTTGAGATGAGAAGGATGATGTTCTTAAAGGCAAGACTCCAAATAGCAATCCTCAAGAAGTAATACCCCAATCTTCCTTTAAACACGCACTTGCTAGGTTGTGTTGCACCCACTTGAAAAGCCCTCTTGCAAATCGATTTCCAGCCATGAATCCTTGCTTCAAAGCTGAAAATCAACTTGTTTTTCGGCTCTAAAAGTCGAGTTCTAGAGAGAGAGATGAGAGAGTTTTCTTTGGTTTGTGTGTGTAAGAGAAAAGTGTGTAATGGGAAGAGTGTTGTGAATGAATGTTGCTTGCAACAACCAACAAAAGGGAGAGTCCCAATGCCCCTTAGGGGCGTCCGAAATCACTCCCAAAAGAGGAGTTTCCCTCTCATTTTTAATTTTATAAAATTTACACTCTTACACTTCTGTTTTATAAAATTAAAACTCTTTTAATTTTATAAAATATAACACACTATTGTTTGATATTACTTAACCAACTTAAATAATAAAACAACTATTTCTCATGAACAAATTATCTATATAATGTTGTTAATTTACAAAAGCGATGATTTAGAAAACCCGGTTTCTAAATTGGTGCTAATATTTATTCGTATGATCACATCAACGAACAAATATTTATTGGTGTTTGTTTGGCTTGTTATTGGGTATGACCCGACTTGGATCATATCACACTAGCCACATCAATTTAATATGTATCTTGCGCAGATCAATTCTTTCAATCTCCCACTTGCACAAGATTCATAGAATATTGATGCAAGCAGCAAATGACGCCTAGCAACGGTTTGCTACCCCTAATGTATATGACTAAGTGCCATTCAATAACATCATCCTCTTCAAGTACCTTACTTGAAATGTTTTAGGTGAATCAATCATCCATCCTTTTGTTTCAGATGTCATGTTGAATCCAGAGACACAGAACTGTCATTCTCCGATGATTTAACTTTAACAGGCCTTAGACTCTAACTCTCAACGAATAAGAGGAACAAATTCCATCTTGACTACATACGTCTCTCACAATCACCTTATATCATACCTAACCTAGTCTTATGTACTACCATTCTTTCATAATAGCAAAGTACTAAGTCAAAGTACAATACTTGGTGAATATCAAGACCCAATATGTATCTCAGGTCTGAGGATGCAATGATATTTGCCTTTACTCAATATCTCTTATGACTAATCACGAAGATTCCATGAAGAAATAATTGAGAGCGGGTCAGTCCTATACCTATATCCCATAGATATCAATGACCTTTGGTAGCAACCTCTTGCTCTATATTCGTACTTTATGAATATCAACCAATCCAAGTTCATTATAGTCTTACATTCATAGTTGTTCCCACAAGTATGATCGACTACGAAGGTTTAGAATAACTTATTTATTCACGGATTTAAAACATGCTAAAATAGAAGAACAAATGAAGGTTATAACCATATAATTAAGTCAAATAACATAAGTTCCAATATCTAAATACAAAATATAAAATCAAATCCAGTCACTAGAATATCGAAGTCCCATGGCACAAGCATGACCTTCATGCTTTGCCTTTTCAAGGAGTTTTGTGAGTGGATCCGCAATGTTTTTATCAGTGTGAACTTTGCTAATACATATCTTTCCCTTTTCAACTTCATCCCTTATGTAGTTGAATCTCCGCTCAATGTGCCTTGTTTTCTGATGTGCACAGGGTTCCTTGATTTGTGCAATCGCACCCTCGTTATCACAAAGAATCTCCAGAGGATCCTGAATGGAAGGAACTACCCCTAGATCGGCTATGAATTTCATCAACCATGCAGCTTCCTGTGCTGCCAATGAAGCGGCGATGTATTCTGACTCTGTAGTGGACAACACTACGACTTCTTGCTTTGAGCTTTACCAAGAAACAGCTCCCCCATTCAGGATAAAGATGTACCCCGATTGAGATCGTGAATCATCTCGATCGGTTTGGAAACTCGCATCCGTGTAACCCTTTACCATGAGTTCCTCTTCACCAGGCTCGTAGATTAAGAACATGTCCTCAGTCCTCCTTAGGTACTTTAGAATGTTCTTGACAGCCATCCAATGACTATCACCAAGATTTTACTGGTATCTACTTGTCATGCTTAAAGCGCATGACACGTCCGGTCTAGTGCATATCATTGCATACATATGGATCCTATAGCAGATGCATATGGGATTGCTTTCATTCTATTCTGCTCCTCCTTTGAGCTTGGACATTGAGTCGTACTCAATATTGTCCCTCTCTGAATAGGTACAGTACCTTTCTTAGAGTTTTCCATCTTGAATCTTTTCAAGATTTTGTCAATGTATGCACTTTGATTTAAACCAATCAGCAGCCTTGATCTATCCCTATAGATCTTTATTCCCAAAATATAGGCGGCTTCACCAAGATCCTTAATGGAAAAGCAGCTTCCAAGCCAGGCTTTTACACCTTCCATTATTGGAACGTCATTCCCAAACAGTAGAATGTCATCGACATATAATACTAGGAAGTTATTGTGCTCCCACTAGCCTTCTTATACACACAAGCCTCATCAGCATTTTTGATGAAGCCAAATTTCTTGACCTCCTCATCAAAACGGTGATTCCAACTTCTTGATGCTTGTTTCAATCCATAGATTGATTTTTTAACTTGCATACTTTATTAGGATGTTTTGGATTGACAAAACCTTCAGGCTGAACCATATAGAAATCTTCCTCAAGATATCCATTTAGGAAAGCGGTTTTGACATCCATTTACCAAATCTCATAATCATAATGAGCAGCTATGGCAAACAATATCCTTATGGACTTTAGCATCGCAACAGGTGAGAAGGTTTCATCATAATCAACCCCTTGAGTTTGAGTGAAACCCTTTGCTACAAGTCTAGACTTATAAGTATCCAAGTTTCCATGCATGTCAGTTTTCTTCTTGAAAACCCACTTAGTTCCAACTACTTTGGAGTTGAGAGGTGGTACAACAAGTTCCCAAACTTGATTGTCATACATGGATTGCATCTCAACATTCATGGCTTCAAGCCATTTGTCACAATCCGAATTGGACACTGCATCATGGTATGTGGTTGGTTCATCTGAATCTACCACATAGCATCCATCCATGAAAAATCCCTATCTTTCAGGTGGATTACTAGTTCTACCACTTCTGCGAACGTCTTGTGTGTATTGATCAACCACTTGATCATCCTCAACATCCTCATGTTGAGTGCTAGTTTCAACCAAACGTGCATCAGGCTGTGGTTCTTGATCCTCCTCAAGATCCACTGTTCTACTGCTAGTTCCTTTCATAAGGAACTTTGCTTCTAAGAACTCACCCTTTCTGGCAACAAACACCTTTTGTTCCAGTGGATCATAGAAATAATATCCCATAGAATCTCTAGGATATCCAACAAAGATGTACTTGGTGGATCGGACTTCCAATTTGTTGGGGTGGGAGTCTTAACATAAGCCTCACAACCCCAGACCCTTAAGTATGATAGGGATGGAACTCTTCCATGCCATATCTCAAAGGGTGTCCTCTCCACCTTTTTGGTTGGGGCCATATTCAGAATACGGGCCTCGGAGAGCAAAGCGAAACCCCAAAATGATAGAGGCAATGTGCTTCTAGCCATCATAGATCGAACCATATCCAATAAGGTTCGATTCCTCCTCTCAGACACACCATTATGTTGTGGTGTTCCAGGTGGAGTGAGTTGTGAGACAATCCCACAACTCTTAAGATTATCTTGAAAAGCATCACTTAGGTATTCACCTCCTCTATCAGTACGAAGAACTTTAATCGACTTGTTGAGTTGATTTTCTACTTCATTCTTGAAGATTTTGAACGTTTCAAAAGCTTCATCTTTGTGCCTTAATAAGTACACGTACCCATAGCGACTATAATCGTCGGTAAAGGTAATGAAGTATCTTTCACCATTCCTAGTCATTGCCTTAAAAGGACCACATACATCCGAATGTATGACACCTAATAAATCTTTTGCCCTCTCGTTAGTTCCACTAAAGGGTGCCTTAGTCATTTTTCCTTGTAAACAAGATTCACATATATCAAATGAATCACATTCATTTTTTTTAAAAGACCATTCTTTTGAAGTGTTTTGCATACGTTTCATGTTTATATGACCAAGACGACAATGCCAAAGATAGGTATCACTCAAACCAACTTGAGTTTCATGGTGTTAGTTTGGTACAATGAACTATTTAAAGTATTTTCATGAACCAATTTATAAATACCATTAATGGGAATAGCTTTAAAATAGAACATATCACTTAAAGAAACATGAATATCATTTTCAACAAAAGATAATACATAATCATAATGTCTTAATTGGGATACAGAAATAATGTTCCTAGTCAAACTAGGAGCATACAAAACATTCTTCAAAGTTACTTCCAAACCACTTGGAAGTTTTAGGATGTAGTCCCCACGAGCTTCAACTTTGACTTTGGCTCCATTGCCCATGAAGAGGCTAACATGCCCTTGATTGAAGTCCCTACTTCTTTTGAACCCCTGCAACAAATTGCAAATATGAGTTCCACATCCGGTATCCAATACCCATGTGTTAGAAGATATGACATCAAGATCAATATGAATCATGTAAATTGGACCTGAGGTTTGCCCCGCATCCCTCTTTTCCCTCAACTCTTTGAGATAGACTGGACAATTTCTCATCCAATGCCCTATCTCACCACACTTGAAGCATGGGTCGTTTGCAGCAACCTTTTGCTTCTTCTCCTTGGGCTTCGGAGGTTCCGCCCTAACAACCATCTTCCCTTTTCCCCCCAACGTGCTCCTTTCCTTTGGCAACAATTGCCTTAGGAGGGGGTTGAGGCCTCCTCTTTTTCCCACCTTCATTAATGGTGAGAACGGGTAAAACCCTTTTACCCATTCCCGCCTCGGCCGTTTTGAGCATCGAATGAAGTTCATTTATGCTCTTGTCCCATCCATTCATGTTGTAATTCATGACGAAAGCCTCAAATCTTTTAGTTAGGCCATTTAGGATCAAATCCGTGGCCAACTCCTTTGAGGCAGGATAATTTAGCCTTTGAAGGCGGTCGATGTGGCTTTTCATCTTAAGAACATAAGATGAAAACGATTGGGATTCCTCCATCCGACATGCATGAAGCGCTCGAACCTTTTCGAAGCGCTCCACCCTAGCTTGTTGCTGGAACGTTTCCCGCAACTGGGTGATCATGTCATAAGCTCCATGGACCTCATACTCCTTTGGAGGTCGGGTGTCATACTTGCTAACATTAGGCAAGAGACTTGGATGGAGTCTTCCACATATCTAACCCAATCGTTATAGGCCTCTTCATCCTCCTCGTTGGGTTCATCGGGGATGGGATCATCAAGGATGTTGGCCCGCTTTTCTTGCTTGAGAACGATTCTCAAGTTGCGGTACCAATCCATGAAGTTGTTAGGTGTTAGACGATCCCTTTGAAGGATCGCCCTTAGAGAATGGTTGTTTTGGTTTGGTACATCGTTATTAGCGTTGTTGTTGTCGGCCATCTACAAGATTTTACAAAGTTCCATTTTAGTATTCTTTGATATAATTATATTTCATTTATTAATACCCTTTTATGTCTCATAGACGATTAAATAAATAAAATTTTAGAATCCAACGTTATATTTAAATATTGGTTAGGTGACCTTTATCCCATTATTTAAATTAACAAGGTAGTCATGAATGACAATTGCAACCTATTGCAACTTCTAATGGTATGGGATCGTTTGAACATCTTATGTTTGAAACGGCATGTTTATCCCATCAACACCTTTGTAAAACATATTTTACGTGATCCATTCAATATATTTCACAAATCAAGTCGTCCTACTTACACACACATGTGAGTTTACAATATAAGTGGTTAGGTGACCTTTATCCCACAAACATGGTATTCTCACCTCAAGTTACAAGTTCCCTCAAAGTGGTTAGGTGACCTTTATCCCACTAAGAGTTTGCAAGTAACCTAAGTGTTGTGTAAAAGGATGGTGTTAAACTTGTTTTCAAAAGGGATTTATATTTTCACAATTCTAGTTTAGAGAGCTCTATGTACCATATGATTGTATGCATTCAACCATATGGTACCCTATTTGTTCTTTTAAATAAAACCCATTTTATTTTGCAAATCATTAATCCGTTTATAAAACCATTCTATTTGTGCTTAATGATTTGAGAACCAATTTCTTGTTATAGCTTGTTTTAATTGACGGTTTTTAATCACATCCAAATATTCGAAACAAACATCAACATAAGCAATCAACCAAGCATAAACAATCCATTCACATATGCATAACAAAGCGTACTAAATTGAGCACACTTGTTAGCCAAAACAAGTGTGTCATAAGGTCTTGTCCTAAGGGTTAAGAACATGACACAAGGATGGCAAAAGGACTCCCACTTGAATCCACATCTTCAAGCATCCTCTTTGTCCATCTTTTCTTCAAATCTTGATCTTGAGCATCCTTACAAAATATGTATCCTAATACAATTTTTCTAGTAAAGGAAAAACTCCTAATCTATTTATTACAAACCAAATGAATAAATAAATTACAAAACAAGACTTTCAACATAAAATTAGATTATTACATAACCAAATGAATGAATCATGACAATCAATCAATCCACAAGGTCTAGGCTTTGTTATGCATAACCAAACAACATATCCAAATATGTAAATCATCCAACTCAAGCATGGTTTCATTTAATTACAAAATCCAACAAAAAATATTTTTTTTTATTTAGACTGCTGCGACAGCAGCATTTTTTCCCAAAAAAATTGGATTTTTCAATTTTTTAACTAATATAAAACATAAGATTCAAGCCATCTCAATGCATATAAGATTAACCAACTTGAATCAAGAGAAACCAAGCTTAATCTTGAGTTCTAGGGTTTCTAATAACCCAAGAAAAAACTCAAAATTTCGATCTAAAGAAGTTAGTGTCCATGCAACCGGCTCTAGATGCCATTGAAGGGTTTTTAACAAGTTTATCAAAGTTGTTTAACCATTTTAAACATAAAACGCAGCGGATAATCATTTTAACATCTTGTTAGAAGTTTACATAAACCATTATATTTTGATAAAACCCTTTAATATGGATCTATTTGCATGAACAAATAACTTACAAAACAACCATGGAAAGATGATGAAAACTACATTTCAAAGCTTTCTTTTGAGATGAGAAGGATGATGTTCTTGAAGGCAAGACTCCAAATAGCAATCCTCAAGAAGTAATACCCCAAGCTTCCTTCAAACACGCACTTGCTAGGTTGTGTTGCACCCACTTGAAAAGCCCTCTTGCAAATCGATTTCCAGCCAAGAATCCTTGCTTCAAAGCTGAAAATCAACTTGTTTTTCAGCTCTAAAAGTCGAGTTCTAGAGAGAGAGATGAGAGAGTTTTCTTTGGTTTGTGTGTAAGAGAAAAGTGTGTAATGGGAAGAGTGTTGTGAATGTATGTTGCTTGCAACAACCAACAAAAGGGAGAGTCCCAATGCCCCTTAGGGGCGGCCGAAATCACTCCCAAAGAGGAGTTTCCCTCTCATTTTTAATTTTATAAAATTTACACTCTTACACTTTAGTTTTATAAAATTAAAACTCTTTTAATTTTATAAAATATAATACACTATTGTTTGATATTACTTAACCAACTTAAATAATAAAACAACTATTTCTCATGAACAAATTATCTATATAATGTTGTTCATTTACAAAAGCGATGATTTAGAAAACCCGGTTTCTAAATTAGTGCTAATATTTATTCGTATGATCACATCAACAACAAATATTTATTGGTGTTTGTTTGGCTTGTTATTGGGTATGACCCGACTTGGATCATATCACACTAGCCACATCAATTTAATATGTATCTTGGGCAGATCAATTCTTTCATGTTGGACCTAATCTCAAATGATTTCCCTCTAACTTATGGCCTGACTATAGGTGATGAAGCTCCAGCCATGGTAGGGCGAAAATGGCTATCAACCCCTTGAACAATTGTTTGGTAGGGTTGAAGCCCGGGGTTCTGATTTTCCCGAGGAAATCCTTGCCTTCTGCCTTGTCCTTGGCCTGATTCTGCCTATATTGCCTTGGTTGTTCATTCTGTCTGTATCGGCCTTTATTGTTATTAGGTTCATTGTATTGCACATCCTCCTCAACATACTCATCTTCATTTCCATCACTTCGTCCATCTATGTCATCATCCCGTATGGATACTTAGCCTGTCAAACCTATCCTCTTCATCTTCAAACCTGTTAACCCTTCTTGGTTGTCTCGGATTCTATCTTGCAGGTCCATGTTGGTAAGGGTTTTGTCTTGGTTGAGGGTAGGGATTTTATCTCTGAGGTGGTTGGTTTGGATCAAATGGAGGTTGTCTTTGTGGGTCATTGGGTTGGTTTGGTAAGGGTTGGTTTTGTGGTGGATTTGGCGGTTGGTTATCGGTTGGGTTTTGGTTTTCCATCTTGCACTCTTTGACTGCACTAGATGATTGGGTTTTTGCACGGGATTGTGCTCGATTTTTTTGAGCGGTCTTTTCAACTTCTTGATCAAACACTAAAGGGGACTTGTTCCTTGCGTACCGGGTATGCATGCATGAAGCTGTCACCTGCACACACAAACACACCTAGCATAACAAAGAAAAAAAAGTAAATAAAATAAGCAAAACAAATAAAAATTTAAACTTGACACTTTGCGCACTAATTCCCCGGCAATGGCGCCATTTTAATATCGGTTTGTCAGGCCTAATCAAAAACAATTTATAAGGTTCCAAACTCACCTAAGATAGCTAGGGTAAGTCGGGTCGATCCACAGGGAATATGTGGAAAGTGTAGTTTAAATCCAAAAGTTTGGAGCTTGATTATAAAAACTTAACTAAAATGACTAATTGCGAAAAGTAACGAGCTTTATGATTAATTGAATTGCAAACAATAATGTGAAAAGGTAATCCTCTCCAAATTCAGGTTTACAACTTAGATTTGTTTTGATAGTTAAAAACAGTTACATAGACATAACCGGGTTGATTTGATTAAAGACAATAGATTGAATGAGACCGTTGTTAAAGAACTACTCGAATCATATCCTACGTTTGTATTACCCAATCCCATCCAAAATTGACATTTACAGATGAAAAGAAATCTAAGACAATCAATACCAGAACAATTGAAATGAAAGCAACACACGTATTTTAGAATCTTTAACCAATAAATAATGTTACTCGACTTAACTTGCCATGTTCAAACATTAACTCAACCAAAAACCATCAAGAACAAGTCATAGTGTAAACCCTAATCACCCGGAGAAGATCACGGGTGGATTAGCCGGACATGGCAACGAAAAACAAATCAAAAAAACAAAAGTAAACATTGTATCTAAAGTTAAGAATCAAAACCGAATGATTAAAAACACTTGAAAAGCCTTGAAATCGCCTCCGGGAAGCCTTGGGGACGAATCTCACACTTTTGGACGACTTAGAATGAAAGATATGATCAAAACCCTAATTTTCGCGACTTATAAGTGATTTCAGCGCGTCCTGTACGTAGGTCAGCTTTTTGCCATAGGTCAAGTTAGGGCCATTCTGTTTTGTTTTGAACTGATACACCGTAGGTCATGTTTCCGTCGTAGGTCATGACCAATCAGCTTTGTTCGATTCTTGTTTACTTCATAACTTCTTCATTCGAACTCCGTTTTCCTCCCCGTTTACGGCCACGTTCTCGTAATTAAACCCCCTTTCATCTCATCTATCATGGTCTTCACTTATCATCCATATGCATTCTTCAAAACCCCTCAAATGATTGCGTTTAACCTACAAAACATCAAATCATCGTAGTTAACTTGTTCAACACAATTTCTTACACTTAACCACATTAAATGCATTAAGGTTAACCAATTAACCATGATAAACCTCATTCCAAACCCCGTACATCAACTATACTTAACATAAAATGACCTATTCCTTGAATGACCATGTTAGTGTTTGAATCTTATACTGATTAGAGAATGACGGGAGGTAGATCATCTAAGGCCTCTAGGGGTGGAGCACAGGGAGGACATGGTGCTGAACCGCATGTCACTAGGAATCAGGCTAAGACTACTGAGAGGGTCTGTGAAGAACCTGAGACGCATCACAAGGAAGGTAGTGATGAGAGTGCGAATCTAAGAGCCTCAGTAAAAGAGGAAATAGTAGAGGAGGTGCATCAAGTCATGCAGACAATAATACCGTCTCTAGTGAGGAGGAGGAGGAAGAAGTGGTGTAAAAAACTGCACGTGGTTGCAACTATGGGGCATTTCAGAGGTGCAAGCCCCCACATTCGATGGGAATAGCACTGCTGCTGCTGCTCACTGATGGGTGAGAGAAATGGAGGCGGTACTTGATATTAGCAAGTGCCGAGAAGATCAAAAGGTGAAGTTTGCTACCCACTCATTTATGGACATGGCCTTATGTTGGTGGGACAATATTGTCCAGGCTAAGGGTAGTAGGGCCATCAGCAGGATGAGGTGGTCGGAGTTGAAGAAGCTGGTGATCAAGGAATTTTTTCCTCACCGGGAACTCGACAAGATAGAGAGGGAGTTCCAGCAGTTTGAGGCTGGTCCCATGACACACCAGCAGTACACCACCATGTTCATGAGATGGTGAGGTTGGTGCCGGATTAGGTGACTCCGGTGTTGAGAAAGATCAAGAAGTACATCCAGGGATTGCCAGCTGACGTATGCAGGCATTTGATCACTGCCCGACCGGGTACCTTTCGATCAGTGGTAGACCTAGCGGGTAGGTTGTATGATGAGAGGGAAGTGGAGGTAGTCGAGGTGAAGAAGACGGGTGATGGTGATAAGAGCTGGGGAAGGAAGAGGTTTGGACGTGGAGGTTTCACTCCAAACAATAAAAGTAGGAAAGTGGATGACCGGAGGATGGTATCCTCAAGTTCGGGGATGAAGAAGTGTGGTAAGTGTGGAAGAGAGCACGTTGGTGAGTGCGAGTGGGGGATGAATATGTGCTTCAAGTGTGGGAAGCCCGGTAACATGGCAAAGGTGTGTGGACTTATATAGTGTTGTAACTGTGGTGAGGAAGGCCATGTGAGCAAGGACTGCAAGAAGCCAAGGGCTGAGAGTTCTAGGCTAAGAAGAAGTCAGAGGAAGGAGGACAGAGGACAACTGCTAGAGCCTTCATCATGACGCAAGAGGAGGCCAGAGAGGATCTCAGAACCTGTCGCATGCCACAAACGACCCCTCAAGATCTCAGTGGGGCACCTCCCTGTAACGGGAGCCACTGTGTGTGGGGGATTCCTCAAATAGATCTATCCACATAAAACAAGCGGTTCATGAAAGAATTAATGATTGTGATTTAAGTATCAGCAGGTATCAACAACAACTACAACAAACAAGCATCATAAAATAGCACAGTTAATAGTTTCAGTTCAAACAGAGCATGCTTCATCCCCAAAGCAGTAGTAAAAAGGGATCACTAGAACTCACATGGTATCCTTAAATAATTCTGAGCTTGATAAAGAAAAAGGATGATCACCAAAAAGCGATCCTAATTAGAACATATAAGATTCACGTTTAGAATTAGCACGACGTCATTACATGCGTGCGGTTGAGCTCTTTAGTTAACTTAAAGTTAACGATTAGTATCATTGATATACCTTAGCTTCTTGTGTAATCATCAATTGTTATGTACTAACTCGTGCATACTAGGTTAATTAATGCCTTTATTCAATAAATGATTCTTGCATAAAGAATGTAGTCATAAACGGTTGATAACAAGGATTCCAAATCTTTATAGATAATTTTACTGATGATGTAAGTAATCTATAATGTTCTAAATTATGTTTATAATGCTTACACTTACATCATAATGTTAAATTGATTGATGCTAGAGTAATCCAAATATTGATAATAGTTGTCGATATATTGAATGAAAGGGGTGATACAAATAAAATTTATTCCAGTAATAAAGAGATGGTCGACTATTAATAGTAACAAGATGATGGATTATTATAGTATTTTTAGATCTTTTATCTTATATAAAATGTGTAGATGTCGGTTAACCTATGTATTTATTGTGTGTGTATATATATATGCACAATCGTATTTATATGTATTTTACATCTCGAAGTCTTGTAAGGATTTAGTGTGACATGGAATCAGATAACTTCTTATATGTTTTTAATATATTTGCTGCTGTGATTACATTACCAAATTTGTTTTACATTGTGAGATTGTCACGTCGTTTCAAATTACATATTTATTCTTGATGCTTTATAAACTAGTTAACATTTTAAATATATTTGTAGCTTAACACACACATGTTTAGCGCATGGTTATACCTAACGTTTCCACATCACGTCCTAGAACTCGCTTGTTGCGACCCGCAACGCGTTGACTGCCCATAACCAGTTTGACCAGCCTTGACTTGCTTTGACCGAGAATCCGGTTCACCACATCTTCCCTAATTAACCCTAAATTCACCATACCAACACTCCAACACCGACACAAACCCGATTTCCACAATCAATCTAACCGGCTTTAGGCTATCATCAAGATAGCCAAACTAGCCACCCAAACTTGATAACCCAACCAACAACCATAATCATATCCATCTCTACCATCTCCATAATCACCGTGCATCACCATCACTAGCCTTTACCAACATCACCACCACTAGCCTTTACCAACCTCTATCACAACCATACCACGGATGTCATCACCATCACCCCAACCAACAACAACCACAACCACAATCACAGCCAATGATCAACACCCGCCAACATCACCACTATCACCGAGCCTCACACCACTGTCACAGCCACAACTATCAACAACAACCAACAACCCCAACATCACAGCCATCCCAAGGGTTGTACCATGCTTACCACCACCATTGACATCATGACCACAATCACCAACAGAACCCTATCTGCAGCCCTATACCAACAAATCACCACATACCACCGCTACTGCTGCTCGGCACCTGGTGGGCGTCCTCACCGCCGGTAGCCACCACAACCACCCTGCGGCCCCGTACCGCAGATCCATCGACCGCGACCTGCACCATCCACCACTACCACTGTCTTGAGCCCCGATCTGGTACAGATCTACACATGCAACCTAAGATCTAACCAATTTGCGATTTGTAGTTCAAGAAAAGAAAGGATGAATGACTAGATCGGTTCTAGAGGAACCTTACCGAGAGAGAAGGCAGTGGGGCGGGTCTAGGCTACCTTCGGACACCCCCTTCCTGTCACGACCTCGAACGCCGTCGTCAGTGGTGCGGGAACACCACGACAACACCAACCACTTGCCACCGTGGGGTTCACCGGAGCAGCTCCCTCTCGACCACCGAAGCTCCCCATGGTTTTTCTGCTGCCAAAACCACCACGGCCATCATGTTTGCCTTGATGAATGCTTCGATTTGATATATGGCGCTCATGGGAGCACGGCCACGCGCAGCCGTGCGCGGTGGCCGGCCGCCGGATCTTCGCCGGGTTCTGCCGCCCAGCCCCTTATCATATCCCGCACGAGCACCGCCTCTGAATCTGCCTACAACACCATCACCCCTGCGTTTCAGTTAAAACTGACACCTCCATCGTGTTCGGATTGAAGAGAGGAGTCGAGAATGTGGGGCAATCGCCGGAGATCCACCGTGGATGGACGGAAATCGACCGGAATTTCACCGGAATGAGGGGGAAGAAGGGGGCTGTGGCCACTCTCTCTTTCTCTACCCTAATTTCTTTTTGAAAACCCTAAAATGAGAAAATTTTGTTTATATGGGGGTTAAGTGAATAGGTTCGTTAACAAGTCGGTTCGTAACATGTTCGATTTAATTTTTACGTAACGTAATAAGTTTCATTTCTCGTTAAATTCAGTTATACAAAATGTTATAAATATTCCAAGATTGTAAATTTATCCTATTAAATGGGGTTGTAAATTAACGCGTATGTAACACGTTCAACGTTTTACGCTTTTTCCTCGAATGAGCGTTAATATAATCATTTTGGTATCAAAATATGTGCAATTAAGTATTAAAATGATATCGTGTACGTTAACATCCCATGCCAGTCGCGTTATACCCTTATCTGTCCAATTCTCGGGTTTTGACCTAATTCCAGATCGATGCACGTCACGGTTGCGTTTCGGAACGCATTTATTCCGGACAACGTATCACTCACCAATTTAATATGTTATGATAATAAACAATGATTAGATGAATATTTACGGATTTACGAGACCCGATTGTCATAACAGACGTCCGTTAAATTGCCGGATTTTACCCAGTATGGGTTCTGAATCTGTTTTTAGTTTGGATCTTCCTATAGTTACATCCAGTCAACTAGTAATTCATTGTTTCATGATTACTCATTTAATTAGTTTGTAAACGTGCATTTGGGCCTTAAATGGGCCTTGTTTATAAGTTTGGGCCCTTATTGGGCTTTATTGGGCATAAAAGGCTAGTTTCTTTTCCAAGTTTTCTTTGGTAAGCCCAACTCAATCTAGACCTTTATTGGGCTTTATAATATTTTGTGGTTTTCAAATGGGGCATATTTCATAGGTGTTATATTCTCCCCTCCTTTAAGAAATTTCGTCCTTGAAATTTTAGTATCGCTGACATTGTTTCCGAGTGTGATACACCCATAGTATGAGTCTTGAGGATTTGAAGCTATTCAGCTGAGCATTCTAGGATGAATATTGATGATTATGTATCAAATAACTGGGTTTGATTTAGATTCAAGTAACTATCCCAGTGTTAGAACATGCTTGACAAAACTAGTGAGTTGTTTCCTGTAAAGATTTTTGGCTTCACAATCAGATCATTTAACATTTGTACAGAATTAACAAGAAGAAATTCTCCACTGTGTTTTGATGCACAGTCCTACTAGGTAAGTCTAGCAAGGAAATGAACACTACAATCCTAACGGTATCACCGTCCACACTGAGAATCTTAAGAATGATTGAAAAGAAGAGGATATAGCGTGAATGCCTTTAATTGGACAGAAGGGTCAGGATATAATAGATTAAAGATTTCAGATCAAGAAGGATTTTGGGTTTTCCCCAAGAGTACAGATTAATATCTAGAAGTTGCGTATTTATTCCAGCCAAGTTAAAACCAGAAAGTCTTCACGACTGATAAGAATGAAAAAGATAGATCACACACAATGGTCACTTCCTTTCTAACCTTCCTCCTCCAGGAACGATACTGTATACGATAATCTCAGTCTTCGAGTAGGTCCACCCACCTTCTCTGACGCATGTCAAGGGTTTCCCGATATAGGAGGTGCTACAAACTCGTGTGAACTGACGTTAGGAGAATTACATGTTCAGGACGTAATACGGGTGAAGGCAGTAGGAGAAAAGCCTAACTGTAGGCTATCCGCATCCATCAATGCGGTTAAGCCGAGACAATATGGTCAAGACTTGTTCTCTCGCATTAGGGAATACAAATGTCTTAGGACAATGCGGATGATGGCCTCCTATCCGCACTTGTCAATGCGGTTGACATTACCGATTGTCGATCACCCTATTGTACTTGATCTAGTATTCTGATGTGTAGTTGGTAGTGTCATACCATAATGAATCCAGATGCATCCTTTTATTTTGCGGAAGTTCCTGTTCATGCTTAATGTAGCTCTCTATATATTTTCTTAGCTTCATCGAGCGACTAGAAAATTGTCTTGTACTGTTGCATCAACACACATCTGAAACTTTCTTATTCGCGCCTAAACGAATTCCGCATTTTCCCAAGGATAACGATGCCAGTCGTATATCTACACGAGTGAAGTTTTTATCAAATCCTTTTACCATTTCCGTTTAACCCTAATCATGGGTGCATCTCAACGAGGTTTTTAGTACTCCCCAGACTTAGGTGGCCCTAACTTTTAGTGGATTATCTCCAATTTCATGCTCATTAGCAATTACAGGACAACATACATGCTTACGTACGACTTACAAATCCTATCCATGAGGCTCATGAATACCGTGAAATGTGTAGGTCCTCCCACGCGGGCTTGACTATAACCTTCGTACTTGCCATATCTTGTTTTAACTGCTACGTTTGTAATGTCGTTTCCCTTATATTCACGGCTGATAGCAATTAAGATGTAGGTAGCATCTTGTAATTGATTATGTCGGTTAACATCTCTTGGAAAAGGGTATCACTTATCCTTGGTGACTTTATTTAGCTCTTGATAGTCTACCAATACTTGGAGCATTCTATTTTCCTTCCACAAAGACTATTAAGTTTCCTCAAGGCGACATACCAGGTCTTATGGACTGTTTATCTAACAACTATCGAATTTGCTTTCCTTCCACCAGCTCCTTAATATAAGTTTCAAGTCCAGTGCCTCCATACATATATTACTTCTATTTTCTGACTCAATTTCCTTAAGAGCAACCTCAACTGTTGTCTTAGAATTACTGCAAACATTCCCACTAATTCCTTCATAGTGCTTCCCATTGAAGGTCAACCTTCTAGATGACCTCTCCCTCGGTCCATATTCTTCAAGGTAACTGTGTCCTATAGAGGGTCCATCCGTTTAGCAAGTAACTCTATTTAGATTCTATTTCCTTATAAGCATATCGATTGTTTCAACGAGATATGGGAGTAGGACTTTTGCTCAAATTTCTGACGGTACGGAGCGTTCTAGGGTAAGGTATTAAAGAATCACTTTAGAAGAGGTTTAAAATTAAAAAAAAAGGAATAACACCACGCTTACGATCGGGGATGATCATGCAGACTTTCTTTGTCTATAATCTGGTGTATGTTTACCACTTCGTTGTAGTTGGATCTTAAGTGATTTAACACATGAGATTTCTTGTAGCTGATCTTCTATGCTTCTTAATACATCCTTTCGGAGCCATACCATCCTTTAAACTCAACCATGAGTCTTCCCCATGAATTCTTCATTATCATCGACAGCGTCGACTTGAACAAGTTTAGAACTTTATTAAGGGATTCGCTAGTAAAAAGGAGGTTAATTACCACTCTAATAACTTGTCATATAGCTTTGAGATTACTCCAACTTCATGACCTTCGCTCTCGTATCAAGAATTTATCACTCAACTAATAGAGTTCTCCGAGTAGAGATAACTTGCAAGGTTTTAAAGTGTCCGCATCGACTATCACGTGTTTTCAACAATTAGGGTCACGATAGTGGGTTTAGGGTGAGTAGCACTGCTCGTTAGACCATGAATTTTCTAGAAAATAAATCTTGAGCAGAGGGCCAGTGGACACCGGGAATTCACAGAATTTGTAAATTCATATTTTTGTTTTGAAAGCTCGAAGGTCAGTTTTCTCGGCAAATATCTCTAGCACTTGAGCCTTTATTTCTATGGAATCAGGATTTTAGAACGAGGTTTCACCTCCTACTTATTTTGGCACTTAGAAGTTTACCAACGACACGGCCAGTTAAAAGCATGGTCAAAATAATTCAACTTATGTTGCGGGTAAAGATTGTTAGTAGGTAACTAACGGTTCATTGATGATGAAGGTTTTCACAAACACCTGGTACTATGAAAGGTGATTGTTAATCATTATCGGAGCTGATATTAAGAAATTTTCTTTGGATTAAGTGGTTCTATGATGTCGAATAGGTATTAAGTAATCAGTTATCAAAGACTTTAAGAAATTGATAGAGGAATTCTAAAGTCCAGAATGTCCTATGGAGTGCGGGCTAATAAGGAAGAAAGAAGTGACAAGTCTTCTATGTCATTGACCACATGACGTGCTTCTCGACAATCAATTACTCCAATCTATTCTCGGTTGTAGATTTTATGCTAGAGAGTCTTTTACGATACCGACAAGGTTGAAATGAATCTTGTAATAGGTAGGAAGAAATCTTTGGGCATCACAAAAAGAATGAACAATATTGCTAAAGTACGCGCATAACTTAGGTGAAGTACCGTACTCTCAGCGCGAGGCTAGTTGAGCTTGAGAAGGAATATTTGATGATCTTTTGAGTCAGATGATTACATCATTATAACCCAATAGGGTAGCAGAACAAAAGAAAAGAGAAGAAGAAGAAAAGGAATAGTTACTACAATGTCGTCCCTGGTAGCTCTTCAAATGTCAAATGGCTTCGCCCAGCATGAAAGTTTTGGAATATATAATTATTTAGTATATGTTGGATATCTGTGTTTAAATCTTGTATTTATTAGTTTCTTGAGTGTTATACTTTGATATTGGTTTGCATGACATGGCCCACTAGAATTCAACTGTACCTGTAAGTTCACCATTATGTGTGCAGCCGTAATCATCAATTTACCTTAAACTATCATTCTAGTTATTCCCATCATAAGTTCCAAGTTTTGTGTAATTAGGTCGTGGAGTTAAAATTCTCATTTAGTCATCAACTGCAATTAAGCACGCTTAGATTCTAATTATGCTAACATTCTTGTTAACCCAAAAATTATGTCAAAGTATAGTTCTACAAACCAAGTAATAAATTAGCATTCAAGTACATGCTATACTAGGGAGCAGATCAACAAAAGGCACCATTGTTACCATCCTATTACGGTCTTCCAACATGTATCATCATATGAATGAAGCACATAAGCAAGTATCATCATTCCAACAAGTATCATTATAGCAGTTGTCTCATGTAACGACATAAGTTGTATCAAGTGTATAGCTAACAGCAGTTGTTTCATATAGTGACAAAAGTCAGTTGTGCTATCAGATAAGTATATCTCCAAAATTTAAGTCCCAATATATATGCACACCTAGGGTTTCTAACACTCTCAGTATTTGATGTTCAGTGGTCCTATTAGTCAACTCCAAAAAGGTTCCATACCTTCCTGGTTTACTCGGGTGCACCTATCATAGGTAATACCCTAATGTATCAAGGTTTCTTATAGGGTAGAGAATTCTTAATGGGATATATGTAATCCTTAAGGTATACAAGTTAAAGATGTGAGTTCTTAAGGGAACCTATTCTTGCTGCAAACTTTGGATCACTGGATCATGGAAACAACCTACTAGGCTGGTCCTATTTATGGTTACAGCTTAGGTATTGCAAAGCAAACCCACATTTCTACACCTTGGTTCAACAAAGCTTGGAAGAGTTATCTTACTAAGGTGGTCCTATGAGGTTCATATGGTTGTAGTTTAGGTCTCACGAAGCAGACCTACTTCTCTACAACCTTTGGCTCTGATACCAATCTGTCACACCCCGGGCCCAGAGAGGCGGGATGTAACGGTTGGTAAACAACAACCAAAATGCAGCGGAAACTAAATGGTTTATTACAATACAACTCACAATATTTACTTTAGAATATTGGCTTTGATTCAATTCATAAGGTGCCTCAATCTACAATCTATGGATATCATGATCAATCTCTTGGTCAATATTTCTTGAGGCTTCAGTGACTAAGACTTCTAGGCTCAACTTTTGTCTTCAACATCTACCCTTATTTCTTGTTTCGGATTTAGATATCTTCTATAGCTCAACTATTCTCCCTAGCTGTACCTGAAGACATGCTTAAAAAAATTTTGTGTCAACATAAAGTTGGTGAGTTCAAGTGCTTATAGTTTACAAACAAAAGTCTCTTTAGAATCCATTAGTTGACTTTCAAAACAAAAGTGCTTAAAGTCTTCAAACAAAAGGGACTCTGGAAGTCCATAATTTAAAGTTTAGTATCAGTTATCACTATTGTGGGGTCACAATCAACCCTGCACTCAGTCCCAGCTGGCCTCTTCTAAAGTTAAGTTGTACCGGTTAACCCCAATGGGGAGAACTGAGCCTCAAAACAGTGAACCATACCTGCCAGGATGGTTCACCATAGTTTCTTACTCAAAACCTATCACGTGCCACAAACAACCCCTCAGGATCTCAGTGGGGTACCTCCCTGTAGTGGGAGCCACTGTGTGTGGGGGCCACTGTGTGTGGGGGATTCCCTAAGTAGATCTATCCACATAAAACAAGCGGTTCACGAAAGAATTAATGATTGTGATTTAAGTATCAGCAGGTATCAACAACAACCACAACAACAAGCATCATAAAATAGCACAATTAATAGTTTCAGTTCAAACAGAGCATGCTTCATCCCAAAGCAGTAGTAAAAAGGGATCACTAGAACTCACCTGGTATCCTTAAATAATTCTGAGCTTGATAAAGAAAAAGGATGATCACCGACAAAGCGATCCTAATTAGAACATATAAGATTCACGTTTAGAATTAGCACGATGTCATTACATGCGTGCGGTTGAGCTTTTTAGTTAACTTAAAGTTAACGATTAGTATCATTGATATACCTTAGCTTCTTGTGTAATCATCAATTGTTATGTACTAACTCGTGCATACTAGGTTAATTAATGCCTTTATTCAATAAATGATTCTTTGCATAAAGAAAGTAGTCATAACGGTTGATATCATGGATTCCAAATATTTACAGATAATTTTTATTGATGATGTAAGTAATCTATAATGTTCCAAATGATGTCTATAATGCTTACACTTACATCATAATGTTAAATTGATTGATGCTAGAGTAATCCAAATATTGATAATAGTTGTCGATATATTGAATGAAAGGGGTGATACAAATAATATTTATTCCAGTAATAAAGAGATGGTCGACTATTAATAGTAACAAGATGATGGATTATTATAGTATTTTTAGATCTTTTATCTTATATAAAACGTGTAGATGTCGGTTAACCTATGTATTTATTGTGTATATATATATATGCGCAATCGTATTTATATGTATTTTACATCTCAAAGTCTTGTAAGGATTTAGTGTGACATGGAATCAGATAACTTCTTATATGTTTTTAATATATTTCCTGCTGATAACATTACCAAATTTGTTTTACATTGTGAGATTGTCACGTCGTTTCAAATTGCATATTCATTCTTGATGCTTTATAAACTAGTTAACATTTTAAATATATTTGTAGCTCAACACACACACGAGTTAATATATAATCTCCATATTTATACGTGTAAGAATGTTTAGCGCACAGTTATACCTAACGTTTCCACATCGCGTCCTAGAACTCGCTTGTTCCGACCTGCAACGCGTTGAATGCCCATTGACCAGTTTGACCAGCCTTGACTTGCTTTGACTGAGAATCCGGTTCACCTCATCTTCCCTAATTAACCCTAAATTCACTATACCAACACTCCAACACCGACACAACCTGATTTCCACAATCAATCTAACCGGCTTTAGCCTATCATCAAGATAGCCAAACTAGCCACCCAAACTTGATAACCCCAACCAACAACCATAATCATATCCATCTCTACCATCTCCATAATCATCGTGCATCACCATCACTAGCCTTACCAACATCACCACCACTAGCCTTTACCAACCCTCTATCACAACCATACCACGGATGTCATCACCATCACCACAACCAACAACAACCATAGTCACAATCATGGCCAATGATCAACACCCGCCAACATCACCACTATCACCGAGCCTCACACCACTGTCACAGCCACAACTATCAACAACACAACAACCCCAACATCGCAGCCATCCCAAGGGTTGTACCATCCTTACCACCACCATTGACATCGTGACCACAATCACCAACAGAACCCTATCTGCAGCCCTACACCAACAAATCACCACATACCACCGCTGCTGCTGCTCAGCGCCTGGTGGGCGTCCTCACCGCCGGCAGCCACCACAACCACCCTGCAGCCCCGTACTACAGATCCATCGACCGCAACCTGCACCATCCACTACTACCACTATCTTGAGCCCCGATCTGGTACAGATCTACACATGCAACCCCAAGATATAACCAATTTGCGGTTTGTAGTTCAAGAAAAGAAAGGATGAATGAACTAGATCGGTTCTAGAGGAACCTTACCAAGAGAGAAGGCAGTGGGGGCGGGTCTAGGCCACCTTCAGACCCCCCTTCCCATCACTACCTTGACCACCGTCGTCAGTGGTGCGGGAACACCACGACAACACCACCACTCGCCACCACCGTGGGGTTCATCGGAGCAGCTCCCTCTCGACCATCGAAGCTCCCCATGGTTTTTCTGCTGCCAAAACCACCACGGCCATTGTGTTTTCCTTGATGAGTTCCTCGATTTGATATATGGCGCTCACGGGAGCACGGCCACGCGCAGCCGTGCGCGATGGCCGGCCGCCGGATCTCCGCCGGGTTCCACCGCCCAGCCCCTCATCATATCCCGCACGAGCACCGCCTCTGAATCTGCTCAACAACACCATCACCCCTACGTATCAGTTAAAACTGACGCCTCCATCGTGTTCGGATTGAAGAGAGGAGTCGAGAAGGTGGGGCAATCGCCGGAGATCTGCCGTGGATGGCCGGAAATCGACCGGAGTTTCACCGGAATGAGGGGGCAAGAAGGGGGTTGTGGCCGCTCTCTCTTTCTCTGCCCTAATTTCTTTTTGAAAACCCTAAAATGAGAAAATTTTGTTTACATAGGGGGTTAAGTGAATGGGTTCATTAACAGGTCGGTTCGTAACACGTTCGATTTAATTTTTACGTAACATAATAAATTTCATTTCTCGTTACATTTGGTTATACAAAATGCTATAAATATTCCAAGATTGTTAATTTTATCGTATTAAAAACATACCAAATATTTAAAAGGGGTTGTAAATTAACGCGTATTTAACACGTTCAACGGTTTTACGCGTTTTCCTCGAATGAGCGTTATATAATCATTTTGGTATTAAAATATATGAAATTAAGTATTAAAATGATATCGTGTATGTTAACTTCCCATGCCAGTCGTGTTATACCCTTATCTGTCCAATTCTCGGGTTTTGACCTCATTCTAGATCGATGCACGTCACGGTTGCGTTTCGGAATGCATTTATTCCTGACAACGTATCACTCACCAATTTAATATGTTATGATAATAAACAATGATTAGATGAATATTTACGGAGTTACGAGACCCGGTTGTCATAACAGACGTCCGTTAAATTACCGGATATTACCCGGTATGGGTTCTGAATCTGTTTTTAGTTTGGATCTTCCTATAGTTACATCCAGTCAACTAGTAATTCATTGTTTCATGATTACTCATTTAATTAGTTTGTAAACATGCATTTGGGCCTTAAATGGACCTTTTTTATAAGTTTGGGCCCTTATTGGGCTTTATTGGGCCTAAAAGGCTAGTTTTCTTTTCCAAGTTTTCTTTGGTAAGCCCAACTCAATCTAGACCTTTATTGGGCTTTATAATATTTTGTGGTTTTCAAATGGGGCATATTTCAGAGGTGTTACAATTAAGAGCACACTTATGGGCAGTCCTAATGAGCTTCCTCCTCATTCTTACCATGAGGGACACCGCCTCGTCCCTTTCTTCCTTCAGGGTGTCATAATGTTGGTGTCGATGCCATACCTCAGCCATGGCAGGATCTGCAGTCAATGGCCCCAAGTTATATAGGGGCGGATCGGCAAATATCTTATGAGAAGCGCTAGAATAGCGCGTCGACTCGGCGTAGGGTCAGCATAGTACATCGATGGGCCACATGGAAACTATGACGCGCTAGCGTGTCACGCCCGAACGGCCTAGTTGGAAGTTGTAAGGCCCCGTTCCTAGGACGCTTACAGTTGGACAATCATCGCATTGTCACATAAAACAATACACATTTCACAAATTAAGCAGCGGAATTAAGTTAACAAAAACCATTCATTTCATTAATAACTATTGTTGTTAAGCTATACAATATTGTTTAAGTTTCAAAAGCATCGTTTAAATTGCATTACAAAACAAGAATAATATTATGCGTAAATGGATGCCAGTCTTGCCCTACTGAGTAGCCTCCCCACGTGTCATCCTCAGCAAAATTACCTGCCAACTGAAAATGCATAAAATTCAGCGTTGCTGAGTGAGTTCTAGTTTTAAAGTATTGAAATACTTTTATAGTTTATGTATGAAAATACTCTTTCTTAATAAAATACTTTCTTTACTTTCGTACGTGAGCATTCATCGTAAATATAACAAGGTATACCCTCATTCATCATTCATTATTGCACGTATTTGTTAGTTTCGTACTTTAGAATTATCTTTCACTATTTCTAGATTCTGTCATAACTTTACCCCCGTCCGTTGGGCACGCAGCCACCTCATTCCTAGCACACATCCACCTTATTTCCGGGATAAATTGACAAGGATCTTGTTTCATACTATGGATCAGTCACCAAGACTGATCCCCCTATGTGCGAACCCTCATGGGTTAGCCAAATCGCATGCTATATTACACACAGTTGACCAAGCAACTCTCAATGATTATGAACCTCCTTTCATTTTACTTGAAAGACTTTTCATCATTCATTCATTCTTTATGTTCCACTGTTATTATCATTAATCATTCACTTTCATTATGATAATACTTTACGTATACGAGCATAAAAACACCACGTAAAATCACATGATAATATATAATATGGAACATAAAAGCAAACCATAAACATTCATAAAATAAAAAATATATAGCCTTAGGTCAAACTAGGGCCAAACCCTAAAAATTCTGATCGTTCCAAAATTTTAGAAAAATTTTAAGTGTTCTAGGCGCGTTGGCACTATGCAGGGGCATGAGGACTGCTTAGGCGCTTTTCCGCTATGTAGGCGCATGAGCTTCACTTAGGCGTTTCAACACTTAGGTGCATGACCACTTCGGGCGCATGGGCAATATTTGGGTGCATGGGGTACACTTACGCGTCTGAGCCTAATACTTAGCCGCACGAGCTACTGTTCAGCGCATGAGCTTACACTTAGTATTTCTAAGGCAATAGGCGCATAAGGTACTGTTTGGGCGCATGGCCTACACTTAGTATTTTCAGGCAACGTTATGGGCGCATGGGCACTGTTGGGGTGCATGACCCCAGCACTTAGGCTTTTCTATTGCACAATTCTGGCGCATGGGCCCTATTTTGGCGCATGACCAACTATTTTGCATATTTCTAACTTATTTTCAGTCCTAATCACTATCCTAACATGTTTTTGACTTATATCTATCATTCTAAGCATGAACAACACATAAATAACCATAGAACATCCGAACACATACACAAATACATACGGTTACATACATAAAATGATAAAAACGTTTTTACATGCATTTTCGGCCCTAAGGAGTTTAAAAACATACAAAAACCAGGGTCTGGAACCCACCTATTGCAACCAACAAGTATAACTTTTCCCAAACTTGTGTGCACAAGTGTTTGAACACCTAAAACACATCCAAAAGAACAACCAACATGTAGAACTCATAAAAATCGGTTCTAAGGTCGAAAACCCCACAAAACCGAACCAAAAACACATAGAAACACTTACCAATTGCGAATTCAGTCCTTTCCTTCTTGAAAAATCGAGAGAAACTTCACTTTCTTCTTCTTCTTCTTCTTTTTTCAGTCGAAAAGCAGAAGTTGTTAGCATATATGGGCGGCCTACTCAAAATATTATTAAAATATTTGAGTGTTGCACTTTTGCACTTTAGCCCCTACACTTATGCGTATTTTCCTTTCTTTCAAGATGCTTTCCCTTTTATTTCTTATTATTTTTCTTTCTTTTATTTTGTCAAAATTTCCTGGTGTTACAAGTCTACCCCCCTTAAAGAGGTTTTGTCCCCGAAACCTGTCACTCTTGGAATAACTGTGGGTAATGTTGTCTCATCTCTTCTTCAGTCTCCCACGTAGACTAAGAACCCTTTCGGTGTTCCACTACACTCGCACCAGTGGAACCACTTTATTCCTCATTCTCTTCTCCTTATGATCGATGATTGCCACTGGTTGCTCCACATAATTGAGCCGTTCATCCACTTCAATGTCTTTCTAGTAGTACAATCATATCTTCATCAGCTAAACACTTTCTCAGATGAGATACATGGAATGTCAGATGAATTCCACTTAACTCATCGGGCAGTTCTAATCGATAGGCCACCTCTCCTACTCGTGCGATGATTCGGAAAGGTCCTATGTATCTCGGGCTCAGCTTGCCCCTCCTTCAGAACCAGATGATCCTCTTCCAGGGCGAGACCTTCAATATGACTCTATCACCCATGTTGAACTCGATCGGCATACGCCTCTTATTGGCATACGACTTCTTCCTATCCTTGGTTGCCTTCATAAAGGCTTTAATCTTTTCTAACTTTTCAGTCGTAGCCTCGATCACCATGATACTTCCCAACTCCTTCTGCCTGATATCTCCCCAGCATACAGGCGTCCTACACCTCCTACCGTATAGCATCTCATAAGGAGGCATACCAATGCTGGCATGATAACTGTTGTTGTATGAGAATTCTGCTAACGGTAAGTGATCGTCCCAACTTCCTCCAAAGTCGATCACGCATGCTCGAAGCATATCCTTGAGAGTCTGAATCGTCCTTTCAAACTTATTCAGACTGACCATCTGTCTGAGGATGATAAGCCATGCTAATATGTAGCCTCGTCCCCATTGCATCATGAAATCTTTTCCAAAACATGGATATAAACCGAGTGTCACGATCAAACATGGTAGACACTGGGACACCATGACGAGGTACAATCTCCTTGATAAACAGATCCGCCTGTCTCTCGGATGAATATGTCTCGCGGATCGGTAAGAAGTGAGCACTTTTGTCAGACGATCCACTATCACCCAAATGGTATCGTACCCCCTCGCCGTACGAGGTAGCTTCGTTATGAAGTCCAAGGTGATGTGCTCCCACTTCCACTCAGGTATATCCAACGGTTGGATTTTCCCGTATCGCTTCTGATGCTCTGCCGTCACTTGCAAACAAGTAAGGCACTTACTCACATACTCCGCTACATCGCGCTTTATTCCAAGCCACCAGTAGTCTTTCTTCATGTCCAGGTACATCTTCGTGGCACCGGGATCAATCAAGTAGCGAGTCTTATGAGCTTCATCCATGATTCGCCCTCGTAGGTCTCCATAATAAGGGATCCACATCCGTCCATTTCGAGTTCTAACGCCAAGAGTGTTCTCACCCAATTTTGCTACTAGACCCTTCATTCGTTTGGAATTAATCTAATCCTCCTTAAGCTCTTCATCCTGAAAATCCTTGACCTGTTTCATCACATCAGCTGTCATAACCAAATGATAGGGCTTCACCCGAACCGGCTCGGGTCTATCCTTTCGGCTAAGGGCATCTGCCATAACGTTGGCCTTACCCGATGATAATGGATCTCACAGTCATAATCCTTGATGAGCTCCAGCCATCTCCTTTGCCTCCTGTTAAGATCCTTTTGCTCAAAGAAGTACTTCAAGCTCTTGTGGTCGATGAAAATGGTGCACTTCATCCCGTATAAGTAGTGCCTCCAAATCTTTAATGCGAAGACCACAACCCCTAGCTCCAAGTCATGGGTGGGATAATTGACTTTGTGAGTTTTCAGCTGTCGGACGCATAGGTAATTACTCTTCCTCGTTGCATCAGCACGCAACCCAGTCCCGAATAAGAAGCACCTGAATATTCCACTAAGTCCTCACTCCCTTCGGGTAATGTCAAGACAGGAGCTTGAGTCAATCTCGTCTTCAACTCCTCGAAAGCATTCTCTTATGCCTGACCCTATACGAACTTCACATCTTTACGGGTCAAATTAGTCAACGGAGAAGCTATCTTGTACAAGTCTTTGATAAATCTCCTATAACAACCTGCCAAACCCAAGAAACTGCAAATCACGAATGGCGTCTTTGGAGGCTTCCATTGCATTACAACCTCGACCTTTTCCGGGTCTACCATAATTCCCTCGGAATTCACCATGTGACCCAAAAATTGAACGTTGCGCAACCAAAAAGCACATTTAGAGAACTTAGCATAAAACTTCTCTCTTCTAACTGTCTTCAGTACTTCGCGTATGTGGCCGGCATGTTCTTCTTTGCTCTTTGAATAAATCAGGATACCATCAATAAACAAAATCACTGATTTATCTAACAAGGGCCGACACACGCGGTTCGTTAAATCCATAAAGGAAGCTAGTGCGTTAGTTAGACCAAAAGACATAACAAGAAACTCGTAGTGTCCATAACGCTTGCGAAAAGCTGTCTTAGGAATGTCTCCCTCCTTCACCTTCAACTGATGGTTGCCAGATCGGAGATCTATCCTTGAGAACCAACTGGCACCTTGGAGCTGGTCAAACAAGTCATCAATCCTCGGTAGAGGATATTGGTTCTTCACAGTTAACTTGTTCAACTCCCGGTAATCTATGCACATCCTCATACTACCGTCTTTCTTCTTAACAAACAAGACCAGAGCACCCCAAGGAGACATGCTCAGTCAGATGAACCTTTTATCCATCAACTTCTGCAGTTGATCCATTAGTTCTTTCATGTCGATCGAAGCTAATCGATATGGTGCTTTAGCAACGGGTTGAGCATCGGGTATCAGATCAATCTGAAACTCAATCTCGCGATCCGATGGCACGCCTGGTAAATCTTCTAGGAACACGTCTGGAAAATCGCATCCATCTGGTACATCAAACAATTGTGGTACCAACGCGTCCACATCCTTTACATAAACCAGGTAGGCATTACATCCATGCTTCATGCATTTCTCCGCCACCGCCATCGAAATCACCTTTGGAACCGTAGTAACGCGATCACCGTAGATCGTTACCGAATTTCCATCGGGCGTAATTAATCAAATCAGTTTCTTTCGAAAAACAATGTTCACCTCATATGTCATTAACCAATCCATCCCTACTACTACATCAAATCCGCCTAGGGGCATCACATGTAAATTAGCAGAAAACCTATGGCCTTCTAGTTCTATGTTGCAGTTTTCTATAATTTCAGAGATTCTAGTAGACTTACCAATAGCAGTTTCTACATCAAAAGGTTCATCGATACTTCTACTACTAACAGTCAACTTAGCACAGAAAGCAGTAGAAATGAGAAGTTTCATTTACTATACCCTGACCTCCTTTGTAGTCATTGTGTAGGCTCTAGCACTTTCCCTTTGTCCTCCTTCTTCAGGCTTCTTCTTCATCCCAGGAACCCTCGGCCCGTGGCTTCTTACAATCTCTGCTTACATGGCCTTCCTCGCCACAGTTATAACATCGTATAACTCCGCACATCTTTGCCACATGACCGGGATTTCCACACTTGAAGCACACATTCTCTCCCCACTTACATTCGCCTGTGTGCTCCCTTCTACATCTACCACACTTCCTCATCCCTGAGCTTGATGACACCACCCTAAATTATCCACCTTCATTCTTTTGTTTAGGGGTGAAACCGCCACGACCAAACCGCTTCACATTCAAGTTCTTGTCACCCCCACTCTTCTTACTTCCTTCCACCACAGCCAACACCTCCCTCTAATCATATAGTCTTCCCGCCAAATCGACTACTGACCTGAACATACCTGGGCGGGCGGTAATCAGATGTCCGTGGATGTCTGTCGGTAGACCCTGAATGTACCTCTTGATCTTCCTTGATACCGGAGTCACCTGATCCGGCACCAGCCTTTCTATCTTGTTGAATTTTATGGTGTACTATTGGTATGTCATAGTTCCTGCCTCCAGCTGCAATAACTCCCTCTCAGTCTTATCCAACTCCCTGTGAGGACCGAACTCCTCAATCACTAGTTTTTTCAGTTCTGGCCACCTCATCCTTCCAATGGCCCTGCTACCCTCGGCCTAGACGATGTTGTCCTACCAGCATAAGGTCGAGTTCACAAACGAGTGGGTAGCAAGCTTCATCTTATAATCTTCTTAGCACTTGCTGATATCAAGCACCACCTCCATCTCCCTTACCTATCGGTGAGCAGCAGCAGCATTGCCATTCCCATCAAATGTTTGGGGCTTGCATCTCTGAAATGCCCCGTAATTATAGCCCCGTGTAGTTTCCTGCACCGTTTCTTCCTCCTCTTCTTCACTAGAGACAACCGTCTTAGTGTCCAATTGTTCTTTTTCTCCTCCCCCAGTGGTCTTCCTTTTTTCCTTCCTCTCTTTCCTTTCGTCCTCCCTCACAACCTTAATTACTTCAGTCACTACAAACGGCATAACCATCTGCATGACTTGATGAACCTCCTCAACTACTGCCTCTTTCACTGAGGCCCTCAAGTTCGCACTCTCATCACCACCTTCCTGGTGATGGATCTCGGGCTCTTCACGGGTCCTCTCAGTAGTCTTAGCCCTATTTCTTGTAACATGTAGTTCAGCAGCACGTCCACCATGTATTCCACCCCTAGAGGCCTTAGACAATCTACCTCTAGCCATTCTTTAATCACTATAAGATTCAAACACTAACACGGTCATTCAAGGTAATAGCTAAGTTTATGTTAAGTATAGTATGTCCCTAGTTACAGTGGCCAGTTGTGATTAGCCACTAACTTTACTCTTCACACCCCAAGCATTTCCTATCCTGACTATATCAGTATCTAAATCTACTAATGGCACATAATCAAATAGCACATGCACCTAATACTGGTTAACATTAAGAAAAGAAATACCTGATGACACGTAGCTACTCGGGCTGACATCCCTTTCCTTTAGTCCCATTCTCAGTTTAAGATTAGGTTTTTTAAAATATTTACCCAATTCACTTAAACTTTAGCTCTAATACCATCTTGTAAGTCCCCATTCCCGGGATGCTTACAGTTGGACAATCATCCCATTATTACATAAAACAATACACATTTCACAAATTAAGCAGCGGAATTAAGTTACCAAAAACCATTCATTTTATTAATAATTATTGTTGTTAAGCAATACAATATTGTTTAAGTTACAAAAGCATTGTTTAAATTGCATTATAAAACAACAATAATATTATGCGTGAATTGACGCCAGTCTTGCCCTGCCGAGTAGCCTCCCCGTGTGCTATCCTCAGCAAAATTACCTGCCAACTAAAAATGCATAAAAGTCAGCGTTGCTGAGTGAGTTCTAGTTTTAAAGTATTGAAATACTTTATACAGTTTATATATGAAAATACTCTTTCTTAATAAAATGCTTTCTTTACTTTCGAACGTTAGCATTCATCGTACAT
Source organism: Flaveria linearis (assembly GCA_024085815.1). Lineage (NCBI taxonomy): Eukaryota > Viridiplantae > Streptophyta > Magnoliopsida > Asterales > Asteraceae > Flaveria > Flaveria linearis. The sequence goes on along the minus strand of CM044009.1, from coordinate 30,176,258 downwards.
ACAACAAGGTATAACCTCGTTCATCATCCATCCTCGCACGTATTCGTTCGTTACGTACTTTATCATTATCTTTCACTGTTTCTAGCTCCTGTCATAACTTTACCCCCATCGTGAGGCATGCAGCCATCTTATTCTCGACACACAGCCGCCTCATTTCCGGGGTAAAGTGAGAAGGATCCCATTTCATACAATGGATCATTTACCAAGACAATCCCCCTATGTGTGAACCCTCATGGGTTAGCCAAAATCGCACGCTATATTACACAATTGATCTAGCAACTCTCAATGAGTTATGAACCTCATTTTGCTTGCAAGACTTTTCGTTTGTTCATTCTTTATGTTCCACTATCATTATCATTAATCTTTCACTTTCTGTACGATAATACTTTACGTATACGAGCATAAACACACCACGTAAAGTCACATGATAATATATAATATGAAACATAAAAACAAACCATAAACATTCATAAAATAAACAAATATAAGCCTTAGGTCAAACTAGGGTCAAACCCTAAAAATTTTGATCTTTCCAAATTTTTAGAAAAATTCTAAGTGTTTCAGGCGCTTTGGCACTATGTAGGCGCATGAGGACTGCTTAGGCGCTTTTCCACTATACAGGCGTATGAGCCTCACTTAGGCATTTTAACACTTAGGCGCATGAGCGACTTCAGGCACATGGGCACTATTTGGGCGCATGGGGTACACTTAGGCGCATGAGCTACTGTTCAGGAGCATGATTTTCTAAGGTAATATTTAGGCGCATGAGGTACTTTTTAGGCGCCTGGGCCTACACTTAGTATTTTCAGGCAATGTTATGGGTGCATGGGCACTATTGGGGCGCATTATCCAACACTTAGGCTTTTCTAAGGCACAATTCAGGCGCATGGGCCCTGTTTGGGCGCATGACTAACTATTTTGCATATATATAACTTATTTTTTAGTCCCAATCACTATCCTAACATTATTTTGACTTATATCTATCATCTAAGCATGAACAACACATAAACAACCATAGAACATCCAAACACATACACATATACATACGCTTGCATACTTAAAATGATAAAAACATTTTTACATGCATTTTAAGCCCCAAGGAGTTTAAAAACGTACAAAAACCAGGTTCTAGAACTCACTAGTGCAACCAACAAGTATAACTTCTCCCAAACTTGTGTGCACAAGAGTTCGAACACCTAAAATAGATCCAAAAAGAACAACCAAACATGTAAAACTCATAAAAATCGTTCTAATGTCGAAAACCCCACAAAACCGAACCAAAAACACATAGAAACACTTACCAATTGCGAATTCAACCCTTTTCTTCTTGAAAAACCGAGAGAAACTTCACTTTCTTCTTCTTCTTCTTCCTTTTTTAGTCGAAAAGCAGAAGTTGTTAGCACATATGGGCGGCCATACTCAAAATATTATTAATATATTTGAGTTTTGTCCTTTTTGCACTTGAGCTCCTCCACTTATGTTTCTTTTCCTTTCTTTCAAGATGCTTTCTCCTTTCTTTTCTTATTATTTTTCTTTCTTTTATTTTGTCAAAATTCCCGGGTGTTATAGATATAACGAGTTACCCATTCCTGTTAGAATGTGGGGACAGGTCGGACGGACATTCGTGCGGTTTGCCTCGCATGAGGTGCCACGTCCTCATCCCCGTCAAGTTGTAAGGAACTGACGCAGATGGTTGCCAACGATCCTGACGTGTCCTCCGATGGGTCAGACTCCTCCATTTCCCAACCCTGATCGGGGTCGGGCATCATGTAATCATAAGGGCCTCCGGGTACCAACTAGGGTCTCCATACTCTGGCCCTAGAGGGGCATACTCCCTAATCTCATGAGACTGGGGGCATCTTAAGGGTCTTGCACCAACATCTAGTACAAACGTGGGTGGTGGGATGGTGGTCTGGTAGCAAGGCGGGGGTGGGACATCGGGTGAGTCACTAATATATATGGTATTTCCCTTGTTCTGGTTTCCTGCCATCTAATGAACAAACAAAGTAAAATGCAACGTGAATAATATAATATAATCAAAATTAGAAATTACAACGAAATTTTTATGAAATTTTAAATAATGTATGTAATGTCAAGGGTTGTCCTCAAGTCATAGCTTAAAAAGGGGGGTTCTATTTCTTATTTTCCCAGTTTTCTTAAGGTGCAGTTAAACCCTAGGTATCTTATGAGTAAGATCCTATTTCGCTGTAACCACTGGCTCTGTTACCAATCTGTCACAAACCACACGGCTACCAATGGAGTTAATGGCTCACATTCAGGGATAAGAGCAGTAACCATAGCACCAAATAAATAATTTCAAAGAGTGTGCATTCCTCCCTAAAATAGTTTAAGTAAAAAGGGGGTTATGAGACTCACCTTAGTTAGTTTCCGAAGTAGAGGTTCGTGAATTAGAGAGCTACCAACCAGTGACGTTCCTAGGTTCAATTTAAAAACATTATTTTCACTTTAAAATAGTCACTTAAGTCCACCACTTTTTGCTTAGGTTTACCTTACGCGTTTTGATGATTTTTGTAACACGTACGTAATTTCCTTTTTAAATCTTGAAGTTTGGGGTCTTGGTTTGGTTATTGGTTCCATTTGGGTTGCTAACTTACGATTTCAGGTTATGCTAATGGTTTTAAGCAAGTTTTGGTCCTAAAATAGGTAAGGTTTGTTTTATTGGCAAGATCGGTCCCTTAACTTTGCTAAATTGTCAATTTTAACCCCTATGTTTGGAATTTTTGCAGTTTAACTATTCCTATGTGGTTTTATTACTTTGAGTTATTTTCACTACTGTAGTAAGTTATTTTTTATATGATTGTAAGTTTTTCTTAACAGGTTCAAGAGCTTGTCTTCGGTTTAGGCGTCTTATGGTGATATATCGTGAAGTTTCCTACTTGGATTTATCATGTGGTTCGTATAGTGATTTACATTTGAATTTTGGTATATTTGAGTATTATTTAGTTCTTGGAGTGCAAGTGTTGGGGTCCTAAAGTTGGTGCTTAGGTTGTTTTGTATTTTAACGTGGTCCGGTTCACGGTTCGGTACGTTTCTGGTGAGGTATTTGTATTTTTGATTATTTTATTAACTTTTGGAGTTGAATTTATTATATGTGGGTCATAACTTACTGGAAACCATTAGTTTTATTATTTTATCGTTTTTGTATTTGTTATTTTTATTTCTAATGTGAAGTTAGTTTCCTTAAACTAATGTTATATTTTGGGTAAATTCATAAAAAATCTCAAAGATTATAATATTTTATTTCTAGTTTATTTTTATCATTACTAGGCCACTGAGTTCTTTATTTTTGAGCCTTAGTTGGTTTTATGTCGGTTTTGGTATTTTAACGTTCGAGGCTCGGTTTTTAATGGGTTTTCAGGTTCGGGTCAATTATTGGTCCACTTTAGTCATATAATGCTTTAATATACTTAAGGAGTCTTCTTGGTTCTGAATATTCTATGTTTTCAGCTTAAGGATACGTTTTTGTAAATTTTAACCATTTTAGCATGAATAAACTTCATATTTTTAACCATTTTAGCATGAGTAAACTTTCTATTTTTTTCCCAAGAAAATGAGCTCTATAAATTATGAACTTAGATTTTTAGGTATTTCATATCATTATAAGTCCCCTGAAATTTATTCCATTCAAATTATATGCATTTTTGACGTTCCAGTTAATTCTACCGGTTAGTCCCGTTAACTGTCCGTTAAGTCTCGGTTTTGGATTTCTAGGTGTTTTCATCAGATTTTTTATTTTCCAAATATTTTAATATCATAAATAGCTTCTAAATAATCTCCTAACTTTAGTAACTCATATCCTCAACTTCTTTCTTTTATTTGTCTCAAAAACATATATTCTTGAGTTTTGTATATTTTATTAAAAAAATGAAATACATAGAATTTAATTACGAAACTTCATTTTTAACTTAATATGGTCCTATATAATTTCCAGAAATATTTATTTTGAAATTTTAGACCTAGATATCTGTAAGGATTCCTAGAAGTCTGATGCAGCCAAAACACTCTTGTAGCTATCTACTGATCACATCAGCTGAAGACAACAGCTGAAGGTAACAGCTGAGGACAACAGCTGAAGACATCAGTTGAAGACAACAGCTGAAGGTAACAGCTAAAGACAACAGCTGAAGATAACAGCTGAAGACAACAGCTGAAGACATCAGCTGAAGACAACAGCTGAAGACATCAGTTGAAGACAACGGCTGAAGGTAACGGCTGAAGGTAACAGCTGAAGACAACAGCTGAAGATATCAACTGAAGACAAAGTCTGAAGACAGGTTTCAGTAGTTGTCACAACAACTGAAGAAATACTCTTCATTAGTTGTGATGATCCCCTTTCAGTAGTTATCACAACAGCTGAAGAAGTATTCTTCAGTAGTTGTGCTAGTCTTCTTTCAGTAGTTTTATGTAATGATCAAGTTTTCCTGCATGCTGCACAGAACATGAAGTAGTATTGCTACAGAAGTTTTACACCACTTCAGAAACATTCTAAGTGTAAAATCTTCTGTAGCCAAGATCGATATCTTCTGAAGCCAGAAATGAAGTCTTCCTTAGCTTCAAGACAAAGTATTCCGAAGCCAAGAAACCAAGACAGATTCTTCCGAAGACTTTTATCATACATGATTTTATCTGATGTACTTTTTCTGTAAAAGCTGAACCACTTTGCCGCTGCCCACTCTGGTTGGTCACCAACTTATATGAGTTGGTGAAAAGGTCCATGCTTTAGGAAAACTGTACATTGAGGTCTTGGGTCAAACCTTTCTACTTTATGTACCTTTCTCCTTTCTGTAATATATTAAGATGTGAGCTATGGCATGTCATAGTCACTAGCCAAAAGGCAATCTGCCTTTTGACTCTACATGGATTGTGTTGTCTAGTTCATGTATCCAGCTGGCCTTCAAAGTATGGCCGTCTGTAGGTTGTAGTATATAGTATCTCAAAGTCTTGTAATGAGTATAATGTTGAATACTTGTAACTTTGAATTTGAGAAGCAATATACAACATCCTTGAAAACCAACCACTTGTGTTGTCAACTTGTTCTTTCTTTCTGTGTTTACTTTTGTGTTCTTAGCATCATCATAACCGGTTCCCCATTTGATCTGTTAAGTGTTCTAATACACTCTCCTCATTGTGTTGTTGTGTTGTAAATGACACCCTTCAACCGGTCCTGTATTTGGTATCAGAGCTTTCCAGGCTCTTGATATAAGATCTCACCATCTTAAGATCCCTCACACACACAAAATACTTAACAACTCAAATGGCAGCTCTTTCTAAAGCTTATATGGAAACTGGTACAATGACCAAGTCCCCACTGATCACTCCTGAAGACTTTGACACATGGTGCACAAGAATGGAAGGCTTCATCAAGTGTCAAGATTCAAGGATGTGGGACTCAGTTATCAATGGTCCCTTCATACCAAGCACTACTTCTGCTACTGGTAATCGTATCATCCCTAAAGATGTAGATGATTACTCAGAAGAAGACAGGAAGAGAATAGAGCTTGATCAAAGGGCCATGACTTGTCTTCAAACTGCTCTTCCAAACTCCATCTACAGAGGCTTCAAGAAGCGCAAGACAGCTAAAGATCTATGGAAAGCACTGAAGCTCATGTATGAAGGATCCAAGGAAACTAAAGAGAACAAGAAGGATCTCTTGAAGCAGCAGTTTGAAAACTTCACCTTCAAGGCAGGTGAGACACTGACTCAACAATACTTCAGGTATGTTGAGATAGTGGACACTCTAGTGGATATTGGAGTAACTCTTGAGAACAGAGACATAGTAAGGAAGTTCATGTCTTCTCTTCCTAAACTATGGACACATTATTGTGTTATGATCAAGAGAACTTCGGATCTTAAAACTCTTACTCTTACAGAGTTGTATGGTATCCTGAGTGCATTCCAGATGGAGATGAACATGCAAAATTCCTTGGTAACTCCAATAACCAACTGAGTTCAGCTCTTCATGTGAATGAAAGGGAATGCATTGAACTACACATCAGTTGTTATGCTACCCTGACACCTCACAGAAGGGGCCTTTCATCACTCTTCCAGAGACACCAAGAGAAAGCTACACTCAAGGAAGTCCCTTCCAAGAGACAAGTTCTTCTCATGCCTTTGTCTCAGCTGATGAAACCTCTGGCAACCTTCTCTTCACTCTTGAAGACTTGGACTGTATCCATCCAGATGATCTGGAGTATATGGAGATAGTTCAGCAAATGGCTCTTCTCACTCACAGGGCCAAGAAGTTCTACAAGAGGACTGGGAGAAGATTTCCAAGCAATACATCCAGTGGAAAGTTTGGGCTGGACAAAAGCAAAGTAAAGTGCTACAACTGTAACCAGATGGGGCACTTTGCAAGAGAGTGTAAGGCACCAAGAACAAATGGTGGCCAGACACAAACCAGACCAAACTACACTGAGAAAGTTCACCAGAATGAGAACCCAAAGCAACAGGCTGCAGTTGCTGTTGAAGAGGGAGGCTTTGACTGGAGCTTTCAATAGAAGATGCATCTCCAAACCAAGCTCTTATGGCAGATCATGATGAAACCAAGGTATTGGTAAATCTTTGCTCTTCTGAATGCATTGCTAAAGTTAATAGATACAGGTCATATAACTTAGAGCTGAGATCTGACCTTGAGTCCTTAAACATCTTGAAAGCTGATTTTAAAGAGCTGAAAATGATTATAAACTTAAAATAAAAGATTTAGAGAAAACCATTTCAACTCTTAAGCATGAGCTAACAAATTACAGGACTCAGATCAAAGATCTCATAGCTAAGTTAACTGAATGCCAAGCTGAGCTTGTGATCAGCAAAGCTAAGGCAGAAAATTGTGTTCTTGAAGAAGATACCTTCAAGAACATAATATCCTCATCCTTGCATGCAAAAGTGTATTATCAGAACAAGCAGGGACTGGGATCTAGTGAGATAGCTCCTCCACACACCATCTTGTTTAAGATCTCCTAGGTTTGGAACTTGTGAAGATGAACTTCCCCTCATAGATCCTTTGACTGAAGAGGATGAAAAGGAGATGGTGAAGAATGACTTTGTTTTGAGTGAAGAATGACTTTGTTTTTAGTGAAGAAAAGCATTCTGAGAAGGGTCACCATTCCTCTGAGGAGAGTAAAGCTGTTAGGATGACCAAGTCAAGGAGAAAGAACTTGATCAGGAAAGCCAAAAGAAAATCAAGAAAGGCTCAAGAGATCAAGGCTACTTTTGACTCTAAGCAAAACAAGTCTTTATATCTGCAGGGTTTGAAGTAGTTAAGACTGATGACATGAATTCTGGTTCATGTGAAACTCATCTCAGCAACAAGAAGAAGACTGATCTGTTTTGTGTTATTGCTACATAACCTGGACCATCCAACTCCAAGAATAGTTCTCAACCCAAAAGAACTATTTCAGCTACTGTAAAGGTGAAGATGGAGAAGGACGTGACCAAAGTCAGTGCTCTTCCATGAAGAAGACTCTTGGAAAGAAGAATCTGATGTGTGTCATGTGTGAGAGTACTTGTCATTTGGCCAAGGATTGTCCATACAATCCTAAGGGTACTCTTCACATGATAAACAAAGAGACTTCCAAGAATTCCAAGAATTCCAAGATGAAGAAGAAGGCAAGTGGAAAACTGCCTTCGGAAGAAAATTTGGTCTCTGAAGAAAAGAATGCTTCCGAAGTACTGAAGCTTGCTGCAGCAAAGGCAAGATCTTCCGAAGGACCAGTCATCAAAACTTCTAAAGTCTCAAAAGCTTATGAAGTATTGAAGGTCAAGTCTAAACTTCCAAAGGTGGTGTGGAAGTCAAAGAAAGACCAAAAGACTGAAGGTTCTTCATTAACAACAGCTCAAGATCCTCAAAGCACAACCATAGGATCTATTACTGTTGCATTGTCTTCAACTGTTTTGAATGAGCCCAAGACCAATGAGGCTTGGGTTTCCAATGTAACTAGCTATCTCTTTGTGCAGGAACAACTACAGACAAACAAAAATGTGTGGATCATTGACAGTGGTTGTTCCAGGCACATGACAGGCAATAGGTCACTACTTCAGAAGTTTGAAAGAATTGATGGAGGACCAGTTGCTTTTGGAGGAGATGTAGGTGGTTACATTACTGGAAGGGGCAAGGTCACAAATGGTAAGCTCAGCATTGACAAGGTAAACTTTGTCAAGGAGCTTGGATACAATCTTTTAAGTGTATCTCAATTTTGTGGTCAGAGTCATAACATGCTATTTACTAAGCATGAGTGCATTGTTCTCAAGCCTGGGATGGTCATTACTCATGAGCACATCCTCCTCAGAGCCCCCAGGAAAGGGAACATGTACAAGATGGATTTGCAAGAAAAATCTCCCTCAGGAGAAGTTTCATGCTTTCTATCTAAAGCTAATAGTGATGAATCTTTCCTTTGGCATAAAAGAATGTGCCATGTAAACTTTAAGAACATGTAATAAATTGATTAAGAATGATTTGGTAACTGGAATACCAAAAAGAGAGTTTACAAGTGATGATCATTGTGTTGCATGCCTGAAAGGGAAGTAACACAAGGTATCTCACAAGCCTAAGGAAAGAAATTCCATCACTACACCCCTACACTTGTTACATATGGATCTCTTAGGCCCCACCAGTGTAATGAGTTTAGGAAGGACCTCTTACTGTCTGGTGATCACAGATGACTTTACAAGATTCACATGGGTCTTCTTCCTTAGAACTAAGGATGAGACTCCTGAGATTCTAAAGAATTTCATCTTAAAGATAGAGAATCAATGTGATCACAAGGTCAAAACCATAAGATGTGATCAAGGAACTGAATTTAAGAATCAAATACTTGATACATTTTATGATGAAAGGGGTATTACAAGACAATATAGTGCTCCCAGGACTCCTCAGCAAAATGGAGTTGCTGAGAGGAGGAACAGGACACTAATTGAAGCTGCAAGAACTATGTTGTCTGACTCTAAACTTCCCATCACCTTCTGGGCAGAGGCAGTAAACACTGCCTACTATGTGCAAAACAGAGTTTTAGTTGTTAAGACACATGGTAAGACTCCTTATGAACTTTGGCACAAGAGGAAACCTTTCATTGGTTTTCTCAGGTCTTTTGGATGTCCTTGCACCATCTTAAATACCAAAGATCATATAGCCAAGTTTGCTGAGAAATCAGATTATGGAAACTTCATTGGATACTCTTCTCAAGCATACAATCTCAAAACTAGAGTAGTTGAGGAGTCAGCCAATGTGACTTTCAATGAACACACTCCTAGTGTGGAAGGTTCTGGTCCGGATTGGCTGTTTGATCTTGACTTAGTTACCAACTGTATTAACAAATCTTGTGAGAATGTTTCAGGATCCATAGACATATTACCTACAAGTGATCCTGATCCAAGAATTGAGCTGAGAAGATCTTCAAGCAACATATCTCCAGCTCCAGTGGTAACTAATCCTGTAAATGAAGCTTCTACCAGCACATCAATGACAAATCCTGCTGATACATCTGAGTTTCCTTCATTTTCTAGTTTTGAGGCACAAAACTTAAATGTAGTAACTTCAAATGTTGGAGAACATGGTGGTGGTGACAGTGATCAGGAATTCCTTGATGCTGAGAACCATCCCATTGAAGAAAATCTCAATGATGCCACACATTCATTGGATCAAGTTAATCTTGATAAGTGTGCTGCTGTAGAGGGTGAATCCTCCTTGCCAGATCAGAATTTCTCCAATTTGGATCTGTCTAAACAACTTGCTATGATTTCTCAACTAAGGATCCACAAGTCTCACCCCTTTACAAACATCATTGGAGATGTTGGAACTGGTGTAAGAACAAGAGGACAGTATCATAATGCCAATAACTGTCTTCACTCTTGTTTCTTATCCCAAATAGAGTCAAAGAAGATTGATGAAGCTCTAAAGGATGGAAGTTGGGTTGAAGCTATGCAAGAGGAGTTACTTCAATTCAAGAGGCAAAAGGTTTGGAACATATGTCCTCTTCCTCATGGAAAGACTACAATAGGTACAAAATGGGTTTTCAGGAATAAGAAGGATGATAGAGGACTTGTTATCAAGAACAAGGCTAGACTAGTTGTTCAAGGGTATACTCAAGAAGAAGGGATGGACTACACTGATGTCTTTGCTCCAGTAGCAAGACTTGAAGCTGTTAGGATATTCCTTGCTTATGCTGCATCCAAGAATTTCACTGTCTACCAACTTGATGTCAAGTGTGCTTTTCTTTATGGAGTGATTGATGAAGAGGTGTATGTCAAACAACCACCTGGTTTTGCAGATCCTGATCATCCTGATTATGTCTGCAAGCTTGACAAAGCTCTCTATGGGCTACATCAGGCACCAAGAAAGTGTATGAGACTCTATCTCAGTATCTCTGTCAACATGGGTTCAAAAGAGGTACTATTGATGGAACTCTCTTCATCAAAGGAGCAAGAAATGACATAATGCTAGTTCAAGTATATGTAGATGATATCATCTTTGGTCAACTAATCCAAAGCTCTGCAAAGACTTTGAGAAGCTGATGAAGGATAGATTTGAAATGAGTGCCATGGGGGAACTCAATTTCTTTCTAGGGATTCAAGTGAAGCAAGTTGACAATGGTATCTTCATAAATCAGTCAAAGTATGTACAAGACATACTTAAAAGGTTCAACATGACTGAATGTAAGGTTGCTAAGACATCCATAGCTAGAAACCACTCCCTTGGACCTGATCTTGAGGGGGAGTGTGTTGATGAACATCTCTACAGGGCTATGATTGGGTCTCTTATGTATCTTACAGCTAGCAGGCCAGATATTATGTTTGCCACTTACATCTGTGCAAGATATCAGCCAACCCCAAGATGTCACACCTAATCACTGTCAAAAGAATTTTAAGATACCTTAAAGGAGCCCCATCTCTTGGCCTTTGGTATCCTAAAAATTCTGACTTCAATCTATATGCATATACAGATAGTGATTATGGTGGATGCAATATGACTGCAAAGTCTACATCAGGGGGATGTCAATTTCTTGGTGGAAGGATAGTCTCTTGGCAATGCAAGAAACAATCCTGTGTATCTGCATCAACTGCTGAGGCGAATACATTGCTGCTGCAAGCTGCTATGCTCAAGTGCTTTGGATTCAAAATTAGATGCTAGACTATGGATTCAACTTCAAAGAGACTCCCATTCACATAGACAACAATAGTGCTATCTCAATCACAGAAAATCCAATGCAGCACTCAAGAACTAAGCACATCAACATCAGGTATCATCTGATTAGAGATAATTTTGAAAAGGGATTAATCAAACTAATCAAAGTTCATACAGATGAACAATATGCTGATCTGTTCACAAAAGCTTTTGATGAATAGAGATTTAAATATCTTATATCAGCTATTGGGATTATCAACTTTGAACAGATTTTCTTAAAAACTTAATCATATTATTTGTAAAACTATGTGTGTTCTGTGTTGTCTATTCTATCACTTTAATAAGCCCCAGTTTCTCTTTGGAATAAAATTCTTCAAAAATCTTTTTATTATTTTTGGAGGCAAAATTTGCCATCAGAAGCTTTCTAGTCAAAACTTCCGAAGCAAAATAACCTTCAGAAGATTTTTGGTCAAAACTTCCAAAGTTAAATTATCTTCGGAATATTTTTTTAATTCCAAGAAAACTACCTTTAGGGCAAAAAGCAAACTACTTTTCAGAGGTGGGACCAACACAATGGATTTCAAAGTTTATCCTTTTCCATTAAGTTTGTCTCAAATCCAAATTCATACAAATATCCAACGGTTACACCTCTTTTCTCTACCTGCTCCAAAATTCACCCATACCTCAAACCTAATCTCTCTGAAACCACTTCTGTTCTTCACCATTTCTTCATCCTTAAGCTTTTCAAAAATGGCCAACATTCCAAACAGAAACAACCAAAATTTCTCCATGCAACTCCATAGGCAGCACAATCAAGTTGCCTTGTTGCACTCTGAGAAAGATGATAGTTTCTCAGAGGTTTGCCGTTTTCTTGCTCTATCCAACTACTACACCTCACTCACCATTGATCCTATTCTTTATGAGGATCACCTGCTTGACTTTTGGAGACATGTCAAGAGGTTATTATGGATGGGGAGAAGGCACTATCTGCCATAGTGCAGGGGAGGATAGTCTTTATCACTCCAGCCATCATCAACACCCATCTTCAGCTGGATGATGAAGAAGGTGAACTGTCTTTCCCAAAGGAAGCTGTCAACTATTCCTTTGAGCAGATGGGCTATGAGGGAGATTTCTCTGTAAAGACCTTCAGGAAAGGGAAGATCTCATCCCAGTGGAAATATCTACTCCATGTAGTGATTCACAGCTTGTCCAACAAGCATGGTGGGTGGGACCAGATTCCTGAGGATCTCTCCTTTATAGTTCATGGAATGATACAAGGGGTCAAGTTCAGGTACTCACAATTTGTTTACACAAACTTGCTTGCTAACTTGGACTCCTTAGAATACTATATGTTTTTAGATATGTTCAACACATTCTCAATTGTGAACTTGGATCACAGTTGAGGGAAAAAAATAATATTCTTAAACCGGGACAGATGAAGCCAGGCATCTTTTGAGATTATGAAGATGCCAACTATAGGCTTCTCAGGGGTAGAAACAGCCCTGGTCCCCAAAATGTTAGAGCTCATTGCTCAAGGTGACAACCTAGCAACACAAGCTAGTGTTGAACCCACACCTTCTACATCTCAACCACTAAAACAGCCTCAAATCACCCTCACCTACCAAAGAAAATCCAAACGAACCCCTGCTCAAGCTATTGAGTCTGTGCAGGTCCCCATATACTCACCCATACAGGAAGAAGTGGATACTAGAGCTCCCACTTCTCCTAAGGAGCAAACCACTCCCATCTTTTCAAGAATGAGTGCTGATGTTCCTTATGATCAGCCTGCTGAGCTCATAAGCCCAACTGCCTTAAGCCTTCACTCTGAGTCTCAACACTCAAGTGAACAACCTTCAGGGGACAGTTAACATCCCTAGCCTTTGGACTTAAATACCCAAATTCCTAACCTAGAATTCTACACTGATGAGGGCTTATGCTTCAGTGAACCCCATGAATCTCTCTACTCTTCACCAACTAAAAGAAAGAGGAGTGTTTCTGAATTCCCTATGTCTATCCCACATCAGTCACCCATTGCTGAGGTGGGTCCTTCTGAACCTGTTCAGGGGATCCATATGGAAGAGGCTCTCACTTCTGCAAGTGATTACATCATTAAGACCTCAACCATGGCAACTCAGCCCATTGACACTTCATCTGAGGCTGTCAATGAGCAGAGGAAATCCAGCAGCCAAGAACCCCATGCTGGTGATGAGAGTGAAGACTTAGGTCCAATTCTCTCATCCCCCCATGATTCTTCTGATAAAGATGAGGGGAATCTGAGATTAAAGGTGCAAAAATTGTCAAACATATGCACTTACTTAGTCTCAAAGGTTAGTCATCTTGAATTTCAAGTGACTACCTTACAAAATAGGGTCAATGATCAGCAACTTGAGATATCCTATCTTATGGAAAAACTAGCTGAGGGACCTGAGCTCAACCAGGAACATAAGAACCTACTGATGTGGTTGACTTAACTCCTAGCTCACCTATACAAAAAGGTGATGCTACCAAAAAGGGGGAGAAAGTCACTACAATCACAGAACCTGGGAGTTCTTCAAGGAGTATGGACATTGAGGACTCACCATCCTCTCTTGTAACTGTACCTACTCAGCAACCTCCTCAAGTTCACATTGATGTGAACATCCTAGACTACTTGTTTCAAAGTATCTTTGGGGAGGGTGTATCAAGGCAAGAAGCTGAAGAAAATAGATCAAGGCAATCAGGTAATGTCATTGGTCAACTGGATGTTGAGGCAGACCCTGAGCTTAGCTTCAAAGGGAAAACCATGACTGAAGGCCCAGTGATAGAGCCTGAAAGTTCTGTCTTACAATCAATTAAAGAAGTGACAGAGATTGAAACACCTGTCACAACAACAACTACTTCAGCAACTCAACCCCTCAGTGAAACACCTGCTGGTGAAGGTGTATCACAGTCTCTCTCTGGCCAGAGCTTAGATGTTGCACCAAGCAATGAAGGCCAAAGCTCTCTCCACCCTGTGTCACAAAGGTCAGTGGGTGACAAAGGGAAAAGGGCTCTAACCCCTGAGGAGATTGAGGAGGAGGAAAGAGAGAGAAAGAGGAAGCTAAGGGAAATAAGTTCCCCACAGTCTTCAAGCTTCATGCAAGCTGCAATCAGGGCTGCCCCCAGACCAAACACTCAAAATGATAAGTTGAGGGCAGTCAGGATTACTTACTTACAGAATAGGAACTATGACATAGATGAGATTATCTCTCTCCCCTTAGAAGAATTGAATGATCTGGCTGACATGGAAATGTCAAGAGAGAGGAAGGAAGCTGAAGATGCAAGAATTCTTCTTGAGAACAAAGAGAAGAAAAGACAACAAAGGCTATACAAGTATGTTCCTACTTTCTCGCCAGTTCAAGAAAGTCCTGTGCAAGAGGCTGTGGCTGCTACACAAGAACCTCAGGTAGATAAAGAAACAGATAGACAAAGGATGATAGACTACCTGAGTGCCACAGGCCTCTACCAGGCAGAAGCACTTCTTCCCTTGCCCTTTGAGTGCATTGAGTTTGAGTATCTCAAACAACTTGAACTTCAAGTACTCAAAGAGCAGAAGACAACAAAGAAGAAAATGAGGGAAGAAGCTGCTAAGTCAAGAGCTCTCATTCAGAAGAACTTAAAAAAATCTGCTGATAGACAAAGAATGATGAGCTTCTTGAAGCTGTATGGATTCTCCGGAAGGAGACTTGGTCCTATGTCTCTATCCACTATGGATGAGCATATCAGGGTAATCAAGCAGAAGATAAAGAGTGGAGAGCTTGCTAACTTGCACACTCCTCCGAGTCAAGCTCTACCTCAAGTAAAGGTCAAGTTTGAACAACAAGAGACAACTCAAACTGAACCTCCAGCTTCATCTTCTGATCCACAGCAGGGTCAAAGGCTAGCCTCTTCAACTATTGACCAACAGCAAGGTCAAAGGCCAGCCTCAACATTTGACCCATAACAGGGTCAAACTCCCTCTCCTTCGGAACCTGTGAGGGAGGAACACCCAACTGAGGAAGACACAACTGATCTACAAGGTGCTGCAGGCCAGTCTTCTTAGTTAAAGAATGCAAAGAGGAAGAAGAGGATGGCTTCTAAATCTGATGCAAAGAAGAAGAAGAAGTCAAAATCAACCTCCTCTGATCCTCAGGATGAATCAGAGCATCCTAAGGAAGTGCAAGAAGAGAAAGCCCAAACATCTCCAATTCAAATGGCTCCTCTTGCATCAGGAAGACCTATCTTATCCTGGATTTACTCAACTAATCCAGAGAGATGGCATGTAGTCAGAGATCAAGGTGAAGTAAATGTCTACTCTTGGGAAGACCTCTTTAATTTACCTCTACATGATCTTTTTGACATGAGAAGATACTTCATAAGTCTGAGTGATCCTGACCCTCTAATGAAGAAAGGAATGGTCATGATCATGTTAAGGACTGTGAACTGATGAATATCTTCAAGTGTTTTGGTAGCATCAGCCTAGGGGGAGTTTGTAAGGATTCCTAGAAGTCTGATGCAGCCAAAACACTCTTGTAGCTATCTACTGATCACATCAGCTGAAGACAACAGCTGAAGGTAACAGCTGAAGACAACAGCTGAAGACATCAGCTGAAGACAACAGCTGAAGGTAACAGCTGAAGACAACAGCTGAAGATAACAGCTGAAGACAACAACTGAAGACATCAGCTGAAGACAACAGCTGAAGTGTCAGCTGAAACGGCGGCAGCGAGGCGAGGAGTTAACGACCGAACGTAAGACAACAGCTGAAGGTAACTGCTGAAGACAACAGCTAAAGACAACAGCTGAAGATATCAACTAAAGACAAAGTCTGAAGACAAAGTCTGAAGACAGGTTTCAGTAGTTGTCACAACAACTGAAGAAGTACTCTTCAGTAGTTATGATGATCCTCTTTTAGTAGTTATCACAACAGCTGAAGAAGTATTCTTCAGTAGTTGTGCTAGTCTTCTTTCAGTAGTTTTATGTAATGATCAAGTCTTCCTGCATGTTGCACAGAACATGAAGTAGTATTTCTACAGAAGTTTTACACCACTTCAGAAACATTCTAAGTGTAAAATCTTCTGTAGCCAAGACCGATATCTTCTGAAGCCAGAAATGAAGTCTTCCTTAGCTTCAAGACAAATTCTTCCGAAGCCAAGAAACCAAGACAGATTCTTCCGAAGACTTTTATCATACATGATTTTATCTAATGTACTTTTTCTGTAAAAGCTGAACCACTTTGCCGCTGCCCACTCTGGTTGGTCACCAACTTATATGAGTTGGTGAAAAGATCCATGCTTTAGGAAAACTCTACATTGAGGTCTTGGGTCAAACCTTTCTACTTTATGAACCTTTATCCTTTTTGTAATATATTAGGATGTGAGCTATGACATGTCATAGTCACTAGCCAAAAGGCAATCTGCCTTTTGAATCCACATGGATTGTGTTGTCTAGTTCATGTATCCAGCTGGCCTTTAAAGTATGGCCATCTGTAGGTTGTAGTATATAGTATCTAAAAGTCTTGTAATGAGTATAATGCTGAATACTTGTAACTTTGAATTTGAGAAGCAATATACAACATCCTTGAAAACCAACCACTTGTGTTGTCATCTTGTTCTTTCTTTCTGAGTTTACTTTTGTGTTCTTAACATCATCATAACCGGTTCCCCATTTGATCTGTTAAGTGTTCTAATGCACTCTCCTTATTGTGTTGTTGTGTTGTAAAGTGCTAACCCCTTCACCCGGTCCTGCAATATCATACTTTCATATTTTTGCAAAAACTGGGTTTTCGGGTGTGCCATTTTTGCTAAAACCGCACTTGTGAGTAAACGGGGTTTTAAGAAATCTTTGTGTATTATTCATTGATAGAAAATTTAGTGTTTCATAGTTCCTCAAGTCGTTAGGGGTGTCATGGAGTTAGTTAAGTCTCCTACTTGACGAAACGTGATAAAACGCGATGTTCACGAGTTTTTGGTTGAAATGAGTTACCTTGTCATGTTAGGTGAATGTGATGGATGCGTGGGCTGAAAAAGGGACTTGGAATGATGGAAAGAGGCTTCCCAAGGTAGTGTATTAGTTCAAATCATAGAGTGAAAGATGTGAAGGATAGAAACTTGGTGATTGGAAGTTGTATTCTTGTAGTGTTACCTTGGCTCAAAGATGTGAATGACTTGGCTCTTGTAGTCGATTCTCACCTTCAAAGGGGCTGAATATTGTTGTTCCTTGAGTGTAAAAGAGTAAGAAATATGTAGGATATTAGAGAGAGTGTGTGGAGAACTTGAGAGAAAATGTAGTAGTGAAATGGGTGGTGATGGTGGCTTGGTTGTGGTGTTTGGCCGAGAGGGGTTTTGGGGGGGGTGTTTGGGTCCCACTTTCTTGGTTGATTATAAAATCTCACCGGGGTTAGTGAGTGACTTTAGTGATTTTAACACTCATTCAAGATAAGGCAAGATTGGGGTTCCACCTAGGCCATACATGGGTGTTGATTCGTTAGGAGGTGAGGTGGTAGATAGGTTGTAGTTCACTAGGTAGTATCTTTAGGATTTGCAAGAAAAAATAAAATATTTTGTTTGATGTGTGAGGGTGGTGTGTGTATGTGTGTCGTACGTATGCATGCATGTATGTGTGTGAATGGTGGCCGCATGTATATGCATATGTATGTGCACGTGTGTCATGTGTTTTTATACATGTGTTTACATATGTATATATATACGGGTCTTATATGCGTGTATTACGGGTGTGTGTTTCTTGTACGTGGGCATGCATACATAGGTGTATGCATGTATGCCGTAAATATATATGTATGTATGTATGTATTTATAGGTGAGCTATTTTGATTACCCAATAGTCATCTTATGGTTATTTTTAGTTTTTATTTATATTGGTGTTAACATTTGGTGTGTCTTTTATTTTGTTTAGAGTCATTATTATTATCATTATTATTGTAATATAGGTTATGTTTTACAAGGGTTTTTATACTTCTCATTAGGGTTTTGGTTTAATAAATTATAAGTTTTTATTTATTGGCAAATTCTTAATTTGGTGATACGCGTAATTGGGTTTGTAGATTTTCTTCAACATAGTTTAATATTAGCTGTACTTAATTTGTGTTTCTTTCATTAATAGCTCTAGATTGTTAGGTAATATGGTTTATTTAATCACCTAGCGTTCATTAGTCAAGTTGGCATATAATTTTCACTATGGTATTGGGCCTCAGCCCTATTAGTTTCGGTAGTTCACAAACCATATCTTAACATGGCCCAAATGGCCCATTAGGGTTTTGTGGGTTAAGCCCATTTAGCACTGCGGCCCAGTGACCAGTTTAAAGTTTGATGGGCCTAACCCATTATGGTGTATGTGTATATCCATGTCTTAGAGTTCGGTCTTGTTTGACCCATCACATGGGCCTGTAATGTGACCAGTGTGTGGCCCATTAAGGTTTCGAAAAAAATATTCTAGGACCAAAACCAGGGTTGTCACAGCGTGCCACTTTCGATCATTTCTGATCGTGACACGCGATTCACTTCTCATTTATGGCATTCACTACAGAAGTCATTAGGCACTCATCTGGATTTGAACATGGCCTATCATCCACAGACATAGGCCAGACTGAACGCACAATCCAAACCCCAGAAGATATGCTTAGGGTGCGTTATTGACTTTGGGGATAGTTGGGAAATCGATCTACCTTTGGTTGAATTCTCTTACAAAAACAGTTACCATACGAACATCAAAGCCACACCAGCTGAGGCACTTTATAGCAGAAAGTGTAGATCAACCCTCTGTTAGACTAAAGACGGTGATAGTCAGTTAACTGGTCTTGAGGGCTGAGCTTATACATGAAACCACAGAGAAGATTGTTAATATTCGTAACTGTATGGCGGCAGCTCGTGATTGTCAGAAATGTTACGCAGATCAAAGGAGAAAGCCTTTGGAATTTCAAGTCGGTGACAAGGTGTTATTAAAGGTTTCACCTTGAAAGGGTGTGATACGCATTGGAAAGAATGGAAAGCTAAACCCAAGACACGTTGAACCATTTGAGATTGTTAAAAGGATCGCTCTAGTAGTTAGCTAGACTTACCTGCGGAACTCGATGGCGTTCGTACCGTGTTCCATGTTTCCAACCTGAAAAAGTGTCTAGCTGATGAATCACTCATCGTTCCATTAGAGGAATTGGAGATTGATGAGCAGCTTCATTTCATCGAGGAATCAGTTGAGATTATAGATCGAGAAGTCAAAACCCTAAAGCGTAGTAAGATTCCTATTGTACGCATTAGGTGGAATTTAAAGCGTGGACCGGAATTTACTTGAGAACGTGAGGATCAAATGAAGAAGAAGTATCTACAATTATTCAAAGATCAGACATCTACTTCTTAAGGTATCATTCTTATGATATCTTTCCTTTAAAATTTCAAGAAGAAATTCCCTTCAACATGGGGATGATGTCACAACTCATGTCATTTGTTACGTTACTTGTTTTGAATTGTTTCAGAAATTCTAGAAACTCAACCTTCGAATTCTTTTATTCTTTTGAGTTTTACTGAATCTGATATCCTAATTTTCAGGACGAAAATTTCTTCAACAAGGAGATGATATGACAACCCGTGTTTCAGGTTAAACATTGTTAACATGACCTTCCGTTATTTGATTATTTTACCTTCAGACATTAAAATCTTTGGTGTAATTTAAATTTTATATGATTTAAGTAAACTTAAATAAAACTAACTAACTAATAATCAATATCTTAAATTAAGCTAACTAATTTATAATCAAACTCATCTATACTATATAATAAAAGAGTAACTAAGATGCCACATGTCACTCTCATATTACTCCTCACAAGAATTTTTTCCACCTAAACTAATATATTATTTTAGTCAAGATTCTTATTTTAAGAAACTCAATCAATAGCAACAATTTATTTAGTTTTAAATTTAATTTTTTATATTATCAACTTAATTATGTAATCATATTATTTTGAACAATACATATTTTTATAGTTGAATAAGATTCAATGTAAAAAAAACTAAAAAGAAAAAAATATTTATTGATATATTTATTTATTTTAGATTAGTGTGATTGTTTTAATTTTAAATGAGTCAATTATATATTATATTATTCAAAAAAGTATTTGAATATTTATAATTTATAAATGTAACTTTTTATTTTTATTTTTATAGTAATACGTAACTTAATCATACGAAATATTTATAAATTTATGAGTTATATTGTTTTTATATTGTCAACACGTGTATTACAAGGGTTTACTAAAACTAGTAGTGAAATATTATTCTTAATAGAGGGACCAAAAATGTAAATTGACCAAATTCACCCTCAATTAAATTACCCAAACCCGCCCCCACAATTTCACTTGCAAACCCACCTTCAACCCACGGTTCCCTCCTTCGCAAACCCTAATCACCGAAGCCTCACCTCTGCTGCAACATCTACACATTGAAGCATCACCTTCCGGTGATCCTTTCCACTCCAACGACTTGCCGTTACAAATCGCATCCCTCGTTCGCGTTGTATGGTTTTCGCTTCTTCGCGCTATCGGTCTCGTTACGGTTTCGTTTCTCGCTTAGTCGAGTGTATTATGGGTTGTGATGGCTAATTATGGCAGTGTACCCTGATGCGTGTGCTTCGATTCTGTATACTTTTATATGTATATATGTGTAGCCATTTGTATGTGTTCTTCGCATATGTATATATGTGGTTTCAGTGTGTATGTTTTCTTCGTATATGTATGTATGTATGCTATTAGTGATGATGTCATGTCTGTGAATATGGTCATTATGTTCCTGTATGGGTGCGTGTTGTAAGTTGCAGTTGGGTTGTGTTCGAAGGTATGTCTTTCTGTCGTGGGTGTTCGTGAGTGTGCAACCTGCGAATGTATATAGTGATGTATGTTACTGTTGCCCGTATGTAAATATATGTGTGGTGTGTGCTGGTGAAGGCATTTGTAGGGTAGGGTGAATGATTCATGTACGTGTGTGTGCTTATAGTGTGTTCTTGTGTGTGCTTATAGTGTGTTCTTGTGTGTGCGATTGCATGTGAATGTGGGTTGTGTGTGTTTGTTTTCAAGCCATGAGCTTGTGTATGTTGTTAATGTGGCCCGTGGTTATAGTGTATGTGTGTGTTTCGATGGGTGTTACTTTTTTTCCCTCCTGCCACATATATTTTTTTGTGTGGTTGTTTATAGATTTCTTAAGTGACCATGTACATGCATGTGTGTACTTGTGTGGTTGTTATGTATGTGGTGGGTGTTGGTTCGTAAGTGTGTATACACTTGTGGTTATATGTTCTGCGATGTAGGTGTACAAATATGGGTTCATGTATTCATGCGGTTTTGGTAGGTGTATGCACGTGTATGTGTTTTGCTTAATTTGTTTGTGAGGTGAGTGTACAATGCATGGATTAATTACTTGTGTACATGGTTTTGAGTGTGTACACATAAGTGGATTGTGACAGGTATGAATTCTATTGCATGTTATTATGTGTTTATATATATATATATATATATATATATATATATATATATATATATATATATATATATAATAGATATAATATTATATGTAGGTTTTATGTATAGGCCATTTTTATTATGAAAGAATTCGTCGTGTTTGATTATGCAGCTTGGGTTGGGTGTGCATTAGCATGTAACCGAGTCGTGAACGCGAAACCATACAATCTTTATGGTTATTATTAATAATTAATTATAATTATATATCAAATGAAATCCAGGTTATTTAGAAATCTAACTTTCTATTCTCTGCATTGCTTGTTGCTGTGCTTTTAAAGTGAGTTCTCAGGCCCGTTTTACTTACTTTCTTGGGGTGAAAGTAACGTGTGTTCAAACTTATTTTTATTGATCAGTATTACTGTAATGTCACTTGTTTACTAGTGTTATGTCACTTAAGTCCTGATACTCTAACCGTTAATAGAAGTATAATAGCGAAGTAATTCTGAGTAGATCTACTGGGTTTGACAAACCCCACTCGTGCTAGTCGTGATAGCACAACCGTACGTCAAACGGGTGTTTAATTGACCTAATTTCTGTTGCTGTGACCTGGTCTTCACAGTCGAGGCCTTCATTTACATTGTCAGCTTCGGTTGCGAATTTCATACACTTAGTAACTGGTTACGTAGACTAGCTATCGACTGATATTACTTTGTTTACTGTATTTATTTACATTATGTTCTGTTTATCAAAACCTGTGAACTCACCAACTTCGTATTGACACTTTAGCATGTTTCTTTCAGGTCCTTAAGTGAGCACGACTAGGATCACCGCATCATGTCATTCAGCATTTGTTGGGTCCACTAGAAACATTTGCATTTTCTACACATCATACTCATTTGGTTTTGCGCGTGTTTGCGCCATTTGAATTATAAACTTAAACGCTGCCGGATTTACTATCATATTTTCTTGTTTAACTCTGATTTGGGAAAATTTAATGTTAGAAAGCAATTATGTTTTGAAACTATTATGTCGTTTGGTGTAACTAGTGCTTATAATTAAGTATACAACTAATCTATACTATATAATAAAAGAGTAACTAAGATGCCACATGTCACTCTCATATTACTCCTCACAAGAATTTTTTCCACCTAAACTAATATATTATTTTAGTCAAGATTCTTATTTTAAGAAACTCAATCAATAGCAACAATTTATTTAGTTTTAAATTTAATTTTTTATATTATCAACTTAATTATATAATCATATTATTTTGAACAATACATATTTTTATAGTTGAATAAGATTCAATGTAAAAAAAACTAAAAAGAAAAAATATTTATTGATATATTTATTTATTTTAGATTAGTGTGATTGTTTTAATTTTAAATGAGTCAATTATATATTATATTATTCAAAAAAGTATTTGAATATTTATAATTTATAAATGTAACTTTTTATTTTTTATTTTTATAGTAATACGTAACTTAATCATACGAAATATTTATAAATTTATGAGTTATATTGTTTTTATATTGTCAACACGTGTATTACAAGGGTTTACTAAAACTAATAGTGAAATATTATTCTTAATAGAGGGACCAAAAATGTAAATTGACCAAATTCACCCTCAATTAAATTACCCAAACCCGCCCCCACAATTTCACTTGCAAACCCACCTTCAACCCACGGTTCCCTCCTTCGCAAACCCTAATCACCGAAGCCTCACCTCTGCTGCAACATCTACACATTGAAGCATCACCTTCCGGTGATCCTTTCCACTCCAACGACATGCCGTTACAAATCGCATCCCTCGTTCGCGTTGTATGGATTTCGCTTCTTCGCGCTATCGGTCTCGTTACGGTTTCGTTTCTCGCTTAGTCGAGTGTATTATGGGTTGTGATGGCTAATTATGGCAGTGTACCCTGATGCGTGTGCTTCGATTCTGTATACTTTTATATGTATATATGTGTAGCCATTTGTATGTGTTCTTCGCATATGTATATATGTGGTTTCAGTGTGTATGTTTTCTTCGTATATGTATGTATGTATGCTATTAGTGATGATGTCATGTCTGTGAATATGGTCATTATGTTCCTGTATGGGTGCGTGTTGTAAGTTGCAGTTGGGTTGTGTTCGAAGGTATGTCTTTCTGTCGTGGGTGTTCGTGAGTGTGCAACCTGCGAATGTATATAGTGATGTATGTTACTGTTGCCCGTATGTAAATATATGTGTGGTGTGTGCTGGTGAAGGCATTTGTAGGGTAGGGTGAATGATTCATGTACGTGTGTGTGCTTATAGTGTGTTCTTGTGTGTGCTTATAGTGTGTTCTTGTGTGTGCGATTGCATGTGAATGTGGGTTGTGTGTGTTTGTTTTCAAGCCATGAGCTTGTGTATGTTGTTAATGTGGCCCGTGGTTATAGTGTATGTGTGTGTTTCGATGGGTGTTTCTTATTTTCCCTCCTGCCACATATATTTTTTTGAGTGTGGTTGTTTATAGATTTCTTAAGTGACCATGTACATGCATGTGTGTACTTGTGTGGTTGTTATGTATGTGGTGGGTGTTGGTTCGTAAGTGTGTATACACTTGTGGTTATATGTTCTGCGATGTAGGTGTACAAATATGGGTTCATGTATTCATGCGGTTTTGGTAGGTGTATGCACGTGTATGTGTTTTGCTTAATTGTTTGTGAGGTGAGTGTACAATGCATGGATTAATTACTTGTGTACATGGTTTTGAGTGTGTACACATAAGTGGATTGTGACAGGTATGAATTCTATTGCATGTTATTATGTGTTTTTATATATATATATATATATATATATATATATATATATATATATATATATATATATATATATATATATATATATATATATATATATATATATATATATATATATATATAATAGATATAATATTATATGTAGGTTTTATGTATAGGCCATTTTTATCATGAAAGAATTGGTCGTGTTTGATTATGCAGCTTGGGTTGGGTGTGCATTAGCATGTAACCGAGTCGTGAACGCGAAACCATACAATCTTTATGGTTATAATTAATAATTAATAATAATTATATATCAAATGAAATCCAGGTTATTTAGAAATCTAACTTTCTATTCTCTGCATTGCTTGTTGCTGTGCTTTTAAAGTGAGTTCTCAAGCCCGTTTTACTTACTTTCTTGGGGTGAAAGTAACATGTGTTCAAACTTATTTTTATTGATCAGTATTACTGTAATGTCACTTGTTTACTAGTGTTATGTCACTTAATTCCTGATACTCTAACAGTTAATAGACGTATAATAGCGAAGTAATTCTGAGTAGATCTACTGGGTTTGACAAACCCCACTCGGGCTAGTCGTGATAGCATAACCGTACGTCAAACGGGTGTTTAATTGACCTAATTTCTGTTGCTGTGACCTGGTCTTCACAGTCGAGGCCTTCATTTACATTGTCAGCTTCGGTTGCGAATTTCATACACTTAGTAACTGGTTACGTAGACTAGCTATCGACTGATATTACTTTGTTTACTGTATTTATTTACATTATGTTCTGTTTATCAAAACCTGTGAACTCACCAACTTCGTATTGACACTTTAGCATGTTTCTTTCAGGTCCTTAAGTGAGCACGACTAGGATCACCGCATCATGTCATTCAGCATTTGTTGGGTCCACTAGAAACATTTGCATTTTCTACACATCATACTCATTTGGTTTTGCGCGTGTTTGCGCCATTTGAATTATAAACTTAAACGCTGCCGGATTTACTATCATATTTTCTTGTTTAACTCTGATTTGGGAAAATTTAATGTTAGAAAGCAATTATGTTTTGAAACTATTATGTCGTTTGGTGTAACTAGTGCTTATAATTAAGTATACAACTAATGTTTATAATAACTAATAGTTATATTTTTAGGGGTATTTTGGGTAGTCGATAACTTTAGTATTTATGACTAAATTTGTTAGTAAATGACATATTTAATATGTCTAAAAAATATAGTAATAGTAATAGTAATGATTATTTTTATTTAAAAGTTAACAACAACAACAACAATATTATGTTAAAATTTAATACAGTGTATTTGTAATGTTATTGTATCTATAACAATCTAATAATAAATATTATTAAGAATGATACAATGTTCTATATTATATGATAGTTTTTGTTTAAATACTTTCAACGTATTTGTTTACTCGATATCGACGACTTATTAAGTATCATATGTTCATTAATAATATCAAGACCATATAATAATCAATCACTAAAGCTGTGTAGCTATCCATAAGAATCCAAACGCTTATATTATTGAATTTACTAAAATCATAATAATTCAAAAACTATCATTGCGACGTTCACATATACGCTTAAAATCAAACCGCGGTAAAACGTGGATGTCCACTATACTATTATATTTTATTTGGTTTACTTATTGTGCCTAGGGTTTGGGCATGTAACACTATAAGTAGAGGAAGACCTTCATTTGTATTAGGTGTTAGTCATGGTGAGTCTTTTAGAAATCTTGAACGCTTCCTAAAAGGCTCCATAGATCATTCATTTAAGGAGTTTAAAACATGTTAGAGGTAGGTAAATGTAATCTTGTGATGACTATTGTATAACATCTGAGTATCTGTGGATTCTTAGTTTATTACCGATGTTACATCCTCAAGTTCTTGATTGTCCACCATTACTACTCATCTTCAAGTCTTTCATTGTTCTTATTTAATTAAAACTTCATAAAAACGGGGTGTTCACTTCCACATCCGATCCATTCACGTTTCAATAATACATATCAACTAAACTAACTGATGCTTATACATGATTACAACAACAATTCAACTGATGCAACTAAACATTTTATCAATTCTAGAAAACCTATGAGCTCACCAACTTTAAGTTTACCAGTTTTCTAATATGTTTTTCAGGTAACTAAGCATGTTGGAAAACCTATACTTTTGGATGGCACGTCTAAGGTACATAGAAAGATTCTACAGCATAGGCTTCGGGATGCTTAAACTGATGTGTTATAATTCTCAAGATATGTACCTTTATACAATTTGTGCCTAATAAATATTCTAAACTACTTAATTTGTATGTGTTCATGATGTTTACTTGTTCCTCCTCGCGATTTTGCCATGAATCTACTGTAGCTTTCAATTCAGTGAGAAAAGTACTTCTTTTAGTCGATGTCTTCATCTTGCATGAATCTAAACCGGTTTCTTGAATGAGGATCGATGTTGATTAGAACCAAATAACTTTGATACAACTTGTAGGAATCTAGAAACCAAAACAAAACAACCTTGTTGTTGATTAACAAAGATTAGAACAAACAATTTGTAACTTAGATTACCTAACTGATTTCACACAGACCACTGTTTTGATCAAACATATATACTAAATGAATAAGTAGTTTAATGATGGAGATACTGCTTCATCTAGACGGTGTAAGTATAACCACATCCGTGACATCCTAAGTTTATCTAAAGTACGCAACCGTCCCATAACCCATATAGTTTAACGTATTTACATAAAACACAAATAACTTTTATGACAAGTATTTCACTACTTTCTACATTTTAAGCCATATGAGGCAAGAGTTATAGAATTGTTCAAGAGCTGTGCGAAATTGAGCGGACCTTTTCACTTGCTTGGCTAGTTTACAAAACCGAACCGAGAGCAGTTTTGTTCGCTCTTTGCCTTTTACAAACCGAACGGACCTGATCAGCTCATTTATAACCAAGCCGTAAATTGTACAAGCAACTTCTGGTCAATTTTCTAACGATCGTCAAGCTAGCGACGAGCGTGGAGCGATTTGTACGAATCAATTCAAACATGTTTGGTTGTCGGTTACTTGAAACCAAAACACACCCATACTCATTGAAGGTTAAAACACACATGCCTAAGAACGCTTACTAACCTGTTTTAGATCTTTACCACCGAAAATAACCAACTCTTTGAGTGCATCAACACCACATCTAGTCATCTATTACCACAAACGGATGAAAGTAAGGTCAATTTTGTCTATTTAGTGATTAAAATGGAAGTGATTAACTTCAAGCACTTAACTGCAAATTTTGATGGTCAAAACATATAAATTAAGAGTTAAATAGAGAGATCACCGTTTCTGAACTGGTTATGGTTTACCCGTTGTGCCTAATAATAACTCGGCATTGGCTTTGTTTTGAAATTAAGGCTCTACGTAAGTTTTTCATCTCAACATCTTTACACCAACCCATGATCATAGAACCCACATCGTCTTCATCTCCTTCTCTGTTTCCCTCTGTCTATTTATCAGTCTCATGGTTTCAAGCAATCCACATGTATAATCAAATCAACATTTCCAATTTCAGTTCAAATCCATTAGCTGCTATCCATGAACGAAATGAACACTAAAGACACCTTCACACTAGCATTGCAGAATAAGGTTATATACAAATACCAGTACTTGTGTTCGTGTAACATGACTTTTTGATTTCTTTTTACAATCTGTGGTAAACAAAACCATACTTCATCATGTTTGATTGTTTGTACAACACCGTCTCCCTAAATGAAGTTACAACACCTGCCACAATATGTCCTTTACTGTCGACAATAAAAAAACATACAAAAACCTCAAAATGTACATCACCAAACAAAAGCTCAAGTAAGTTCTGTTGTCGAGCCCAAAATCTGGTCTCGAAACATTCATCTAACAACAGAAGCAACAGAATGAGCCCAAAATCTGATCTGATGCTTCATATCAGATTCAATGTCCGAAATTCTTATCAGTCTAGTTGCCTCCTTCCTCTTCATCTCCAAATCACCCCATGCTTCAGAAAGATATGGTCTCGAAACATTCAAACAACACTGCAGCTCTTCTTCCTCATGTTTTCCTAATCTCTGTAACCCAGGGATCATCGAAGCCAAGCTTGAATCCTTATCTTGCTCCGTAAACAAAAACCCTAAATCCATAAACCCTTTAAGCTCTTCAAATTCAAGCTCTGACAAGCTCTTGCTTTTGCTTCTGACAACAGCTTTACTTCCTCTCGGACCTCGATTCTTCTTCATCTTCGCTGGTGCTGTAATTTCTTGTTCTTCATGTTCTTTAACTTCCAGCGGCTCACTGTAACTTCTCACGTTGATCATCGGGACAGCTGAGGATTCAAGATTATGACTTGTTTGAGCTACTGATTCTTCGTTTTTGGGAGATTGGGGAGGTGGGTTTTGGGTTTTGGGTTTTGTTGAATATTTGGTGAGCAAACCAGTGAGAATCGAAGAGATCGAACAAAAGTTGCGGTTCAGGTGCCATATTTATGTGTGTCGGCAGGAGAATATTGTAGTTTGAAGCAAGATGGACTATTAGGTCAGAGAAAAAGAGAAGAATATAAAGTGAGTTAACTTTCGGGTTACCTGTATTACCCTTTGTTCATCCCATTATTTACCAAATTCACGTGTATGTCATTTTTTTGAGTTAATGTTGATTTTAGTACTTGTGTTTTACAAATTGATTCCACTTGAGTATTAACAATTATTTTGTCTTCATTTGAATACA
This sequence comes from Flaveria linearis, assembly GCA_024085815.1. Lineage (NCBI taxonomy): Eukaryota > Viridiplantae > Streptophyta > Magnoliopsida > Asterales > Asteraceae > Flaveria > Flaveria linearis. Next base: position 30,147,135 of record CM044009.1, on the reverse strand, counting down.
AAATTTTAGAAAATTTGTTTGATTCAATCCAAATATCAAACGGCGTGAAAATATGCCGTCTGTGGGTATTTTGGTCAATACATGTCTATCTTCTTTTAAAGGTTTTAATAAATAATAATAATATAATTTCAAATAAACCAAAGTAAACCTGTTTTGTCATCTACCACCATCATCATCATCATCTACCACCATCACCTACCACCATCACCTACCACCATCACCTACCACCATCACCTACCACCATCACCTACCACCATCACCTACCACCATCACCTACCACCATCACCAAAGTAAACCTCATCATCATCATCGTCATCATCATCATCACCAAAACCAAAGGCCAAAACATACAACGACAACGAAAACCTCATCATCGTCATCATCTACCACCATCACCAAAGTAAACCTGCTTTGTCATCATCCCAGCTGCAGCAGCGGCTCTGGGCCTGCCAAGTGGCTCGTCGTCGTCGTATGCTTTAGCCTTTGGTTTTGGTTTTGTCCTGGGAGATGGGATGAGGTTTTCGTTGTCGTTGGTGGTGATTGTTGGTTTGTGGATGTGGTGGTTGGGTTGGAGCCTGAGGAAGGAGCCATCTCTTCAAGTGTTTTTGCAGACGGGGCAAGCAAGAAGGTTCTCCTGCTTCACATGTTAAGAAATACATGGAAAATTGAAGGTGTGTGAGCATTCCGCCGTGATATAGTCGTGTTATGACCCGTCTTCACGCTCTACAAGCACAATCCACAATTACCTCTGCACCACAATTCAAAACATACTCCCCCAATTATAATTATTATTATTATAACTAAATACATCAAAAGAAGAGAAATTGTAAAGATGGGAATTGAGATTGAGCGAGTGACTTACTCTTAAGAAACCTAATAAGGTTTTGAAGATGGAGAAAGGAGATTTGGGAGACGAAGGTTTAGAGCCCAGCTACAGAGAAAGGAAATCGGCGTTGGGTTTTGGTCGCAGACGCAGTCGAGGAGTAGCAATCTCGTCGTCGCCGGTTACATTGAGAATATTATTGGTGGTTCTGCTCCACCAAGATCGCCACTATCAACATCATCATACCACCCTAGCCACCGGTGAGCACCATCATCGTTGTTTCTGTTTGAACACCGCATCAAACCACCACCATCACCACCAGCAGCAACCAACACCATCACCCAACCAGTCAACCACCATCGCAACCAAACCATTGCCGCCACCAAACCATCACCGTCACCAAACCACCAATAGTACCAAATCGAATCCAGAAGTCATGGTTATGTCCGCCAATCGAATCAAATCGATCCAGAGCATAAGGGGGAGGAGGGGAGAGAGAGATGGTGCCGGTAGTGGCCGCAGCGTACTGGCGTTGGCGTGTACCGACGGTGGAGGTAGTGGTGTGTGACGGCTGCAAGGTTGTGGTTGAATAAAGGAATGGTGATAATGGTTATCTTTAAAAGAAGATAGATTATGATAGGGTGGGGCGGGACCCACTCTATTGATTAAAATCTTTAAAAGAAGATAGACATGGATTGACCGAAATGCCCTCAGCTGGGGTGCATTGAGTGGTATTTAACGGCACATTCTCATCCGTTTGAAATTTGGACTGAAATAGAAAACGTTTTTAAAATTTGGTACTCAAGTGGAGAAAAAATAAAGGTTGGCACTCAAGTGGAGTCAATTTGCAAAACACAGGGGCCAAAGCCGAGATTAACTCTTTTTTTAACGGTTAAGATCGTGGGTGTAAACCTACATTTTCGGGGCTATGTCCAAGGTCGACTACTCGACCACCCACAAGACCCAGCCCCCTTGATGTGCAGGAACCCCGTGGAATGGGTAAACCGAACCCGGGATAAAGCCCCGATTCGTCCCTTCACCCAGATGTCCCTCCAACTGACACAAGTGGGATTCGAACACAGCACCTTCACTTTGAGAGGGCAGACTCTTAACCAATGGACTAAGTTGTTGGGACACGTGTATGCCATTTGGTTTTCTATGCTCAGATATCATTGTAGTCAATTCCTTGAAATTGCATGAGTACCATGTGAATGTTAAGTTTATTCTTTTTATATTCTTTTTATTCTTAGAAACGTTAATTCAGTATTATTGAATTTATACTAATTTACACAAATGAAACTATATCTCTTAATCAATTTAATAATAGTACCATATTCATTACAGATCTTGATACTGAAAATATATTAATACATGATTAATGACAAAATGACTTTATTGGAGTATAAATATTTTGTATCTAATATGTAATTATCGTGCAGTACGAGGTAGTCGATTGTTAATATTGTATGAATAAACATTACGTGTGACTGACAATGAAATACGGTGTGAGCATATTCTATTATGGTATTAGAGCGTGCAAAGCTACCTGATGCAAACCAAATTTCTCTCAAACCAAAGTTCTCTCGGCAATCAATCTGAAGTACAAGAAAGTTATTTTGTAAGATTTGACAAATGCACAAAGAAATTCACTAAGTGTCAAATCTTTCGAATCAAAATACGAATTCTTCCGAAACCAAAGACCAATTATTCTGAAGCCACAGATTAAGTATTCCGAATCTTCAAGACAAGGCTTTCTGAAACCTGAAAACTGATTTCTTCCGACACAGAGAAGATATGCTTTCTTTAACATTCTTTTGACAAAAGCTAAAAACTACTTTCTGCTACCATATCTGATGACTCGCCAACTTATACAAGTTGGTGACTTCTCCATATTTTTGCCAACTATAGATTATGGTTTTAAAATCTGTAACTTTCAACTCTTGTACTTGTATTCTTTTTGTAATATATTAGTATGTGAGCTATGACATGTTATAGTCACTAGTCAAAAGATAATATGCCTTTTGTCTTTACATTGATCTTGTTTTCTAGATCAGTGTTCCAACTAGCAATTAAAGTATCACCCACTGTATGATGTAGTATAAATGTCTCGTGTAACCATTACTTAGTACGAAGCCTTGTAACAATTGTAAAACACGAGAGCAATATAAATCATCCTTGAAAACTAATCTTTTCATTCCTGTGTTCTTTACTTTGTTCTTTGTTTCACTTGTCTGGTTCCCTATTTCATTTGTTAAGTGTTATCCTCTCCACCTTGTGAAACTGTTGCATCATACTTAAACGGTCCTACAATTCGTATCAAAGCTTTTTAGGCTCTTGATTGTAAGATCTCACCATCTTAAATTTCTTCAGTTTCCCAAAACAGTTACCTGCTCAAGTGACAGCTCTCACTAAGGCTGACATAGAAACCAACACATGTCCTAAATCTCCCCTGATCACTTCTGATGACTTTGATACTTAGTTTCAAAGAATGGAAGGCTTCATCAAGTCTTAAGACAATAGGATATGGTGTTCTGTTGTCTCTGGACCTCACATCCCAAGCACCACATCCTGGTTGGATGATTTCGAAGGAAGTGGCTGATTATTTTAAGAGAGATTGGAAGAAGATTGATATAGATCGAAGGGACATGACCGCTATTCAAACTGCTCCTCCCAACTCTATCTATAGATTCTTCAAGAAGTGTAAGACTGCAAAACAGCTCTGAAGCTAAGGAAAACAAGAAGGATCTCATAAAGCAGTAGTTTGAGAACTTCACCTACGTTACAAGTGAAACTATGACTCAACAATACTTTAGGTATGATGAGATTGTAAAGTCTCTGATGGATGTTGGTATTAAACTTAAGAATAGGGACACTGTGAGGAACTTCATGTTTTCCCTTCCCATAAAATGGACACACTACTGTGTGACTATTAAGAGAACTAAAAACCTCTCCACCTTTACTCTCACAGAGCTGTACGGTATCCTGAGCGATTACCAGATGGTGATGAACATGCAAAATCCATCCAGTAGCTCTTCTAGCAATCAACGGAGTTCACCCCCCTTCATGTGGTCAAAAGGGATAAAAAGAACCACAGAATCATCTCATCTGCTACCCTGACAACTTACGAAAGGGCTCTTTCATCACCTTCACAGAGACACTAAGGGAGAGCTACACTCAAGGAAACGTATTTCAAGAACCACGCTCATCTCAAGCCTTTGTGTGTTCAGATGAAAGTTCTGGCAACTTTCTCTTCACTTTTGAAGACTTGGACTGCATCTACCCAGATAAGCTGGAGTATATGGAGATAGTCCAGCAGATGACTCTTCTCACTCATAAAACCAAGAAGTTTTACAAGAGAACTGGAAGAAAGTTCCCAAGCAATGTAACTAGTGGAAATTTTGGATTGGATAAAAGCAAAATGATGTGTTACAACTGTAACCAAATGGGACACTTTTCTAGAGAGCGTAAGGCACCTAGGACTAATGGTGGCCAAACACAATCCAGGCCTAACTACACTGATACAGCTCCTAGAACCGAGAAGTCAAGCATACCAAAGCAACAGGTTGTTGTTGCTGTTAAAGAGGGAGGCTTTAACTAAAGCTTTCATGTAGGGGCTACCTCTCCAAACCAAGCATTGATGGCTGACCATGAAGAAGCCAATATAGTGGAACATCTTTGTACCCCTGAATGCATTGCTAAAGTAAACACTTATAGGTCCTATAATTTGGAAGTGAGATGTGACCTTGAGTCTTTGAATATTTTAAAAGCTAATTTCAAAAGAGCTAAAAATGACTATAAACTTAAAATAAAAGATTTAGAAGAAAACAATTTCTACTCTTAAGCATGAGCATATAAATTATAGGACTGAGATCAAAGATTTCATTACCATGTTAAGTCAATACCAGGATGAGCTTGTGGTAAGGAAAGCCAGTGTAGAAAAGTGTGTTATTGAAGAAGAAACCTTCAAGAACATCATATCTTAATCCTTGAATGCAAATATTTGTTATCAAAAATAGACTGGTCAACTGAGATAGATCCTCTACGTACATTATTATTAGTCAGATCTCCAAGGTGTGAAACTTATGACGATGAGCTGCCCTTCATTGACCCTATCCAAGAAGAGGATAAAGATGAAGAGGATAAAGATGAAGAGGATATAGTGGAGGATAAACTAGAAGTGAGTGAGGAGATTTATCCTAAGGAGGGTCACTATACTACTTGGGAGAAGAAGTAACCAAGGATGACCAAGTCAACTAGTAAGAATTGGATCAGGGCTGCTAAAAGAAAAATAAAGAAAGTCCAAGAAATCAAACTCACCTTCAACCCCAAGAAAAAACAAGTCTTTATCTCTACTGGGTTTGAGGTGGTAAATACTAAAGACTTAACTATGGACTCTAGTTTTAGGAATCCTAGTTGAAGTTCAAACCATCCTAGTCAAGAGAAAAAGGTTGAACAAATGTGCACCATTGCTGCACAGCCTGAACCATCCAGCTCCAAGACCAAGCATAACCCTAAGAAGCCTGCTGCATCATCTAAGAAGGTGAAGAAGGAACTGGAAAAAGATCAAGCTCAACCATCTCCTTGGAAAAAGACCCTTAGAAGTATGCCTGTTGAATGCATCCTGTGTAGTGGTACTACTCACTTTCCTAAGGATTGCATCTACAATCCTAAGAGTACCATCCACATGACCAAGAAGAAAATTTCTGAGAAGAGAAGAAAATAGTTTTGGAAGGATAATTACTTTCCTTCAAAAGTTCCAAGGTGAACAAAATGAAGATAGGTGGAAAACTATCTTCGGAAGCAAGTTTCGTCTCGGAAGAAAGGAATGCTCCCAAAGCACTAAAGTCTACTGTAGTGGATGCAAAAGCTTCTGAATGTTCAGTCTCCAAAACTTCCAAAGTCATCAAAACTTCTGAATATTCAAAGGCCAAGTCTAATATTTCAAAGATGGTATGGAAGATGAATGAAGGCCATCTGACTAAAGTTTCTTCATCAACAACATCAAATGATCCTCGAAGCTTACATATATGATCAATAACTGTTGAACGATCTTTAGTTCATTTTGATGAGTCCAAGACCAGTGATGCTTGGGTTTTGAAAATGTAACTAACCATCTCTTTCATGTACCGCTGAATACCAAGCGAAATGTATGGACCATTGATAGTGGCTATTCAGGGCACATGACTGGCAATGGCTCTTTACTTGAAGACTTTCAAAAATTGATGGAGGGCTAGTTGCTTTGAAAGGATAATCAGGTGGTTAAATTACTTGAAGGGGCAGGTTCACAAATGGTAAGTTCAACACCGAGAATGTAAACTTTGTCAAAGAGCTTGAGTACACTCTTTTGAGTGTATCTCAATTTTATGACTAGTGACATAACATGCTCTTAACTAAGCATAAGTGCATTGTTCTCAAGCCCGGGATGATCACTGCTCAAGAATATGTCCTTCTTAGCGCCCCTAGAAAAGGGAACATGTACAAGATGGACTTGCAGGAAACCTTCCCATCATGAGAAGTTTCTTGCTCTCTATATAAAACCAATAGTGATGAGTCTTTCCTTTGGCATAAAAAATATGCTATGTAAAATTTAAGAACATGGCATTTGGTAATAGAAGGTTGAAACTAAATGTATTTTCATATGTTCATAAAACTTTATTCAATAACAAATGTTTCATGATGGACATAATTGTCGAGTGCCATATATAGTAAATGAGGATGGCACCACCGAGTTGTGTGTTTTATGTGACAGTGATGAAGTAAAGTTGAACATTGAATTAGAGACACAAGAGCATGAATGTGATGTGAAGTCTCTGAAAAGAATGCAAACCAACATTGACATGTCAATTTTAAAGCTTGCTAGACCATATTGATACTCATTTAAAACTGTCTTTAGTATCACCACCACAAGTTGAATTAAAGGAATTGCCTAAACATTTGAAACGTGCTTTTGTAGGTGATAGCAAGACCTTACCGGTGATCATTGCATCTAATCTAATGAATAATCAAGAAGCAGAATTGATGGAAGTATTAATTACTTACAAAGCAGCCATTGGATGGAGTATTGCTAATTTGAAAGGAATAAGTCCATCAATTATTATACACAAGATCATCATAGAAGAAGGACCAAAGCCAACACGAGACACACAAAGAATGTTAAACCCAATTACTTAGCTGCAGGAACACTTCCCGAACACTAGACTAAAAGGAAAAGGCAACAATTCATGGCACAAGCAAAGCATTAAATTTGGGATGAACCAGATCTGTTCAAATTGGGAGCTTGGATAGATTATCATACGATGCATTCCTGATGATGAGATACAATCGGTGTTGGGGCACTTACATGCACTGCATGTGGTGGCCGCTTTAGTTTCCAGAATATTGGGTACAAAGTGTAAACATGTGGACTCTATTGGCCTACCTTATTTGAAGATGCATTTAAATTTTCAAAAGACTGTATAAATTTTTAAAAGATGGGGAGTGTTTAAAAAGGAATGAGATACCCATGCAATCGATTCTCATAGTGGACATCTTTGATGTTTGGGGAATCGAGTTCATGGGACCCTTCCCCAATTCCTATGGTAATTTATACATTTTGGTGGTGGTTGATTATGTGTCAAAATGGGTAGAAGCAATAGCCACCTAAACGAATGATCATGCCGTAGTTTGCAAATTTGTTCAGTCAAACATATTTCACGATTTGGAATCCCTCGTGTGATCCTAAATGATGGGGGATCGCATTTTAAAAACTTTACATGTGGATATTTAGTTAAATGATATGGAGTTGACATCGAATAGCCATACCTTATCATCCACAAACAAATGGCTGAGGAGTCTAATAGACAAATTAAAAATTTTTAGTAGAAGACTATCCGAGCCAACCGTAAGGATAGGTACACTAAGTTGGATGATGAATTATGGGTGTATTGTATTGCTTACGAAACCCCAATTGGTACAACAACTTACCAATTGGTCTATGGTAAAGTTTGTCACTTACTTGTCTAATTAGCTCATCGAGCTTTATGGGCTGTCAAGAATGTTAACATGGATTATGATATTGTAGCTAAAGTAAGAAAGCTCCAGATATATGAGTTGGAAAGAAACAATGAGAGACCATTCTACTGCCAACGGTGAGTTGCGTGATGAAGCTTACGAGTGCGCATCTATATACAAAAAGAACATGAAGGCAGTGCATGACGCGAAGCTAAGGAAAAAGATTTTAAGGAAGGACAAAAAGTGTGGCTATACAACTCGCGGTTGAAAATCTTTCATGGAAAACTCAAAAGCTAATGGACGAGACCATATCTGGTTACGCATGTGAGAAGCTATGGAGATGTTGAGATTGAGGATTTTGAAGATTATCCCCGCCAAGGGGTAAATGGGCATCGTTTGAAACCAAATCTCAAGCCAAATGACATCAATGGACTAACTCAACAAATGAGAGCTTTCTACTAAGAACATTGGATAATGTCACGTCACCTTAACTACCTCAGGCATCAAGTCCGGCTGAAACACATGTTAAACTTAACGCTAACGGGAGGCAAGCCGTGACTTTATAGGCGTGTTTACTAGAAACCCTCACAAGACTAAAACTCGTCCACTAGGGTCTACCAAGAGGTTTAAAACCTTATTGCACATGCTAAATGCAAATAGGATTCCTACGCAAGTGAGTTAGGTTTTATTATTTTTATTATTTATTAATTATTATTTACATTTGCATTATTATTTTACCTCTTTAATTTCTTGTAATCCACATCCATCCCGATGGCGGAACATAAGTGTGGGGATTGATGGCAAGACTAGGCACGTTTTACGTCCCTTATGTGCTTCGTGACAAAGCATGGTTGATCGAGGGGTAGTGAATAAGTAATTTTTAAAATATTAAGCAAATAAGGCCAAAATAATGATCACCGACATATGATACGCCAGGGGTGGGCGTATCATGCACCACCTCTCTAAAGGTTGCTAGAAAAATCTGTAAACACGCCAAGCCATACACTCCCCCACACGCCAACCAACATATGATACGCTAGGGGGCGGTGTGTCCTACGAAGGCCACTCGGCCAACCCCCATCAATTTTAACCACACAAACCACCCCTAACACCTCAACCATGAATTAGTCCCCATTTTCTCCCATTTCTTCCCCACTTTCATCATCTTCATCCCCAAACCCTCTTTCCCCCATTTACAAACCCTAACTTTCTACACCTATATAACTTCGTCAAATCCTCGCCAAACTAAATGAGTTTTGGGTCTATTTCTAATAATTTTTTGAGAGAAACACAAAGTTCGGGTTAGATTTTTATATCTCACAAGGGTTTGTAAGATTTAACATGGCTAACATTCGGGCGATATAGGGTATTTGCCTTTAAAGTCCACTTTGCTACTTTCAAAGTCTTAACACCTTCCAGGTATGTCTAATGTCACTAAACTCAAATCACATGATTTATAACTAATTATATCATGAATTGCATTTAGTTTCCATATATATGGATATGAAAGTAAGCATAAAACAAATTATTACATATTTGCAAGTGATAGATTATTATATAATTTGATGAGGATAGGATTTGGGATGAAAAGTTAGGATTTTGATAATATTAGGACAATCCATGGCATACATATATCTAGAAATTCATATGAGGATTATGTTGAAACAGGTTAAAACCAATTAAGTTAGGGGAAGTAATTTAATAAAGACAATATGATGGTTTAAAGCATGACTTTTAATGATAAAGACAAAAGATTTCAATGGAACCATCATGCAAGGTGAAAATTTTAACACATAGATGCCCTAGGGTTGTTCCCAATACTAAGTAATGTTGAGGTAATTGGGTTGTTGTGTGTTTTTGCAGGAATCATGAATCTTTTCAGGAGCAAGTCAAAAGGTAAGCAACCAGAGTCTTCAAGGTCTTCTAAGAAATAGATGAACAAAATCACATAGCAAAGTTCCCGGGACGACTTTCGGCCCATCATCCTTCTCACATGCTCCACTTCTGGGGAGTTGCGAGATGAGGACATGACCTCGATTGATCAAGGTAGGGGACCAAGACCAACTCTACCTGTGCCAAAAAATATCTCTGCATACAACCCACGTTGGCAACAAGAACTTTATATGGGAAATTCAAGAAAGGATTGAAGAACATGGATAACATCTTTGTTTGTGAAAGGCATCATTGATAGAATAGTTTGAGACATTAGGGATTGTGGAGAAATTTGGAGGCTAGTATGGGAAGTGGAGTTAAGGTTTGATGATGAAGGACACGATGACAAAATCCTGTGTAAAGCAATTTTATAGTGGGTAACTACATTAGAAAGGGATGATGGTGACAACCCTCCCTACATGACCACATTAACAGGGAAGGTAGGATGAAAGGTAATGGTGATGTCATTTGACACTATGAGGCAAGTGGTTGACTTTGACTCAAGACCATAAGATCAGTATGAATACCCCACAGAGGCAATCATCTGGAACAGTGAGTTCAATACCAACGAAGACATTGCCGTTTTGCAAGACATCTTCTTGGAAGGCACTAGGGGGTGATTCTTGAGCACCAAAATGCACATAATGCCTAAACTCTTGAACATTATTGGAATTATCAACATCATACTAAAGCTAGGGGATAAGAACACTACTAGGCAAACCGATGTTCGTATAATTCATGCTCTGCTAATAGGAAACATGATGCTTTCACTGTGACACTTGATCTTGATGAACATATGGGATAGCAGAGAAAGTGCAGACAAGAAAATGATCCCTCAGCAAATTGATTATAGCACCGATGAGGAGACAAGGAATGCTAGGGAGGAACACGCATTACATCATCAAACCACACATGTTCTTCATTGTTCAGGCAAGTTAGCATGGTACTACAAGAAAACCAACACTTAGGTAATGTTGAAGGACAAAGAACTAATTAAGTACTTATAGGAAGAAGGCCAAATGCACCACCCTTACAACTAGGAGAACAAATCGAGCCCATATCTTCCAAGGAGGAAGAAGACGAGAGAAAAAGATGAAGAGAATGGGAAGGATGAAGGATTTAGTTAGAAAGGAGATGGCTCAGAGCACACACCCATTCCCATTCGAAGGCCAACTAAAGCACTAATGATAGAAGAAAGAATGAGGAGGATGAGGCCCAACCATGAATTAATCTTTGCGAAAGACAGACATGAATAGACAATAGCATTACAACGAGAGGCATTGGAAAGACAAAATCTATATGCGAGGAACCAGGAATACCAGCACCAGATATTTCTAAACCAAAGGTATAAGGAATTAACTCAGCAATGATACAATTATGATTTTTATGTAGGGAGAGAGTATGCGGCATATCTGAGAAACACGTATTGGTGCCAAACCAAAGTTCATGATGGTAAAGAAATATAGCTGTATCCGACACCGACCATAACATGGGTTCCTCTACAACCTCAACAACAACCAATAGAGGAAGCAACCGATCCACACAACTTCCAAGAATTCAGAATTTGATGAATGAATGGTTCAAGCCACATTACCACCACTACAAGTTGATGATCTGTATGAATAATAATGCTTGTGTGACTAGAAAACTTATTAGAGGTGTGTAATAACTAAATGAATGATCAATAGGGTATGGGCATGAGTGGGAAACCTTGAATAATAAATAAGTGAGGATTTATATTGTTTTCTTTTATGTCGTAAGAAATAACCACTGTACATTAGGGACAATGTATCTCAAGTGTGTGGATAAAGGAAAAAATGAAAAAAAAATTGAACCTTTTTAAAAATGAATCTTCAAATAAACTTAATTATGCATGAGACCCAAATTTTTTCATATAATTGCTAATTATCGCTTGTTTGTTCATGTACAGATCCCTTGGCATGGTTGTTTTGAATTGTAGAAAAGTATTCCTGTGACACCCCGTAATTTCAGGTTAACACTATTCAGACTGTTGTCGTTATCATTATTACATACTCGTTATTACCCGAAACGTATACAAACACCGCCACCGACATCGTTAAATAAATTAGGATAAAATACTAACATTTGTAAGGCCCCGCTCCCGGGCGCCCTACTGTTGGTGGTTCATCGCACATAAAACTTACACAATGTATATAATCATAAAATATCGCAGCGGAAATGATAAAATATATATATACATTCTCATTCATTAATAATAGTCATTACATCATTGACTCGATTACAAATGAAGCTTTCTCTACTTTGTCTTTCCTCCTAAGATCATACAGCGACCTCTAGAGGAGATATCAAGTTCAAACATTTAAATTTATAATTTTTATACTAAAGAATATTCCTTAAGTAATTCCGTACATCGGAACTCTGACGGAAATTCTTGACCCTCACATGCAACATATTTCGTTGCATGTGCTACAGCACGCACCTATGCGTGGCGAACTTATCAAAATCTAAAGAAGATTTTAAATAATCCCTTCGGGGGAATAAGAAACTCAAGAATCTCATAATGGCATGCAACGTGATGAGTTGCGTGCGTTATAGACCCACAACACATGACGTTGCATCATTATTAAATGGAGAATGCCATCCCAAAAGAGCTGAGTAGCCGCCTCGTGCCATCCCCAGCAACGCTACCTGCCAACTGGAAACACATAAAAAGTCAGCGTTGCTGAGTGAGTTCTAGTTTTATAAAAAACATACTTTTACTTATTTAAAAGTATCCTTTCGTGCATGCGTTCAACATCATACGTACACAGAGATATATTCATTATCTTCATCATTCGTTATATATCATCATCTTTAACTTCTCGTATGGATTCTGTCAGGCTTTACCCACTTCATAGCACTTGGCTATGATTACGGTGTCGAATGACAAGAATCCGTTCATACTTACTTGCGCACATTGAAAGGTGAATTGTACCAATACCATATGCTACACCCCAATCAGTCTTAGCTAACGGGGCCGTAATCAACATATGACGGGAGCCGTATGCCGGTACTAGAGGTAAGCGGTAGAGGTACCATGACCATGGTCAATCACATAGAAGGACCAATCGCGTTATTCAATGCTTGCAAGACATAATTCGTTCGTTCATTAATGCATGTATTCATCATCATTCATTATTCGTTCATTCATTAATACATGCATTCGTCATCGTGTTCCTTTCGTTATCTTTCACTTTACGTTACATAATACTTCGTTCGTTCATTCATACGTAAAGTCATGGAAAGATATTCATTTATTATTATAGGAACACACACACACCATACATTCATCATCATACATACATCACGTACATACATCGTCATCATCATCACCTTACATCGTCATCATCGTCATACTACATCGTCATACCTAACATCATAGGCATCATCATCATCATCATACATAACCTCGTACATACATAGCCTACGTCATCATTCACAACTAGGCACTTACTATGTGTCATCCTGGTGCAGTAGCACTAACTGTCCCTCTAAGACCGTGGGGACTCATACTAAGACCTTACATAAACATGTCGAGTCCACAATCATACCTTAAACGTATAACACAACGTTATACCCCAACGGGTCATACATACATACTCATTAAACCAGTTATATGTGTTCCCAGCCCCAAAAACTATTTAAATCAAGTAAATGAGGGTCCTAGAACTCACCTGTGCTTGACAAGCAGCCTTTAAATCAAGCCTTTAGGACGCGGGTAACACTACACTGCCTGCAGATAAGTTAACACTCAAAAGAGTTAATTTCTGCCTAATTTCGCTACTAATTTCGCAGGTAGTTTCGCCCGTAATTTCGCCGCGCGAATTAGCAGTTTCGCTGCTAATTCCGCTGGGCAGAAATCCGCCAGTTTCGCTGGACAGATTCGCTATCGAGCGCCCAACTTTCGTTGGAATTCCCTAGTTTCGCAATATCTAAGGTCAACTTGGACATTGGCATAGTCATCAGCGAAACCATTGTTTCGCTCAGGCGAATATGTAGTTTCGCTACAGCGAAACTGTAACTTCGCTGTAAGTTCCTCCAGTTTCGCTGGACGAACTTACAGTTTCGCTGGTCGAGACCTTAAATTCGCAGAACGAGCTGAAATTCACGAATCAGCTCGTTTTAGCCCAGAAATCCAATCCTTTCCACCCAAACCCTTGCATTATCATCCAGGAAGCTATATCTAAGCTTCTTACACGTTTTAATACCCTAAACGTGTGTTTGGGGCGATTTTTGCTAGAAACCCCAAAAACCCCAAACCCGGGTTTTTCACCAAATGTGGCAATCTAGATACGTTTTTTACCTTGATTCTTGTAGTTTTGGAGTCCACAAACACTAGCCTTCGATTCTTGACACCCGAGCTCCGATCCGGCACTTCTCTCTCTCTACACTTTCTCTCTCTAGAATGGCGTTTGAGGAAAATGAGAGTTGCTCGGCTGATCCATCTATTTATATGCCAGGTCCCGGGACCCCAAACTCGTTAAACTCGGACCCGGAGGGTTAACTTGGTGTAATACCCGCAACCACTCTATATTCATTAAATGGTTTTCATCCGAGCCCACGCATCGCTATCATCCGACTCGATCAGAAAATTTTCCGGGCGTTACAACATTGGTGTTTGTAGAGGATTCAAATAAACGGATTACTTAAGGAATCCTCTAATTAACATAACTCGCCCATCTACGTCGTTATCAACCGAAACAAATTCGAGAACTCGGGGGACTAAGTGCGAGGACTAAACGTGACAAATTGCCAAACTAGGGCTGGGTATATAAACCCCTTACCAGCCCTTATTTTCATTTCACTCCAAACTCTTCCATCTTCTTCACTTTCTTCTCTACGCCTTTCTACCACTACACTTTCTACCACTACACCTTTCTACCACCTACTAGCACCACGAACCGCCTCGTTTGAGCTCGATTTCGCCGGCTAACCATGCTACAGCTGAGATAGCATGTTCCTAACAGGTAGGCAACCTTGGTCGTCCATTTTGTTGCTCGTTTCACTGCTGCAAATCTAGGGTTCGGGTGCTCGGGTTCAACCGAATGCATGTGGTGTGTGGGGTGCGTGTGAGGTCAATCAGCATGTGCATTTTACTTAGACATATTAGGAAAGTGTTTCTAGAAGTCCCTGATGTGTGAAAACCGTGCACGGAACAGCCGAAGGCTGTTCAGCCCCGACAGCAGTCGCGATCTGCTGCAGTTCACGACTGTGCCAGTCGTGCGACTGAGCCGTACGACTGGGAGTGTCGTGCGACTGAGTGGTGCGACTGGGGTGAGTCGTGCGACTGAGTTCAGGCGTATGGGCTTGTCGCGTGACTGAATGCATGCGACTGGTGTGTGTGCGATTGAGTCAATCGGATGAATGTGTGCGACTGTGCATCGCACGACTGAAGGTCCAATCGCCGAAAATGAAGGTTCAGTCATGCGAATGGCCTTTGATTCGTGCGATTGGGTGATGTGTGGTACGACTGAATACTGAGTCGCACGAATGAGGGTTCAATCGTACGAGTGAAGTTGATTCGTACGATTGAAGGGCCATTCGTGCGAATGAAGTGTCCAGTCGTGCGTCTAGTCCCGTTATGCGATTAGAGTCTTTGTGAATGAGTTCTTCTTGTGTGCGGGTGTCTATCATGTGATGATAAGGTAACATTAATAAAGTGTCATTTCTTGGCCACAAAGATTAAAGTCAACGTAATCAACAAGCACATACTTTTTCAACCTAAGATAACCTAACCGTTTACAAACACGACAACCCATTTGGGATCTACCTAAAGTCTGATACGTGTATGCCTGCTTGTGTGTGTCACCCACGACCGAACCAATGCGACCCGACCCGACTAAACATTTCTATTAACGCAAAACACAACATTAACGCTTAACATAACTGTCAATAGGTGTTTGACAGCTCATCGTAAACAACACTTGGGAGACTTTCATCCTACATACTTACTACATCATCTGTGAGTCTTCACGGCCCTATTTTACTTTCTTTCTTTTTGGGGAGAAAACATGCAAAACAATTTACATAAATGGTTATAGTATTATTGATATCACTTGTTACGTTAGTGCAAACACACATAATAGTCCTGACACTCTCGAACCGTTAGTAATGGATTAGCGAGGTGATTCTGAGTAGTACTACTGGGTCTGACAAACCCCGCCCGGGCTAGTCGCGCTCGCTTGATTAGAGGTCAAACGGGTGCAAAATTGACCTAACATTATCACTGTCTGGTGAGACGTGACGGGGATACAACAACATATAGGACGCAAACAGTCAGCTTCGGTTCGAAATGTTAAGTAACAAGAACATAGGCTAGCTACCTAACGATATGCTTTACATACTAAACCATTGAAACGCTTACGAACACATTTCTAGTTGATTAAACCTGTGAACTCACCAATTTATGTTGACACATTTTAGCATGTTTTCTCAGGTCACAGGACGCATAAGCTCATGATGCATGCTACAGGAAACGCACTCATGACATGCATTCATCTACTTTATTTTCTACATTGAACATTTGTCTAGACTTGGTTCTTGTAACTGTCATGTAATGGATTTACAAATTATGTATATGCTTCCGCACTGTTGTAAACTTTGTTTATGTTCTTTTGAATGAAGTCAAATGTTTATTTTAAATTCATATAGTGTCGTTCGATATAACTGTGTCTGAGATCCTGGTATGTCACACGCCTAACGGTAAAACCCGTTCGTGGAAATTGAGGGTGTGACAGATTGGTATCAGAGCCATAGGTTATAGAGACTAGGATTGCATTGCATCTAGACTATAGCCTTAAACACAACACTAGTATTGCACAGACACTTTTGCATGATTACACTGTTATACGAACAACCTTCTAGTGTACTAACATTACACTGCTGAGCAATTATAACATTATCGGTATGACACGTGTATCATTACCGACTGACAGAGGGGCGGAGAATCCCGCTCGCTCACTACCAACGTTTACACTTGATCTTTCACTCTCGGAGTGGAAGCAACGATGAAATGAACCGAACATTACCACGTTGGAACACGAAACTCTTTCCTAACACACCCGACAAGCCTAACGATGACAAACAAAGAGAACAACACCTCACTCTTCCAACTCTTTTACACTTGTTACTGTTCCCAACATATCCTATCTTATACACTAGTCTGAGCAGTAAACGAGGGACAACTAAGATATTCAAAGTCTATCAGAGGATTGGACTTAACATGTAAATGCCTAAACTTCAAAGGGAAAAAGGCCAAATCGTCTTGATTCCCCGTTGTTATCTTAACCGAATCCTTTGTACAACCTTAGTACAACCTTAGTTATTTGACCCTTGGTATAACAAATATACTTTTGATGCTTCTATCATTGATAACACTCGGTACTGGACAAGGTATGTTATCTCGAATAGGAGGAACCATGTGTGACCATGCAAAGCAAATTAGAATCACGGGTCACACGTAATTGTAATTTGTCGTGCATGAGAATTCTGGCAACTCTATTGGGTGATAACGGTTATGATCAGTACAAATTCTCAATTCCATACTTGGAGGCATGAGGCCTCGGATCCTCATAAAGCCTCACTATCGATATGCAAACAAATCCTTCATTCTTACTAGCATGATACAATTTATTATTGTCAATAATTATTATCCAGTTATTGATTAATGTGTGTTGTGAATTGAAGAAATCATGTCTGGAAGAAGAGCTGGACGCTCGGTGGACGAGGAAATATCACCCTGACTCAAGCCGAGTTGAATGCTATCATCAATGAGCGCGTGCTGATGCGCTTGCAGCCTATGAACAGGCCCGCAATCAGGACCAGAACGACCAGAATCTGAATCAAGGAGGTCCAACAGTCTGTACCTTCAAGATGTTTATGGATTGCAAGCCTCATTCTTTCAGTGGTTCTGAGGGTGCTGTCACCTTGCTTCGCTGGCTGGAGAAGCTCGAGTCAGTGTTCGCCATGTGCAACTGTCCTGCTGGAAGTCGTGTCAAGTATGCCTCCGGCACACTGGAAGGACCAGCCCTGACATGGTGGAACTCACAAGTCCAAACCTTAGGGCTTGGTGCTGCTAATGGTATGCCATGGGATGACTTCAAGATTCTGATGAAAGAAGAGTACTGCCCCAGGAGCGAAGTCCAGAAACTAGAAGCCGAGTTTTGGAATTTAAAGATGAATGGTTCTGACATTAGGAATACACGACTCGTTCACACGAGTTGGCTGCTATATGTCCTCAGATGGTGACCCCGCCTACAAACGGATTGAGAAGTACATTGATGGTCTAGCTCCTCAAATCCAAGCTAGTGTTATGGCTGCTGATCCTGTCACTATTCAGCAGGCTATCCGACTAGCTCACAAACTCACTGATCAGGCAGTGGCACAGGGTACCTTGCCTAAACGTGGCGCTGTTCTGGTTCATCTGATCATAAAAGGAAATGGGATGGCAACGGCAACAAGTCTTCAAGCTCCAGTAACACTCAGCAACAGCAGACCATAAAGTTTGACTCATCAAGAAGCTTCACTAACAACAACTAGAACAGCAACAACAACAATAATGGTTAGGGATCGAGCAGCTACGCGGGCAAGTATCCTAAGTGTAACCGGTGCAACTTTCATCATCATGGCCCGTGTGATCGACTCCGTTGTCAGAGGTGTGGAAAGATGGGTCACGCAGCTAAAGACTGCAGGGGTGAACTGATGACTCAGCAATACCCCAACAACAATGCCAGGGCGGAGTGACTAGAGGCTGCTATGAGTGTGGTAAGGAGGGTCACTACCGGAAGGATTGCCCACAACTGAAGGGTGGAAACAAGGGCAACAACGAGGCAATGCTAAAGGTCGTGCCTTTGTGATTGGTTCTGGCGAGGCAAGGATGATCAGAATGTGGTTACTGGTACGTTTCCCCTGAATGGTTGTTTTGCTACTATACTGTTTGATACCGGCGCTGACAAGAGTTTTGTTTCCAACAAGTTCATTAATTCTTAGATGTGACCTTAGCTGATGTGGAGCCTAGTTACACTGTAGAATTAGCTGATGGGAAACTAATTGAGGCAACCCCATCATTAAGGGATGCAACTAGGATTATGTGGTCATGAGTTAGATATAGATCTGATGCTTGTCACACTTGGTAGTTTCGATGTAGTTGTTGGAATGGACTGGTTGTCCAAGAATCAAGCTGAGATCATCTACGGTGAGAAAATCATACGCGTACCACTTCCTAGTGGTGAAATTTATCAGTTTAGGACGAAAGGAGTGGTATGGTCTCGGGAATCATCTTACATGAAAGCCCAGAAGTGTTTGCGTAAGGGTCATACCGCTTTCCTTGCTATGGTCACTGAAAAAGAACCGAGGAAAGAAGATTGAAGATATCCTGTTGTACTTGATTATCCTGAGGTTTTCCCTGAAGACCTGCCCGGTCTCCCACCGCATCGCCAAGTCGAGTTCCATATTGATTTGGTACCGGGAGCCGCCCCTATCGCGAGAGCACCGTACAGATTAGCTCCAAAGGAACTGCAAGAGCTGTCTACGCAATTGCAGGAATTATTGGATAAAGGGTTTATCAAACCTAGCTCATCACCGTGGGGAGCCCCAGTTCTGTTTGTCAAGAAGAAGGACGGAACTTTCCTCATGTGTATCGATTACCGAGAATTGAACAAAGCAACGGTTAAGAATCGTTATCCTCTCCGCGCATCGATGATCTGTTCGATCAACTACAAGGGTCGAGTTTCTATTCCAAGATAGATCTAAGATCAGGTTATCATCAACTAATTCGAGAAGAAGACATTTCAAAGACTGCTTTCAGAACGAGGTATGGCCACTATGAGTTTTTGGTTATGCCATTCGGGTTGACCAATGCACCAACGGTTTTCATGGACCTCATGAACCGAGTGTGCAAACCTATTGGACAACGTCATCGTCTTCATCGATGACATCCTTATTTACTCAAAGAATAAGGAAGAACACGAGGAGCACCTCAAGCTAATTCTGGAGTTGCTGAACGAGAACAATTGTACGCTAAATTTTCAAAGTGTGACTTATGGATATGAGAGGTCCATTTCTTGGGTCATGTGGTCAACGAGAATGGGATACACGTGGACCCGGCAAAGATAGAAGCCATCAAGAACTGGGCTACGCCTAAGACTCCGACCGAGGTACGACAATTTCTCGGGTTGGCTGGCTATTATCGACGGTTCATCGAGGGGTTCTCAAAGATTGCTCAACCTCTCACCGTATTAACTCATAAAGGCAATACGTACGATTGGGGTGATAAACAAGAATCTGCATTCCAGGTCCTGAAGCAGAAACTCTGTACAGCACCGATTCTATCCCTGCCTGAGGGAACAGATGATTTTGTAGTTTACTGTGATGCTTCTATTCAAGGCCTCGGTGGCATGTTAATGCAACGCAATAAGGTGATTGCCTATGCCTCTCGACAATTGAAGTTCACGAGAAAAACTACACGACACACGACCTAGAGTTGGGAGCAGTCGTATTTGCACTCAAGATATGGAGACACTACTTGTACGGTACCAAGTGCACCATCTACACCGATCACAAGAGTCTCCAGCACATCTTTGAACAGAAGCCTGAACATGAGACAACGTCGTTGGGTCGAGTTGTTGAACGACTACGACTGTGCGATCAAGTACCATCCGGGCAAGGCTAATGTGGTAGCAGATGCCTTAAGTCGAAAGGAGACACCTAAGCCAAGACGAGTTCGAGCATTACAACTCACCATTCATATCGGTTTACCCGATCAGATCCGCAATGCTCAACTTGAGGCACTTAAAGACGAGAACCTGAAAGCCGAATCGCTACGAGGCATGGAGAGGCAACTGGAAACCAAATCTGACGGAAACGCTTTTCATGGGCCGAACATGGGTTTCCTCTGTATGGGGACCTATGAGAACTACTGATGGATGAAGCTCACAAGTCGGTATTCTATTCACCCGGGTTCAGACAAGATGTATCACGATCTCAAAGTCCTTTACTGGTGGCCGAATATGAAAGCCGACATTGCCACATATGTAAGCAGATGCTTAACCTGTTCTAAGGTTAAGTGGAGTCTCAACGCCGTCTGGTTTACTCCAACAGCCGAAATACCAGTATGGAAGTGGGAGCAGATATCTATGGACTTTATCACGAAACTTCCTCGGACTCCCAGCTGATGCGATACCATTTGGGTAATTGTAGATCGTTTGACGAAATCCGCACATTTCCTGGCAATCCGGGAGACTGACCGCATGGAAAAGTTGACTCGTATCTACCTAAGGGAAATAGTCTCTCGGCACGGTGTGCCAATTTCCATCATCTCTGATCGTGACGCTCGATTCACCTTACATTTCTGGCAATCTTTACAAAGAACCTTGGGAACGCGGTTGGATATGAGCACCGCGTATCACCCTCAAACCGATGGCCAGAGTGAGCGTACGATCCAGACATTAGAAGACATGTTGCGTGCCTGCGTGATAGATTTCGGCAGCAGTTGAGAAACTCACTTACCACTAGTTGAATTTTCCTACAACAATAGTATCACACACATCGATCAAAGTTGTGCCATTTGAGGCATTGTATGGGCGTAAGTGCCGATCACCTATTTGTTGGGCGGAAGTTGGAGAAAGTCCACTCACCGGCCCTGAACTTGTGCACGAGACGACTGAGAAGATCGTGCAGATCCGTAACCGTATGGCAGCAGCACGTGACCGACAGAAAAGTTACGCTGATAAGCGTCGCCGACCGTTGGAATTTCATATAGGTGACAAAGTGCTTTTGAAAGTGTCACTTGGAGGGCGTCATTCGTTTCGGAAACATGGGAAACTAAGCCCTAGATACGTGGGACCGTTTGAGATTGTCAAACGGGTTGGCCCCGTGGCCTACTAGCTGAACCTACCCGAAGAACTCCATGGAGTACACGATGTGTTCCATGTTTCCAACTTGAGGAAATGCCTGGTAGATGAGACTCTTATCGTTCCGTTAGGCGAGATACATGTGGACGAACAACTACGTTTCATCGAGGAACCGGTGGAAGTCATGGACCGAGAGGTCAAGACGCTCAAACATAGTCGTATCCCTATCGTCAAAGTCCGTTGGAACTCCAAGCGTGGACCAGAGTTTACCTGGGAAGGCGAGGATCAGATGATGAAGAAGTACCCACAACTGTTCCACAATCAGGCATCTACCTCTTAAGATACGCAGAAACTGTATTCGACCTACGTCACAAACCGTTGAGCCTTGCATTCCCCGTTGAACCTCGTCACATGGTGTTCTAATTTTCGGGACGAAAATTCCTGCAACAAGGGGATGATGTGACACCCGTAATTTCAGGTTAACACTATTCAGACTATTGTCGTTATCATTATTACATACTCGTTATTACCCGAAACGTATACAAACACCGCCACCGACATCGTTAAATAAATTAGGATAAAATACTAACATTGGTGTTTGTAGAGGATTCAAATAAACAGGATTATTTAAGGAATCCTCTTAATTAACATAACTCGCCTATCTACGTCGTTATCAACCGAAACAAATTCGGGAACTCGGGGACTAAGTGCGAGGACTAAACGTGACAAATTGCCAAACTTGGGCTGGGTATATAAACCCCTTACCAGCCCTTATTTTCATTTCACTCCCAAACTCTTCCATCTTCTTCACTTTCTTCCTCTACACCTTTCTACCACCTACTAGCACCACGAACCGCCTCGTTTGAGCTCGATTTCGCCGGCTAAACCACGCTACAGCTGAGATAGCACGTTCCTAACAGGTAAGCGACCTTGGTCGTCTATTTTGTTGCTCGTTTCACTGCTGCAAATCTAGGGTTGTGGTCGTGGGGGTGCGTGTGAGGTCAATCAGCATGTGCATTTTACTTAGACATGTTAGGAAAGTGTTTCTGGAAGTCCCTGATGTGTGAAAACCGTGCACGGAACAGTCGAAGGCTGTTCAGCCCCGAAAGCAGTCATGATCTACTGCAGTTCGCGACGGTGCCAGTCGTGCGACTGAGCCGTACGACTGGGAGTGTCGTGCGACTGAGTGGTGCGACTGGGGTGAGTCGTGCGACTGAGTTCAGGCGTATGGGCTTGTCGTGCGACTGAATGCATGCGACTGGGTGTGTGTGCGATTGAGTCAATCGGATGAATGTGTGCGACTGTGCATCGCACGACTGAAGGTCCAATCGCACGAATGAAGGTTCAGTCGTGCGAATGGCCTTTGAGTCGTGTGATGGGTGATGTATGGTATGACTGAATACTGAGTCGCACGAATGAGGGTTCAATCGTACGAGTGAAGTTGATTCGTACGATTGAAGGGCCATTCGTGCGAATGAAGTGTCCAGTCGTGCGTCTAGTCCCGTTATGCGATTAGAGTCTTTGTGAGTGAGTTCTTCTTGTGTGCGGTGTGTCTATCGTGTGATGATAATGTAACATCAATAAATGTCATTTCTTGGCCACAAAGATTAAAGTCAACGCAATCAACAAGCACATACTTTTTCAACCTAAGATAACCTAACCGTTTACAAACAACGACAACCTATTTGGGATCTACCTAAGTCTGATACGTGTATGCCTGCTTGTGTGTGTCACCCACGACTGAACCAATGCGACCCGACCCGACTAAACATTTCTATTAATGCGAAACACAACATTAACGCTTAACATAACTGTCAATAGGTGTTTGACAGCTCATCGTAAACAACACTTGGGAGACTTTCATCCTACACACTTACTACATCATCTGTGAGTCTTTACGGCCCCTATTTTACTTTCTTTCCTTTTTGGGGGAGAAAACATGCAAACAAATTTACATAAATGGTTGTAGTATTATTGATATCACTTGTTACGTTAGTGCAAACACACATAATAGTCCTGACACTCTCGAACCGTTAGTAATGGGATTAGCGAGTGATTCTGAGTAGTACTACTGGGTCTAACAAACCCCGCCCGGGCTAGTTATGCTAGCTTGATTGGAGGTCAAACGGGTGCAAAATTGACCAAACAATTGTCACTGTCTGGTGAGAGTGACGGGGATACAACAAACATATAGGACGCAAACGGTCAGCTTCGGTTCGAAACGCTAAGTAACAAGAACATAGGCTAGCTACCTAACGATATGTTTACATACTAAACCATTAAAACGCTTACGAACACATTTCTTGTTGATTAAAGCTGTGAACTCACCAATTTTGTGTTGACACATTTTAGCATGTTTTATCAGGTCACAGGAACGCATAAGCTCATGATGCACGCTACAGGAAACGCACTCAGGACATGCATTCATCTACTTTATTTTCTGCATTGAACATTTTGTCTAGACTTGGCTCTTGTAACTGTCATGTAGTGGATTTACAAATTATGTATACGCTTCCGCACTGTTGTAAACTTTGTTTATGTTCTTTTGAATGAAGTCAAATTTTTATTTTAAATTCATATAGTGTCGTTCGATATAACTGTGTCTGAGATCCTGGTATGTCACACGCCTAACGGTAAAACCCCGTTCATGGAAATTGAGGGTGTGACAATTCCTGTCCTGGGTTTTTGTAAAAATAGGTAGAATTCCTAGGCGGGATGACGAATCGGACTATAGATAACATACATGCTTCATATTTCCCACCGTTTCCATGAGACTTAGAGCCTAATTGAGCAATTCATTGCATATTTTGATTTGCTCTATATTTTACAAAGTGTGGGATACCATAATGTGCATTCATGTTAGAACTTTTGTAATTGATGCATATCAAGATCATGAACCAATATGTGCATAAATGTGATAGAGCCTTTAGGAATGAACCAGTTGCTTAAACCTATTTCTTTTGAATCCTATACGTTGATAATATCTCTTTAGACACCATGTTGATCCCTAACTTATTGTTTGAATAAGCCCGAAATAATAAGCCTACAAAGCCTTAGCCTTTTTATGAAACCTAAGGTGATGAAAACCAGTCCATGACATAGTTAAAATTGTCATTTCACTATTAGCTCAAGGTTATTGTAAGGTTTATAGCTGATGCAACCAAAGCAACCAAAGACTTGCTGCATGCATGTACTCAGTACGAAGTAGAAGATGCTCCGAATGTTTTATAAAACAATAATTATTCTAAGTATAAAATATTCCAAAGTCGAAGTTGCTACGGAAGCTTTATACTCCGCACAAGAATTATTCTAATTATAAAGTCTTCTGAATCCAAAGATCAAATCTTCCGAAGCCAAAGACAAGTCTTCCGTAGCTTCAAAGACAAAGTCTTCCAAAGCCAAATGAAGTGAAGACTGATTTCTTCTAAAGACTTAGAAGAACATGCTTTTCTTTGATGTACTTTTGTATAAAGCTGACCCAATTTCTGCTACAACTCTGAAGACTCACAAACTTGCATGAGTTGGTGAAAAGGTCCATGCTTTTGCAACAGTACATTGAGGTCTTTGTCTGTAACTTTCTACTTTACGTACTTTTATCCTTTTTGTAATATATTCGGATGTGAGCTATGGCATGTCATAGTCACTAGGCAATTTCCTTTTGACTCTACATTGATTTTGTTGTCTTTCAATGTTCCAACTGGCTTTCCAAAACTTATTTAACTTATGCATTGTAACTCCTGTAATAGAACTTGAGATTAATATACAACTTTCTTGAAGACCATATATCGTTCTTCTTGAGTTTTGTCTCATTGTTACTTGTGTTCTATGCATCTTGTTCTTAAACCATGTTCCCTATTTGGACTGTTAAGTGTTCTAACACTCTCCTTATCGTGAGTCTGATTGTATTGACCATCCCTTAAACGGTACTGCGATTGGTATCAGAACATTCTAGGCTCTCGATTGTAAGATCTCACCATCTTAAATCTCCTCAATCTCACACAACACTTAACATGTCAAATGGCAGCATCAAAGTTTCATATTTAAACCGGTACCATGGTAAAGTCCCACTGATCACTCCTGATGATTTTGGTACTTGGTGTTTAAGAATGGAAGCCTTCATCAAGTCACAAGATAGCAAGACCTAGGAGTTTGCTACCACAGGGCCTTACATTCCATGCACCTCTTCAGCTGTTGCTGGAGGTGGCATGATCACAAATGTGGTGGCTGACTACTATGAAGAAGATAGAAAAAGAATAGATGTAGATCAGAAAGCCATGACTGCCCTCCAAACTGCTCTTTCGAATTCCATCTATAGAGGCGTCAAGAAATGCAAAACTGCAAGGCTTCAAGAAGTGCAAAACTGCTAAGCAGCTCTGGGATGCACTGAAGCTAACGTATGAAGGGTTTACTGAAGCCAAAGAAAACAAGAAAGACCTTCTGATGCAGCAGTTTGAGAACTTTACCTTCAAAATAGGTGAAACCATGAATCAACAATACTTGAGGTATGTTGAGATTATGGACACTCTGTGGATGTTGGAGTGAAACTAGAGAACATGGATATTATGAGAAAGTTCATGTCCTCTCTTCTTAGACAATGGACGCACTATTGTGTGGTCATTAAAAGGACTGAAAATATCAAGACCCTCACTCTCACTGAGTTGTATGGCATACTCAATGGTTACCAGATGAATATGAACATGCAAAATCCATCTGGCAACTCTAGCAATATACAGAGTTTTGTCCTGTATGTGGTTGAAAGGGATTGTAGAGAACCATAGCACCATTTCATCTCTTACCCTGAAAAGTCAGCAAAGGGCTCTTTCATCACCTTCCTAAAGACACCAAGGGAGAGCTACATCCAAGAAAGCCCATTCTAAGAGACAAGCTTATCACAAGCCATTGTGTCTCGTGATCAAAGCACAAACAACTTTCTCTTCACCCTTGAAGATTTGGACGGTATCTATCCGGATGGTCTGAAGTATATGGATATTTCAAAAAATGGCACTTCTCACTCATAGAGCCAAGAAGTTCTATAAGAGGTCAGGGAGAAAGTTTCTTAGTAATGTATCCAGTGGAAAGTATGGGCTGGACAAGAGCAAGGTGAAGTGTTATAATTGTAACCAGATGGGACACTTTGCTAGGGAGTGCAAGGCACCCAAGACAAATGGTGGCCAATCACAACCCAAGTAAAACTACACTAAGGGAGCTCCACACACTGAGAAGCCCAAGCAATAAGCTGAAGTTCCTATGGAAGAAGGAGGCTTTGATTGGAGCTTCATGTGTATCCAAACCAAGCATTAATCACAGATCTTGATGAAGCCAAGGTACTGGAACATTTTGTACCCCTGAGTGTATTGCTTAAGTAAACAGATATAGGTCCTATAACTTAGAAATGAGATCTGATCTTGAGTCCTTGAACATCTTAAAATTTGATTTCAAAAGAGTTGAAAATGAGTATAAGTTAAAAATAGAAGACTTAAAGAAAACTATTTCAACTCTTCAACATAAGCATACCAACTACAAGACTCAAATCAAAGATCTCATTACTTAGTTAACTGAGTGCCAGGCTGAGCTAGTGATCAGCAAAGCCAAGGCAGAGAAGCATGTTCTTGAATAAGAGATCTTCAAGAACATGATATCCTCATCGCTGCATTCCAAAGTATGTTATCAAAACAAACATGGAATGGGATCTAGTGAGATAGCTCCTCCACACACTCTATTACTGTAAGATCTCCCAGGTGTGAAACTAGTCAAGATGAGCTTCCATCCATAAATCCAACTAATTAAGAGGATAAAGACGAGATAGTGAAGGATAGATTTGGGAAGAGTGAAGAAGATCATCCTAACAAGGTCACTATTCTCCTGAGGAGAGAAAGAAGTCAGGGATGATAAAGTCAAAGAGAAAGAACTTGATTTGAGCATCCAAGAGAAGATGAAAGAGAGCTCAAGAGATCAAGGCCACCTTCAACTCCAAAAAAAACAAGTTTTTATCTCTGCAAGTTTTGAAGTGGTAAAGACTGAGGATACAACTTTGAACTCTAACACCAAGAGTTCAAGTTCATGTCCAATTCATCCCTATGAAGGAATGAAGGCTGATCAGCTGTGTAACACTGCTACACAGCGTGAACCATCCATCTCCAAGGAAAGCTTCACCCTAGAAAGCCTGCTACAATATCTGAAAGGATGAGGATGAAGATGGAAAGTGATCAAAGTCAGTCTTCCATTCATAAGAAGACCCTCAGAAGAAAGCAAATTGACTGCATTATGTGTGGTAGTACTTCTCATCTCGCTAAGGATTGCATCTACAATCCTAAAAGTACTATCTACATAACAAAGAAGAAGACTTTTGATAGGAATAAGAAGAAGAAAGCTTCAGAAGAAATCTATGTTTCTTTTGAAAGCTCCAAAGTGAAAATAAAGACAAGGGAAAATTGCCTTCGGAAGAAAATTTGGTCTCGAAAGATTGGAATGCTTCCGAATCACTAAAGCTTGCTGCAGTGAAAGCAAGATCTTCTGAAGAGCCCGTCTCCAAAACTTCCAAAGTTGTAAAAACTTTTGAAGCTTTGAAGGTCAAATCCAATCTTCCGATGATTGTGTGGAAGATAAAGGTAGACCATGTAACTGAGAATTCTTCATTAACAATAGCAAATGATCCCCAAAGTCTCAATATAGGATCAATTACTATTACATTGTCTTTAGTTTATTTTGAAGAGTTCAAGACCACTGAGGCTTGGGTTTTTAAATGTAACTATCATTTATTGTACAGGAATAGCTGAGTACCAAGAAGAATGTATGGATTATTGATAGTGGCTGTTCGAGGCACATGACATGCAATGGTTCTTTGCTCCAAAACTTTGAAAGAATTAATAGAGGGCCATTTGCTTTTGGAGGAGATGCTGGAGGTTACATTACTGGAAGGGGCAGGGTCATAAATGGTAAGCTCAGCTTTCAGAAGGTAAACATTGTTATGGAGCTTGGGTATAATTTACAGAGTGTATGCCAATTTTATGACCAGAGACACAACATACTCTTTACTGACCATGAGTGCAATGTTCTCAAGCCCAGGGTTGTCATTCCTCAAGAGCATATCCTGCTTAGAGCACCCCAGGAAGGGAAATGTATAAGATGGATTTGCAGGAAACATCCCATCATGAGAGGTATTTTGCTTTCTATCTAAGGCCAATAGTGATTAGTCTTTCCTTTAGCATAAAAGAATGTGCCATGTAAAGTTTAAGAACATGAACAAATTAATTAAGAATTATTTGGTAACTAGAATGCCAAAGAAGGAGTTTACAAGTGATGATCAATGTGTTGCATGCCTGAAAGGGAAACAACACTTGGTGTCTCACAGGCCAAAGGAAAAGAACTCTATCATTACTCCCCTACACTTATTACACATGGATCTCTTTGGCCCCACCAATGCAATGAGTGTAGGAAGGACCTTTTATTGTTTAGTGATCACAGATGATTTCACAAGATTCACTTGGGCTTTCTTCCTTAGAACTAAGATGAAACTCCTGAGATCTTAAAGAACTTCATTTTAAAAATTAAGAATCAAAGTAATCACAAGGTCAAAATCATAAGAGGTGATGAAGGAACTGAATTCAAGAACAAAATCCTTGACACATTTTGTAATGAAAAAGGTATTAAAAGACAATACAGTGCTCCTAGGACTCCTCAGCAAACAGAGTTGCTGAGAGGACAAAACAAGACACTTATTGAAGCTGCAAGAACCATATGATCTGAATCTAAACTTCCTATCACCTTCTAGGCAGAGGCAGTTAACACTACAGACTAGTGTAGGTTCGACTCACAGACATGTCGGTGTTTGCTTAGTATATTGTATTTTGTTTACTTTTAGTGTAGAGAATCTACGGCCGAACCTATAGGTTCGCCTGGAAGTCTTAGTCACTGTCTGTATAGATAGTTACGGGTGAATATGTTTTGTTGCCCGACGAATGTATAGGTTGGTGGTCAAGACAGATTCGCTCACCAGCGAATCTGTCAGCGAATCTAGACTCTACACTATATATTGTAATGTTTTCTCATTCTAATATAAGTTTTGCCATTCTATCGAACACTAACTGTGTGTGGTGATGGCTAGAGGTGCTAGGAGCATATTTCATTCATCTTTGTAGCTTTATATCCTCTATTGAGTGTGATTTGATCTTTATATTGCTTATTGTGTGAGATTTCATCATGGTCATTGATTATCAGTAGGATTTGCACTTGTTATTGATCATTGCACTGTTGTTAAGATCATTATGGACCAATAATATGGTATCAGAGCCTTAGTGCTCTTGATTGTTTTGAGTTTTTGGGGTTTTTATGTGCAAAACACTGTTTGATCAATTTCGTAGCTTGATTGTGTTTTTAATATGGAAATTGATTGAGGATTGTATTTTTTAGTGGTAGGAAGCTGTAGAAAGAAACGGATCGTAAATTGGTTGAGTTTTGGTGCAGTTTTGGTTGATTTCGTGCTGCAGATGGTGTTTCCTGTAGGTCAGCAAACCTGCACATTCATCCAGCCAACCTATACATCCAACGAGCGAATCTACGTAGATTTTCTTTTTGGGTTTTGGTATTTTGTGTCCAGCGAATCTACCAATTTTTGAACTTTTGATATGGAAATTGATTGAGGATTGTATTTTTTAGTGGTAGGAAGCTGTAGAAAGAAACGGATCATAAATTGGTTGAGTTTTAGGGTAGTTTTGGTTGATTTTGTGCTGCAGAAGGTGTTTCCCGTAGGTCAGCGAACCTGCACATTCATCCAGCCACCTTTACATCCAACGAGCGAATCTACGTAGATTTGCTTTTTGGGTATTGGTATTTTGTGTCCAGCGAATCTACCGATTTTTGAACAAAAGTTCACCATTTGTGTTTGGTTTGCAAGTGATCTTGCTGCCAAACCTAATTTAGAATGAAAGTTCTATCAGCACCGAGCGAACCTGCTCAGCAAATCTGTTTACTCGTGCACACGTCGAGCGAACCTGCTGCCCAGCTACCGAGCGAACCTACGTAGATTCTCCCGAGCGAATCTATGAGCGAACCTGTAAGTTTTTAGTGAATCTAAATTCTGTAATCATGATGACAACAACGAACATCACCATGACTGATTTGGAAAGTGTTGCACCTAATAGGCCACTGAGGCTTATTAATGGTGATAATTTTGAGGACTGGAAACGTTGTTTGAAGGCTTTCTTCTTCTACACAGATCACAGTCAGTGGGAATCGATTGTGAATTGACCTCATACACCAACAACCACTGTTGGAGCTATTACTACACCAAACACAGACCCAGCTACTTTCGCTGAGACCGATATCAAGCTGCTAGATCGAGACAAGAAGGCTCTTGGTGCTTTGATTCTGTGTTTACATCAGGACATTTATAACAGATTTGCTGAACACACAACTGCTAAGGAATTGTATCATGCACTGTGTGAGGTTTATGATGGTAATGATGATCTGAAGAAGGATAAGAAAGCTCAGGCTGAGAAGGAGTTCAATTCATTCGTGGGATACAAGCATGAGAACCTTACTGCTATAACAAACTGTTCTTATCAGTCTCTAGCAACCTTAAGAAGTATGATGAACAATTAGGAAACCATGAGCAGGTCACAAAGCTGTTAGACTCACTTCCACCACAGTGGAATCTGCAAATCAAACTGCTGAAGTAAGAAAGAAACTTTGCTGACTACAAGCTTATGGATGTGATAAATAAGCTTAAGTCTTTTGATCTGGATATTAAGAGAATGGAATACAATCAGTCCATGGTGCCAGCTAATGTTCCTCCTCAGAATGCTGCATTGATTTCATCTGCTACAAACTCACAATCTTATGGTGCAGCTTATGGTGGTTCATCAAGTTATGGTGGTTCTGTTAAGTCTGGTGGTGGTTCTACTAGTGCTGGTCCTAGCTCAAATGCTTTAGTCACCACTTAGATTCCATCTGATATAATGGCATTGTTTGGAATGTTTGTTCATAGTTATGAAGCTTTAGTTGCTGGTGAATTAAGAGGAAAAGGAATGACAGTTGAGGACATGTATCAGGTGGATCTTGATGATCTTTAGGAGACTGATATCTAGTGGAAAATGGCTATGCTCACCCGTTCATGCTAGTGGCAGAAGAAACTTTAGAAGCCACGGTCAGAACAACAGACTTGGGTATGATAAGTCTAAGCTCAGTTGTTTCAACTGCAAGTAGCTTGGTCACTTCAAGAGAGAGTGTCGATCTCCCATTATTACAGAACCAGTTAACTCCGGAAGCTCAAGAGTCATCCCAATCCTAGACAAGGTGGAAGAGGTTAAACCAAAGAAGGAAACTACATTGCTCACCAACTTTGATTGGAGTGCTGAAATCGAAGAGTCTAAGATAGAGATCAATGATGAATTGATTGCTGAAATTGTTGAGTCTGAGGATGATTACATTGAGACTTTTGATCCGTTTAAAGAGTTCTGGGGTGAAACTTGTGATAACATAGCTCAGGGTGTTGCTGGTGTTGAAGCTGTTATGTCTCGGTGGTTCAAGTTGAAGAGATTTAGGAAGAAGTTATTCATGCAGGTCTTGTTTGTGAAGTTGTGGTTCTTGAGGACAAGGTTGGAGAGGTGCCCGGATTGGATGTTGAAAGAGAAGCTGAGAACGCTGCTGGTGGGTCGAAGATTGCTGATGCTGAAGCTGACAGAACTAGAATGACAAAGTTGGACATGAAAGCTATGATCCAAGAAGCCAAGCAAGCAGCTGTGGAGGAATACAAGAAGACCACTCCCGGATGCCATTGTGATCGTGCTCTCGCAGCAGAAAAACTGGTAATGGGTCTTCCGTATGAAATGATTGAAGATATGTGTTCCTCTGCTGGTAAAATCCATTTAATTGGAATATATAAGGGTAATAGGTTGTTAATAAATAATGAAAATGAATTAAAAAGAACTAACAAAGTGTTTAAAATGAATGAGTCAAAATTTTGCCAAATTAAGAGAAGCTTTAAAAGAAAATGAACATCTAAAAAGGACACTTTTAGAAAAGAATTGTGAAGTTAATTATTTAACTGAACAAGTCACACTTGTAGAGTTGAAACAAAAAACTTAAAAATAAATTAGAATCATGGACATTGTCGAGCATGAAAAGGGAGGAATTGTGCAAAAGACAACGGGGGCTAGAATCAAGACCGGGTTAGGTAATAAAGATGATGCACATGTATATCCTTGTATATCCTCCACCTAGTACTTTCTGTTATTCTCCTACACCTACTCCTCATCCTTCAAATGAGTTGATACAAGAGATTATACAGAATGATACTAATAGTCTCTTTGCAGGTTTAGAGGGAGTAAACCATAAGGAGGTGCGAGAAGATTATGATTATGGTGGCAGTAATGGTCTTGGCAGCTCTAGTAACCCTAGTTTAAATTCCAAGAAGTCTGTTATAGACATTAGTTTAAGTATATTTTTTCCTTCTAGCAATGTTTTAAATCCAGACAATGGTTATTGTAATCTTAATTCTGGTTGTTCTACTTCAAACTTTGATGAATCGAATTGTGATGATATTAATGATAATTGTGTGAATAATAAATCAGAACTTTCAGGTCATGTCTCTGAAAGTCAAACAAAAACAAATTGTTTTTGAAAGTTCTTTTCTCATCCAATACCATCTTTTACTCCAATAAGAATTTCAAAACCTAAAGATAAGGAATCATCTTCTTCAACTGAAAACAAGGTTGATAAACTGAACCGAAACCTGCTAATGTAAAAGTCACAACAGGTAAGTCAAAAGAGCCTTATGACTCTTACAGCGATTCTGATTCACAATTGTCTGAATGTGAAGAAGAGATATCTATAGATAGAATTCCTTTATCTAAATGTTCCAAGATAGGTTTGAAATCTCATTGTTTTAGATGTGGAAAGGATGATCATGTGGTCAAGCATTGTCTTGAGTTAGTTGGCAGTAGCATGCAAAATAGATCTTTAGGAAATAGATTTAAAACATTTGTTAATGATATTTCTACAAAAGATCTACAATTCAAAGACCTAAGCACACTAAGACTTGGGTCCTAATTTCCAAACCTAATTGATCTCTTTCAAATGCCATGAACATTCCAGAGTCACTGTAAATAGTTATTGGCATGTAGATAGTGGATGTTCTAGCCATATGGCTGGGTTGAAGGACCTGCTGACTAACTACAGGATCATTGATGGAGGTTATATGGCTTTTGCTGGAGACAAGAAAGGTGGAAAGATGACTGGCCAAGGAGATGTCCAAAATGGTTCACTAACCTTGGAGAAAGTTAACTATGCTCCAGAGCTGGCGTTCAATCTTTTTAGTTTATCACAAATCTGAGATAAGGATATTCTAGTGCTATTCCTTGCAAATGAATGCTTGTTCCTGAAGCCATAGTTTCCTATCCTTGAAGAGTTACTGATCATGAGAGCTCCAAGGTAAAATGATACCTATTTGCTTAATATGGGATCAAAAGCATCTACTTCTACTGTTACTTGTCTTCTATCTAAAGCTTCTTCTTATGAATCTTTTCAGTGGCATAGAGGATTAGGGCATATTAATTTCAAAGTAATTAATAACATGGTTAAGAACAATTTGGTAAGGGGACTACCACTGAAAGATTATTTTATGGTAGATAAGTGCATGGCTTGTGCTAAAGGAAAACAACATAAAAAGCCACACAAACTTAAAATTCAAAATTCAATTTCTCATCCCTCGAATTGTTACATACTGACTTATTTGGCCCTATCAGTGTCAAATCAATTGCTAAGAAATCTTATTGTTTGGTTGTCACAGATGACTATTCAAGATACTCATGGGTGAGATTTCTAGCACACAAGAGCGAGACCGCTAAGGAATTGATGAAGCTCATTCCTTTGATTGAAGTCCTTAGGAAAAGAAAGGTTCAAGCCATCAAAAGTGACAATGGACTCGAGTTCAGAAATCATATCTTCGATTCTTTCTGTGAGCAAATAGGTATTCTTAGATAGTTCAGTGCTGCTAGGACACCACAACAAAATGGTGTTGCTGAAAGGAAGAACCGTACTCTTAAGGAAGCGGCTAGAACTATGTTGATTGAGTCAAAGCTTCCAATCATCTACTAGGCAGAAGCAGTCAATTGTGCAGCTTATGTTCTTAATCGGGTACATATTGTTAAAAGCAATATGAAGACATCGTATCAGCTGTTTCGTGGAATTAAGCCTTTAACCGATTTTCTGTGCCCTTTTGGATGCTCTTGTACTCTGCTGAATTCTCAAGATCAAAAGATTAAGTTTGGAGCTATCTCTGATGAATGTTTCTTTGTTTGGTACTCGGAAACACAAAAGGCGTATCATGTGTACAACAAACGAACGTGGATTGTGCAAGAGTCCAACTATGTTGATTGGCAAAAAAAAATCTACAAGCATTGGAAGTGAACCACCATGGTTTTATGATTCTACCACTGTCTTCAAATCATTCAATCTCCCAATCCTTGATGAGGATGATATCATTGCTCACATCTGTTAATCTCATTCCATCACAACCACAACCATCAGTTAATCCATTACCTCCCACCTCATTTGATATTCCATCTCCACCACCACAATCTAATCCAATTCCTCCATCAGATATTCCATCCACATCACATTCTAATCCAATTCCCCTTACCAATCTAATTCCCCCTACAAGTTCATCCATTCCATCACAACCTATTCCATCTCAACCGTCAAATTCCGCATCCACATCACAATCCAATCCCTACTACTTTACACAAACTTCAAAACTTTGAAAGACCATCCACATGATTACATTATTGGATCAATTACTGATGGTGTGAGGACTCGGAGTTAGAGTGGATTGATTAAGGAGTACCTCTATGCAACTTTCTATCTCAGATCGTTCCGAAGAATTATAAACAGGCACTGGAAGATCCAAGTTGGTTTGATTCTATGCAAATGGAGTTGCAACAATTCAGGAAGTTGAAGGTTTGGGAGTTAGTTGATATTCCTCCAAACAAGTGCCCCATTAGTACCAAGTGGGTGTTCAGGAACAAGACGGATGATCGAGGTGTAGTTGTCAGAAACAAAGCCCGATTGGTTGTTCAGAGATTTGCTCAGGAGGAGGGGATAGACTACACTGAATTGTTTGCTCTAGTTGCCTGCATCGAAGCTATCAGAATCTTTCTTGCACATGCTGCTCACAAGAACTTCAAATTTTCAGATGGATGTGAAGTGTGCATTTCTATATGGAGACATTGATGAGGAGATCTATATATGTAAATGACCGGGTTTCAAGGATCCAGATTAACCAGAAAAGGTGTACAAGTTAGATAAATCATTGTATGGGTTGCATCAAGCTCCCTGTATCTGGCATGAGACCCTAACATAGTATCTGCTCAGCAAAGGTTTCTCTCGTGGGGCTATAGATATGACACTATTCAAGAAGGAAGTTGATAGTGAGATGCTGATAGTTCAAGTGTATATTAATGATATTATCTTCAGGTCGACGAATGAGAAGGTGTGTAAAGAATTTGAAGAGGTGATGAAGGATCGCTTCGAAATGAGCATGATGGGGGAGATGTGCTTCTTCTTAGGGTTGTAGGTGGAACAGAAACCTGATGGCATTCTTATTCACCAAGAGAAGTATATCAAAGAAATCCTTACAAAGTTCAACATGGATAACTCAGATCCATAACTGATTCCCTTCACTACTTAGACATGCTTGACTCTAGATGAAAATGGGAAGTCCATGGATGCTCATCGTTATTGTTTGATGATCGGTTCTCTCATGTATCTTACAACAAGTTGTCCAGAGATTGCATTCGTAGTGTGCTACTGTACGCGTTTTCAGGCTAATCCCAAAGAATCACATGAAAAAGCTATTAAACGCATTTTTTGTTACCTTAAGGGTTCCTCCCGTTTGGGGCTTTGGTACCCAAAAGGTGGGATCTTTGACTTACATGCTTATTCTGATAGTGATCATGGTGGTTGCAGGATAAATAGAAAGTCAGTTACCGTGGATGTCAATATATTGGAGACTGTCTTGTTTCATGGCAAAGCAAGAAGCAAACAACAGTATCCTTGTCCAGAGAAGAAGCTGAATACATTGCTGCATCAAGTTGCTGTTTCCAAGTGCTTTGGATTCAACATCAGATGATGGATTATGGCATCAATTTGCTTCATACACCACTATTCTGTGATAATGAAGCTGCAGTTGGAATTGCCAAGAATCCAGTTCATCACACAAGGACCAAGCACATTGAAAAAGAATACATGCCATCTGTGATGCTCAGGAAAAGGGGTTCATTGATATTATTCCTATTGAAACAAGGAAACAAAAAGCAGATCTTTTCACAAAAACATTTGACATACCACGGTTTTATGAACTGATCTCCATGTTGGGATTAATATCCTTCTAAAACCGTTTTCTAATTAAGATATCTGTTTAATGTGTAAATATGTAAATATTAGCTTTTAATTGTCTGCTTTAAGAATATTTTGTCCCATATTCCTTCACTCATTTTATCTTTATTTTTAATCCATTTTAGTTCTTTAGAAAATCAGAAAAATATTGAAAACAGAAATTTCCTATTAGATAGCTATCAAATAAAATTTCAGGGGAGAATAAGAATAAACTTTTAATAGTTTTTCAAATTTTTTTATGTTTCAGGAACCCCATAAAAATGAGACTTAGAAGGAGGTCAGAAGAATTATGCTTGGGATATGCAAGATAGGCTCAACACGAAAACGAAGTAAATGGTGATCTTGTGGCCAAACATAAAGTTCAAGAACTCGGTGATAAGGGTTATCTCCATGACATGATTGGCCTACACAAAGTTACAAGTCCTTGTCAAAAACGGGTTGAGAGTTTCAAAATCTTTTCTTTGATTTCCCTAAATATCCAAAAGCGCCCTAACCCTAGCCTTGAATTGAGCTTCTAGTTAGTAAAACAAAAATGCTACTAGTGTTGCTCTTCAGAAAAGCCTCAGAGTTGAGCTTCTCGTTAGTTCCTCAGAAATTTATTTTCACATGCTTATCTCTTCTGCTTTGTATGAACAATGACCTGGAGTGATGGGCTTCTCTGTTATACGTAAGTATAGACATGAAGTTCATCAGCACGTTTAGATGATCATCTCCTCTGCTTTGTGTGAACAATGACCTAGAGCTCTCATCATCTACCCCCATATAAAGTCATAATGTTTCCAACAATAAAAAAGATCATTGTGAAAAGCTCCATTCCAAAAAGTTCATTAAGGCATTGACAATGGTTCTCAATTGATCATTGTCTTTACGAAAGTTAAAAGAGCATCAAGCTCCAATAAAAGAACAATATTCAAAGTTGTTTCTTCAAGTAAAATCAAGCAAAGTCAATAATATTGCTCAATAAGCCCTGATGACGGGATAAGTTCTTTGCCGAAGGTCTGTGGGGACCGAGTTGCTAGAGATTCTTTAATCAAACCGAAAACATGATAAAAGAAGTTGCAGATTGCTTGTTGAAAATAATAAGGCATGGGTTTTAATGGACAAACATATCCGCAATCTCGCCAATCTATGACTCTCCGGATATTTCTCGCAAAAGACCAAAAATATCCTTTTTAATTTTATTTTATTTTATTTTATCTTGTTTTGAGTGTTGGATTTGTGGGGTGGAAAAGTATTCAAAAAGGCATTTTATTTTTTCCTAAAATATACAAAAATTATAAAAATATTAAAATTTAGAAAATTCAAGAAAGACAAACACTAGGTCACATGGAAGGGAAAGGTTGTGTTGTAAGTAAAGCCGCCAAAGATAATGAATCGAGTTAGAGTTCCTGACACACAACTTCCGAGGTTACAAAAATTTGTGAAGTGGTTTTACGATAATAACACGGGGAAGCTGTTATTAGATTGAAAGGCAAGGATAGGCCAGAGATTCGACTATTTGATTCTATGGAAGTATTCTCATTCTGTGATGAAGATCTTAAAGTGTTATGTGAAAATGAGATTAATAGCTACAAGCTAGTTTGTTTGTTAGAGTTGCTAACAAGGCACGGGGTGTTAGAGCTGAAATTAAAAGGTTGGATGAGAAAGTTAGGAAGGAAGACGAGCAGAAGATGGATATGGATGATCTGGCCAGACAGATGGATTAGTCCATAGAAAAGAGATTTGAAAAGCCCATAGAACCAGAAGCCATCGGTTCAGGAGCATAGACTATCATTATAGCTGAAAAGGAACCAGTTTAAGTTGTTGAGGAACAGGTTGTTCAAGAGATAGTTCAGGAGGAGGTTATTGTTTTGGATATGCCTGATACAGAAGCCAAAGTGCAGAGGTTGTGCAACATATTGATGAGGAAAGTGATTTTGAGGCCGGATCAGATGACGTGACAAATCCTTTGCCTGGAATTGAGTCGAGAGCCGGAGCTTTTATTCAAGATCTAGAGGCTGAGGTACAAAGCATTGCAGGAGCTGTAACAGTTACAAATCCAAAGGCCAGAGCAGATTAAGAAGGCTTCCCTGGTGAGGTCCAACCTAAGGGGAGTATTGAAGACTGGTGTAGGTTGGACTCACCGGCATGTCGGTGTTTTGCTTAGTATGTTGTATTTTGTTTATTTGTAGTGTAGCGAATCTACGGGCGAACCTATAAGTTCGTCTGGAAGTCTTAGTCAGAGTCTGTATAGGTAGTTACTGGGCGAATCTGTTGTGTTGCCCAACGAATATATAGGTTGGTGGTCAAGATAGATTCGCTCACCAGTGAATCTGTCAGCGAATCTAGACTCTGCACTATATATTGTAATTGTTGCTCATTCTAATGTAAGTTTTGCCATTCTATCAAACCCTAAGTGTGTGTTTTCATGGCTAGAGGTGCTAGGAGCATATTTCATTCATCTTTGTAGCTTTATATCCACTATTGAGTGTGATTTGATCTTTATATTGCTTATTGTGTGAGATTTCATCATGGTTCATTGATTATGATCATTGCACTGTTGTTAAAATCATTATGGACCAACAAACAATGCCTGCTATATGCAGAACAAAGTTTTAGTAGTCAAGACTCATGGTAAAACTCCTTATGAACTGTGGTAAAAGAAGACCTTTCATTTGTTTTCTCGATAATTTGATGTCCTGCACCATCTTGAATACCAAAGATCAAGTAGCAAACTTTGCTGAGAAATCAGATGATAGACACTTTATTGGATACTCTTCCCAAGCTAGGCTTATAGAGTATACAATCTCAGAACTAGTAGTTGAAGAATTAGCCAATGTGATATTCCATGAGCATACTTCTTGTGTGAAAGGTTCTGGTCCTGACTGGCTATTTGATCTTGATTTAGTTACCAACTGTTTTAATAAATCTTATAAAGATGTTTCAGGATCTATAGTAACAGATCAACTGAGGATCCTGACCCAAGATTTGAGCTCAGAAGACCAAGTAAGAATACTACTTCAGCTCCAGTTGTAACTGACCCTGCGGGTGAAGCTACTATCAGCACCACAATGACAAATCAAGCTAATCATCTAAAGTGCCTAAAGTGCACTCATCAACTCTTATTAGCTCAGACGCACAAGCACAAATGAAGGAACTTCAAATGTAGGAGGACATGATAGTGGTGAAAGTGATCAATTGATGCTAACAACCACTCATTTGAAGACAACATCAATGATGTAACGCACTCACTGGATCAAGCATATCTTGATAAGTGTGCTAATGTGGTGGGAGACACTTCA
Organism: Flaveria linearis; assembly: GCA_024085815.1. Classification (NCBI taxonomy): domain Eukaryota; kingdom Viridiplantae; phylum Streptophyta; class Magnoliopsida; order Asterales; family Asteraceae; genus Flaveria; species Flaveria linearis. Next base: position 30,106,846 of record CM044009.1, on the reverse strand, counting down.
TTGCTAGATCCAACATCTCAAATTTAGATATGTCTAATCAACTTGTTGTGATTCCTCAACTTGGGATCCACAAGTCACATCTTACCACAAACATCATTAAAGATGTTGACAAGGGGGTGAGAACAAGAGGACAAACCATGACAAAAATGTTTGTCTATACTCTTGCTTCTTGTCCCAGATAGAGCCAAGGAAAGTTGATAAGGCTTTAAAGGATGGAAGTTGGGTTGAAGCAATGCAAGAGGAGCTGCTCAAGTTAAAAGACAAAAGATTTAGAGCCTGTGCCTCTTCCTTAAGGGAAGACTATCATAGGAACCAAATGGGTGTTTATAAACAAGAAAGATGATAGAGGACTTGTCATCAAGATTAAGGTAAGACTGGTTGTTTCAAGGGTACACAAAGAAGAAGGAACTAATTACACTAATGTCTTTGCTCTAGTAGCTAGGCTTGAAGCTATTAGGATATTCCTGACGTTTGCTGCATCCAAGAACTTCAAGGTCTACCAACTTGATGTCAAGTGTACATTTTTATATGCGATGATTGATGAAGAGGTGTAGTCAAACAACCACCTGGCTTTGCAGACCCAGATTATCCTGATTATGTTTGCAAGCTTGGTAAAGCTCTTTATGGGCTATACTAAGCTCCAAGGAAGTGGTATGAGACACTATCTCAGTATCTCTGTCAACATGGCTACAAGAGAGGTACTATAGATGAAACTCTCTTCATCAAAGGAACAGGGAATGACTTGATGCTGGTTCAAGTATATGTAGATGACATTATCTTTGGGTTAACTTATCCAAAGCTCTGCAAAGAATTTGAGAAGTTGATGAAAATAGATTTAAAATGAGTGCCATGGAGGAACTCAATTTCTTTCTAGGAATTCAAGTGAAGCAAGTTAACAATGGCATCTTCGTAAGTCAGTCAAAGTATGTACAAGACATACTTGCAAGATTCACCATGATTGAATGTAAGATTGCAAAGACACCCATAGCCAAAAACTACTCCTTTGGACCTGATCTTGAGGGGGAGTGTGTAGATGAACATCTTTACAGAGCTATGATTGGGTCTATCATGCACCTTACAACCAGTAGGTCTAATATCATGTTTACTACATGCATATGTGCAAGATATCAAGCAAACCCAAAGATGTCACAGCGGTTGCTGTCAAAAGTATTCTTAGATATCTCAAAGGCGCTCCTAAGCTAGGCTTTTGGTATCCAAAGAATTCTAACTTCAATCTGTATGCTTATACAGATAGTGACTATGGTGGCTGCAACATGACTGCAAAGTCCACATCTGGGGGATGTCGATTCCTTGGTGGAAGGATAATCTCATGGCAATGCAATAAACAATCCTGTGTATCTGCATCAACTGCTGAAGCTGAATATATTACTGCTGCAAGCTGCTATGCTCAAGTACTTTGGATTAAGAATCAGATGCTGGAATATGGATACAACTTCAAAGAGACTCCCATCCATATAGACAACAGTGCTCTCTCTCTATCACAGAGAATCCTGTGTAGCACTCAAGGGCAAAGCACATCAACATCAGATATCATCTAATTAGAGATAATAATGAAAAAGGATTGATTAAAATAATCAAGGTTGACACAATGAACAATATGCGGATCTGTTCACAAAGGCTTTTGATGAACAGAGATTTAAATATCTTATATCAGCAATTGAGATGATTAACCTTGAATAGATTTTCTTAAAACTGAATCTATATTATTTCTAAAAGGAATTGTGTGTCCTAAGTTGTCTAATTTATCACTTACATAAGTCAAGTTTATCTTGGGTGAAGTCTTTTTGAAATGATATTCCTCAGCATTTTAAAAAATTACCAAGTGTATTTTCTTTCGAAAGATATTAACATTGCCTTCAGATGAGTTTTAAGTCTTCAAATCACATAACTACTTAAAGGAGATTTAACTTTGGAAGAAATGCCATATTTTTTCCTAAGCCAAAATATGCTTCTAAGTACTTATGTGTATTTAAAGAAAAAATTTATTCCGAATGCAATTTCTTTCGAAACCAAATACTCTTCGGAAGAGAATATGCTTAAGTAATTTTCTCTCTGAAGCCATTTTTCACTAAGCTTAGGAGTATCTTCCGAAGTCAAAATTGGCTTCGGAAGATTTTCACAAATCTTCCGAAAAATTACCTTCGGAAGAATTTCAGCTTCCTAAAAAACTACCTTTTTGGGTACTTTATCAGAGGTTGGACCGACATTCGAACTTCAAAGTTTATCCTTTTGCATAAACTTTGCATCAAGTCCATTTCATATAAATATACCCAATGGTTCTCCCCTCTTTCACTATCTTCTTCATCTACAACTTTTCTAAACCAAATTCTAATTCGTCACCTTTTTTCTTATCTTTCTTCACCTCAAAGCTATCATAAATGGCCAACCTTAACTGTAGAAACCAACTAGATTTCTCCATGCAGCTTCACATACAACACAATCAGGTTGCTCTGTAAAACACTAAGAAAGATCCAAGTTTCTCAAAGGTTTGTCGCATTCTTTCTCTGTCAAACTACTTCACCTCCCTCACCATTGATCCTCCACTCTATAAGGATAAACTTTTGGAATTTTGGAGGACCTACAAAGAGGTCACCATGGATGGGGAGAAGGCACTGTCTGCCACAGTACAGGGGAGGACAATCTTCATCACTCTAGTTTCCATCAACTTTCGTCTACAACTGGATGATGTAGAAGGTGAATTGTCCTTCCCAATATTTGATGTAAACCACTCCTTTGAGCAGATGGGCTATGAAGGTGACTTCTTAGTCAGAACCTTTAAGAAATGGAAGGTTTATGCTCAATGGAAGTACCTATGTTATTATACACAGCTTGTCTAACAAGCATAGAGGTTAGGACCAAATTCCAGAAGTCCTCTCTTTCATAGTCCATGGAATGGTTCATCGCGTCAAATTCAGGTATTCACAATTTGTGTACAATAATTTGCTTGTAAACTTGGACTCGTTAGAATATTACATGTTCCCTAGATATGTCCAGCACATTGTCAACTGTGAACTGGGCTCATAGTTGAGGGGAACAGGTAATGTTCAAAAATTAGGACAGATGAAACCCGACATCTTCAAGATAATAAGAAAAGCCAACTGTTGGCTTCTCAGGGGTAGAAAAAACCTTCGTCCTAAAAATGTTAGAGCATATTGCTCAAGGTGACAACCTAGCAGCACCAGCTAGTGTTGAACCCACACCTTCCACTTTAACACTACCCACACAGCCTCAAACAACCCTCACCTACCAAAGAAGATCCAAACGAACCCCTGCATAGGTTATTCAACCTGTGCATGCCCTCATATCACCACCTATACAGGAAGTGGACACTGGAGCTCCCACTTCTTCTAAGGAGCAAACCACTCCCATATCATAAATGATCAGTCTTGAGGTTCCTCATGCCCAGGTTGACAAGCTCATCACCCAAGAAGCCTTAAGCCTTCAGTCAGAGTCTTAACACTCTAGTGACCAACCTTCAGGGGGAAGTTACCATCCCCAGCCTCTAAACCAATGCCCAGCCTTGAATTCTATAATGATGAGGATATGGCACTCAGTGCATACCATGAATCTCTCTTCTCTTTCCTTGCTCAAAGAGAGATGAGTATTCTTGAGTCACCCATATCTAGCCCCACATCATCCATCCCCCCTGTGTTGGATCTTCCTGAACCTGTTAAGGAGATCCATATGAAAGAGACTCTCACTTCTGAAAGTGATTACATCATTAAGACCTCATCCATGGCAACCCAGCCCATTGACACTTCAACTGAAGCTGTCAATAAGCAGGGGAAAACTTACAGCCAAGAACAACAAGCTGGTGATGAGGAAGAAGAATTAGGTCCAATTATCTTATCCCATAATGATTCTTCTACTGAAGATGAGGGGAATCTCATACTAAAGGTGCAAAACTGACACAAACATGCACTTATTTAGTCTCCAAGGTCACTCACTTAGAATCTCAAGTGACTACCTTGCAAAGGAGGGTCAAGGATCAACAACTTGAGATTTCTAATCTCAAGGAACAACTAGCTATGAGACCCTTCAGGAGGACTCAAACAAGAACACAAGAACCTGAGGATGTGATAGACTTAACCTACAACTCACCTAAGCAAGTGGGTGATGCTACCAAAAGGGGGAGGAAGTTATCACAATCATAGAACCTAGGAGTCCTTCTCAGAGTATGGACATTAAGGATTCACCAACCTTACATGCAATTGTCCACACTCAGCACCTCCTTAAGTTCATATTGATGTGGACTCACTCATAGAAAGTCTGTTTGAGGAGGGAATGCCAAGGGCAATGTCAACCCCACCATATGGAGCTACAAATGAAATTCAAGGGTGGAGGTAGGATACTGATAGAAGAGCCCTACTACCGTATAGATTTCAAGGACAACAAGAAGTCTTAAATGTTTAGACCTTGAACTTCTATGATAGTCTCTCTCTAGTTATATGCCACTAGCCAACCCAATTTAAAATAGGCAAGCTAACATATTTGCTAATAGAGTTAGAGAAAGGATTGTTGAATAACTCAGCCAAAGAAGAAGAAAAATGCAATCAGGTAACGTCATTGGTCAACTGGATGTTAAGATGGAACCTGAGATTAGCTTCAAAGGGGAAATCTTGATTGAAGGCCCAGTGACACATGTGAGCATTGTCACAAAAACAACTACTTTAACATCCTTCACCCTCAGTGATGCACCAACTAGTGAAGGTGCTTCACAACCTCTCTCTTGCCAGAGCTTGACTGCTGAACCAAGCAATGAAGGCCAAAGCTCTCTCCACCCTAAGTCACCAAGGCCTGCGAGTGATGAAGGGAAGAGGAAAAATATCCTCTAAGGAGATTAAGGATGAGGAAAGAGAGAGGAAGAGGAAGCTAAGGGGAGAAACTTCAACTAGTTCTCTGGCTTCATGGAAGGTGTAATCAGGACAGCCCCTAGGCCAATACTCAAGATGATGAGTAAGGATTTCAGATTGAACTATTTGGGAACTAGGAACTACAACATTGATAAATTTATCTCTCTTCCCTTAGAAGA